>CM031863.1:18853539-19331594 GCA_018697195.1 Certhia americana
TTTTTCTCTTTCTCTTTTTCTTTCTTTTTCTCTTCTGCCTCTTTCTCTCCCTCTTTTTCTCTTTTTTTATTGTTTGTAAATATGTACAGAATGTATACAAAATTTTAGCATGAAGAAAGAATTACATGAACAAGAAAAAATGGAAATGGAGAAGTGGCTCAGAGTGGTGCACTGATTTTTCAGAGAAAAGGTTGCCTGTAGGTTTAAGGCATCCTGAAGGTCAGTCCTCTGGAACATACCAAGACTCTGGCTGATGGTAGAAAATTATTTTCGTGCAAATGCTTAGCAGCTCGCTGCAGATTTTGCAGAACCTGTCATCCTACTGAAGCATTTGTTTTAAAAAATATTTTTTAAAAGCTGTTATTCCATATAGGTGAGGTTTTTTATTCAGAAAAAGGAGAAGTTGTTGCAAAGTTCCCTGTCCTGGTTACTGCATACTGTTTAATACCTTAAAAAGTACTAAAACCTGGACTGCAGAGTACATAAAAGTATTATATGGACAGCAGAGGTTATTCTCCTTCATGGTTCTTCAACTTTCCAATCTCTAAACATGTTCCTGGACAGTCTCGATGTAACTAATATTCACTAACCTCCTCTCTGCTGTGGGGAAGTCCTGTCACATTGTAGCATGGCTATACAACTTGTCCCTGAGCTATTTGATACACCCTTCTGTTTGCTCTGCAGAATTGGCATTAAGTCTGTTCCAAAAGAAAAAAAAAAAATTAAGAGCCTTATTTCTGATATTGAAAGAATGCAATATTACCTTTGATAGTAGTTTTCCTGCATGTATAGGAAATGAACTTAGTGCATAAAGCAGGAGGAGTAGGATGGCCCTTTTCATGTGTCCTGGTATTTTTTTTATATTTTTTACACTGTATTTTAAACCTACTGGAAGGATGAATGATACATGCGATTAATTCCAATTCACATGAAAGAAGAGGGCATGTTTGGTGCACATTGTGTTGTGTCCACTTGTTCTCTTGTCATTTCTGTCAGTAGTTACATGGATGATCTTTATAACTTGTGTTTAGCCTTTGAAATGGATGTAAAGACCTGTCAGACTATCTTTTCCAATACATTTTCTTCTGTGGAAACAAACCTAACGTAAATGTCATCTGCAGCATGAGCAACTGTAGCAGATGGAATGTGGAATTATTTGTTCTGAGAGGCAAACCAAGAGAGATGATAAATTCAGTAGATATAGTACATAATTCAGACAATTCCTGTGATTAAAAATGAATTCAAGGAAAAAGAGTCTATCTTCAAAAGTTAAGAGTATTTAAAAATTGCTTTATCTTTTTTACTTTTGGAAAATCATTAAAATCATTTACAACTATGTTAGTGGGGAAAATTCGCCATTAGTTAAATTAAAAGGATATTTTTCAGCTGTTGATATTACATTGTTTTGTAATGAACATTTTATATATGCCAAAAGGTAAGCAATTTGCTTATAAGCTGGATCTGGTATGATGCCTCATGGTTTGTGGTGAGACACTGTCTTAGTGAAAAAATATTATAAAACTAAACTGATTGCTGTATTGAAAAACGTGCATGTTGTCATCAAATGAGGAGGGAAGGACTGGTGTTAGAGTAAGTGACTTGAATTTAACAACTGCTAATATGTAGGAAAGTGATGTTCATGCAACTCCCTTGCTGATGTTTGTTTTATAGTTCCTGAAGCAATTTATATTCCGGCAGAAGATTTGGAGGGTCTGCAGAAATCAGCTAACAATAAACTAAAGGAATATGTTGCTTCTCACTAGTGACAGTTTGACCTCTTTCCAGTTGCAAGAGTGAAGGACTATGGCTGCTGACAGTAATAATAGATATTGTAATACAGAGAAACCAACTGATTTAATAGCTAGGCAAAATATGGTGATATGGTGATTTCTGATGGTTTAAGGTTGCTCAGCTGAGAACTTCACAGAATTCATCAGCACTCACGAGAAAATGCCTTTGGTTTCATGTTCCCTCATAGCAACACACTGGCTGCTGTGAATAGAATGCCTCTTGACCAGTCTGCCAAAAGGCCTTTGGAACAGACAATTCAGCCAGTCTGAGCTGGAAAGTGAATGCTCGTTGTGACAGGCTGGAAGCCTGGGCATGAAACATACACAAGGAACACCTGAGAATGCAATTTTGTGTACTTGTTAAATCAGATAAAGTACTTTCCCTGTTAACAGTTGTGGTGAAAAATTCACACCCCACTTCCCCCTTCTTAAATAATGTGATTTTTCCACATGTAAAAATTCTGTGTCCAGGGCCACATCTTTTGCAATCTGATTAGTTCCACAAGAAGTGAAATAGAAAAAACAGCATTTTAGCCTTTAAGGCTATACTGTGGACAAGAAGGCTGCAATGATGGCATTTCTTCAAGATATGGTTCTTGATAAACTGTCTTAAAGTTTTGTTGTATTTGCCTCCACATGCTTTAGTGTAGCTTTCATTCTTTATTTAATCTGATTTTTCTGATCTTAATGATACATCTGGAGAGATGTGGAAAATATAGTGGTAGTGTGAAGTTTTAATGGTGAAAACTTTTGTAAGTTTTGGGTGGTGCATGTATATGTACTTTATTTTTCTACCTGAAATTTAGAGTCATCTTTCCAAGTAAATTTTTAATATCTCTAGTACTGGGTTGTACAGGAAGAGGATATTATTAGGAGTGGTTCAGGCGACATTCAGAATTAAATGAAGGAAAGATCTTCGCTAGTCCTTTACTGACAGAAGTGAGAAGGTTGTATTCCTCCTTATTAAAGACTTGATGACAAATGACTATAAATATTTCATTAGGCAGAAGAATACTTTGTTAACATTCAAACTTGGTCCTACTCTGGCATGAATTCCAGAGACATACAAATCAGAATAATTTTATAATTTGTGGCAAAGACTAATTTTGTTAAATAATACATACTGAATTGCCAGGATTCTAAAGCAGCTGTTTATCTAATAGAAGAAAGAAAATTATTAAATTTGAAATTAGGTTTTGGGAAAGAGAATATTTTAAAAGCTGTCCCTGAAATAAGGTTCTACTTTACAGTGTGGCTTTTTGTGTAATTAAATATTGGTTTTCTAAATAATTGCTTAACTAAGAACAGAATGTCCTTATGGCCTCAAATGCTTGCTTATTCTTTGTGAAGGAGGAAAAGAAAAAGAAAAAATACAAAAAGGACTTTGCTTGTCTTAGAATATTTGGTTCCACACTACATTCCTTTTTATTTCAATGAATGTTTTCTACAGAAGCAGCGTTAACATAAGAAACATTCATTTAAGAGTCTGTGAACCCTAACAGTTATAACCAGGTAATGCTGTAGCATGTGCATCTTCACTGGTCTTCTTTTCCAGAAGGTGAAAATAGTGATCATGAGAAAAATGTATCTGGCTTATGTGCTAATCAGGCACTTTGATCTCACTGGTTTTACGTCTTGATACACACTCACGGATCCGTAGCTCTGTGGGTCTCGCTACTCATTGGTTTGAAAAGTGTGCAAGCTTTTGCATGTTCTGAGGGAGGCTAGCAGAAAAAAGGCTTGATTAAAGTACCAGTAGGCACTCTGCAGTCTCTGCAATGTGGGCTGGGCTGCCCTGTGAAGGTAGATGAGACAGGAGCCATGAGTGCTAATGAGGCAGCAGGCCTTGGCCACACTGAGTGTGGGGCATCCTGTTGGGACCCCAGGCAGGCATGGGGGCAGGACCAGGGATGGTAGCCAGTCACCTAACAGTGCAGTGATGGCCAGGGCAGTCTGGAGGAACAAGGCAGACTAAAGGACTGTTGAGAAGATCAACTCCATGGGGTCAGTTCTTGAGTCTGGGTGAGTGGGGTATGTGCTTAGGCAGAGGATAGCCTGGACAGGGGCCAAGGATGATAGCCTCTGGTTAAATGCAGCTTCCAGGAGAAGTAAATGCCCTGACGCTACAAGCTTTTGCAAAATAGCTGGGCATTATTCTGGGCTCGTTGTTGTAGTTGATAGGCAGTTTTACATGCTGATCTTGCTTCAGTCAGAGCTCACGTGCCTGCATGCTGCAGGTGTGTTTTCTCCAAATGTTTTGGATTCATTAATACCTTTGTTATGTCGAGACTGGAGTCATTCTGGCATGGTGACTTCAGTTGCTGACACAATCGAATTGCCTTGTCAAGGATTAAATCTAGATATTGTATTTTCCTTAAGTTCTCTTCCAGTGACCTATATAACTTTTAACTTCAAACTTCATCTTTTGACAGTCGCATTTTTAAATGTACACATAGTGAAACTCAAACCTGTAATGGATTTTGTTTTTATGTGGAGTACCATATGGCTTCTGATTTTGTGACATTGCACTGCACTTCCTGCACTGTACTTCCTTTCTACATCTGAACTAGCAAATACCTCAACTGCTTTAGAATCTGTCATCTGAAAGATCTTTTCTTCTGACAGTCAGTAGTTGAAGGTACAGAATGAGCTGTGGTTTACATCTCCTCATTTTTCCTCCCTTTTTATTCCTGGAGTCTAGGAGGCCAGTGAATAATTTCTGGAATCACTGTAGATTTGAGGTCCTTGAAAAAGTTATTGTTCAGAGAACAAGTCCAGCAGAACATAGCTTTCCCTAACCTGTCTCTGTCAGATTCCCCCCTAAATTTAAGATATGAATTTGCAGTTTCAAAATCATTGTTCATTTGCGGCTGACCTTTCTCAGTAGTGATAAGAAGAAAGCACTATGCATAGTCTGTAAAGTTACTTCCCAATGTTTGCAGTAGTATCTTTGCTGCCAAACTCATGAGAGTAGTGTTTTCCCTGTTTCTGGACTGAATTAGGCAAGGGACCTGAGGTCTTACCTTGGAAATGCTTTGTTACAGCATTCTTCAAAAAGAAGTTTTCATGCTAAACCACTAACTTCAGCAATATTCATTATTATCACATACAGCTTCTGTTAAAAGACTCATTTAACTATGAGACAGGTCTTGATCCCATTTATGTGTCTGCTTAAAGGATGATTGTGAATTTACAACATGACAAATGTATGAAAAGTAAATGTTACCATTTAGAGAGGCTTTTTCCCCCTGAGTTTTGGCCATTTTTCAGCTAATGTTATGCTTGACAATGTAATAGATTGTGAGAAGTTGAGCCAAATGTGAATAGGCAAATGTGTTACAGAGTAGATGAGACTTTTCACATGAGACCTAAAACAGTCAACTTCTCCAGAAGGTGGAAAGCAATTATATGATGACTAAAGGATTATTACCTTCTTAGATAAATGACTTGTAATTTGTATTTTAGAGGTACAGACAAAGGTGAATTGCCCCAGAGACATGGATGGATTATGAAGGGAGATATGAGCTGAAAAAGAGCTGTGAGTTTATTAGACCTTTCAGGACTGATCTGAGTCTAAATGGATGTAGACTTTTTTTTTTTTTTTAAATTTTCTATTCTCTTTTGACTTTACAAACCTTGGTTACAAACTGCATTGTCTTATTATGAATGCAGTAAATAAACTTTTTCTAGCTGTTTATGTTGACCTGGTTTAGGTGCAGGGTGATAAAAGTTCAGCCAACTAACTTGAAGGAATTTGTGCCTGTGGACTTGCAATCCATAGGTGGTACTGCACTACTTTCAGGCAGCTGCAATACAAAATATTTCTTAGATGCTGTAAAGTGGAGTTGCACGGGTCAATGCACAAACCAATAACTCAGTGTCTAAGAAGAGATATTTCCATTGCTGAAGAGGAATCTGTCTGGAATGCTAGCGAGAAACCCAGGGATTGCAAAGGAGTATGATCAGAGGATGTTACCATGCATTTTACAGATTGGGAGAACGGAGATAGAATATTTTGTATGTATCCCAGAAAAAAAATCTCACTTTTCTCTATCTTGATACCTTAGTCCATGGCAGTAGCATGCCTTCAGAGGCAGGTTTCTTCTACCTGCTCTTGCTTCCCACATAGTGGTTGTCTTCACTAATGTAAAAGTTGAGCAGACTGTTAGGTCCCCATGCCTCTGAGATAACATCCCATTTTAAAATTACTTCAGTTTTCATCAGTGAATTAACTGAACATATAAATATTTATGACTATCTCAGATGTCTATTACTACAGGAAATAAATAATTCATTATAGAGAATTACCTATGTACAAATGATACCATAGGATATAAATCAGATATGGACATTTCCAAAAACACAGCACAATACATTGTTTTTGCTGAAACACCCTCAAGTGAATATCTTGTTGATGCAACCATTGTTTTTCTCTGCTGGGTAACAAACCTTCCATTGTGTGAAGAGTAGTGATGGGAGAAAGTCCATTTACAGAAATGTGAGTATAATAAAAGTATATTGACAGTTGGGACAATTCAAGGAATCTATATACAATATATCATTTCTGTTTGACATTGGGATTGTTTTTGTGTAAATCTGTCAATCTAAAAGCATAATTTTGAATGTGGTTTTATTTGCCTTATTTGTTATGCTTCTGCTTCTGTAGACTGGTTGAAATAAACTTTGCATCTGCCAAAAGCTAGAGGAAAAAATGAATAAATGGAAAACAAAGAGGAAAAGATAAATTTTGATGACTGAGTGGCATTAAATAAAGGATTGAATCAGTGTGACAAATCAATTATCAAACTTTAAACTTAAAGGGGGAGGCTGGACTTCAGTGGGAGGTTTTGGTCACATAGTGTGTTTGAAGAAGAGTGATGTAGCAAGGCAGGCCAGAAGACTAAAAGCATTATCAGCCATTTTCTGATGGAAAATCAGCCTCTCTTTTCACAAAAAGCCAGCATGCTGCTGACATCAGGAGGAGGGACTTAGAAAAGAAGAGCAAATGTGTTTCAGAGTAAATGACAATCTTGAGATATGAGACTGGGGACTCCTGGTTATGGTGAGGAGCTGAAAGAGTTTGAGATGTCAGGAAAGTGAGACTGAAGTCAAAACAAAATGTCTGTTGGTTTTACTGTTTATTTATGTTCCTTGTAATAGCTGAAGTAAAGGGCTTTTCAGAAACCCTGTTAAGTCTGTGCATATATTTATTGCACCTTACACATATCTTTCAAAATACCCTTGCTGTGGAGCTGAGAGAGGGTTTCAAGGAATGGGAGAACAAGTTGCCAGCATGCCTCTGTGGCTAACTTACAAAGTCTACAAAGTGGCTGAGGAGAGAAGCCAAAATGCAGGTACTTGGAGCTTCAAGGGAAAGGACTTACAGCGAACCGTGGGGCTGCCTCTGCACTGTTACCTGGCAACAGTGGATGAGACTTCTGCGAGGGCTGTTGCAGTGGGACATTGCTGTAATGTGTAGAGAATTGTAGTTTGGTATGTCTGTGTAAGATACACCTTTCAATACAAGGTATTACTGTTGAAAGGTACTAGTTTGTAAATAGAACCTGAGGCATGTCTAAAATACGATTTCTGCGGTACAGGAGGTGAGTTCTAGCCAGGAGTATCCCTTGAGTTCTCTGAACTCCTAGGATTGTATTTGAAATGTAGGCTCTATTTGTAATGCTGTCTTGGAAAAGAAATGTCCTCATTACACCACATCACTCACACCCTATAAAGTTATCCTTCTTAATTGGATCATGTCAGTTTCTGTTTTGCTCATCATGCTTTTATGGTGCTTCAGACTTTGTTCTTTTAGCAGGTACTCTCTGCTTAAACAGTATGTTAGGAACTGGGGCTATTTGCAAAGGGTATCTTTACTAAAGTGTAAATGACCCACTCTCATATGAAGTGATAGAAAATAGCTGAAGGTGAAGCATTGTTCAAAATGTAATAGATCCTGTTTCATATTGTCTGTACAATCTAATCTACTTTTAGTCTACCTTAACTGATATCTCAGTTCAGTGCTGCTTGTGGTGACATACAACTATTTTATCTGTTCTCTTTTTCTGTTTTTTCAAATGGTATCACAAAATGTGTTTCTCTTTTAAATTCTGAAACCCCATATAACAGAACTGTTATATAAACTGAACAGTATGTATAAAAGAAAACTAAATAGCTGCTAATGGACTGCTAAAGGCTGATTATTCCAGGTCATAGTTACTGTACCCAGTGTGTGCATTCTTACCTCTCGTATTTTCTCTTTGTAAATTAAGTTCAGGCATTCTCTTAAGTTTCTTCCAGACAATCTGCAGCAGCCCAAGAGTTAATGTAGGAGAAAGGCCAGTTTGGTACTTTATTCTGTGTTTAAATTCTATTCTGAAAGTTCATGGGCAATTTTATTGTTGTTATTAAATTGTTTCTCTTCAAGATCACAGCTCTTGGAGGCGTTAATCTTCTGCAAATCCCCTGAATCAGTAGGAATTGAAATTGATTAGTGCTTCTCAGTGTGAAATAGCTGACAGGAGCAAGCTCTGAAAATTTTTGCTGTTGTTGGTATTGGCATCTATTGTTTCTCCTGGGGTGCTGGTATCTTTTCACTTAATGGGATAACTGAGTATTTTGGTGATGCGTTTTTCTATTAGTGGACATCAGGCCTAAATGTCAATTGTGTAGACTTGTGTGATATAGATAAATCAGATCTTTCTTATTGATGACCATATATCAGAATGTGTAGTAAAGTGGACCAAGGTATAAATTACTCTTCAAATTTATAAGGCCAAACATTGCACTGGCTTAATATCTGAAAGAACTGGAGTACTGCAGCAGTAGTGTTTGCTATTCCCTATGCAGAAATGCATAAACCATCAAGATAAGAAAAGGTCCAGCAGTAGCTGTATCAGTTTATCAAGACAGTCTTCTTGCTTTATGTTAATATTAACAAATGGCAAGGTCTCTCTTGAGTTCAGGTCAGAAAAAAAAAGTTGGTTTTGTTACTCCTTGTAGATTAAGGCATTATTTAATAACATCCATAGGTATAACAGCTCTGAGCTGCTTCTGTGCTTATCACTACCTGTCCTTTTTTATCTGTACTGCCAAAACTCTAACTGATTTTCAAGTTCACTGTGAGCAGCAGTGGATACTGGCATTGTCCAGCCACCTTTAGACAGTCACAGAATCACAGAATATGCTGAGTTTGAAGGGACCCAAAAGAATCATGAAGTCCAGCTCCTGGCCCTCCAGAGCACCATCTTCAAGAGTCACACCATGTGTGTTGGCCAAATGCTTCTTGAACTCTGTCAGGCTTGGTGTTGTGAGCACTTCCACAGGGAGCCTGTTTCAGTGCCTGACCACCCTTTGGTTGAAGAACCTTTTCCTGCTGTCCAGCCTCAACTTCCCCTGACAAAGCCTTAGGCCATTCCCTTGGGTCCTGTCACTGGTCACCAAGAGAAGAGATCAGTGCTGCCCCTCCTCTTCCCCTCACAAGGAAGTTGTAGACCTGTGATGAGGTCTCCCCTCAGTCTCCTGTTCTCCAGGCTGAACAGGCCAAGTGACCTCAGCTGCTCCTCACACAGCTCCCCTACAAGGCCTTCACCATCTTTGTTGTGCTTCTTTGGATGCTTCTCCATAGTTAAATACCTTACATTGTGGTGGCTAAAACTGCACGTACTGTTCAAAGTGAGGCTGCCCCAGGTCAGAGCAGAGCAGGACAATCCCTCCCTTGCCCAGCTGGTGATGTTGTGCCTGATGCCCTCAGGACACAGCTGACCCTCCTGGCTGCCAGGGCACTGCTGACTCACATTCAACTCACCAGTGACCTGGTGACCAGGACCCACATGTCCCTCTCTGTGGCACTGCTCTCCAGCACCTCATTCCCCAGTCTGTCTGTACATCCAGGGTTGCCCAGTCCCAGGTGCAGAACCTGGCACTTTCCTCTGCTGAACTTTATATGGTTGGTGATTGCCCAGCCCTCTAATTTGTTGAGGTCTCTCTGCAGGGCCTTCCTGACTTTGAGGAGTCAACAGCTCCTCCCAGTTTTGCATCATCTGTGAACTGGCTTAATATCACTTCCAGCCTCTTGTCTGGGAAGACATCCAGCCAATTGGTTGGTGGTTTTGCCTTGGTCTTTGTTACAGAATTCAACTTACATGGCTATAGGTCCAGAAAGCATAACCCAAATAATACATTTATAATTTATTAATCTTAATTCTTTAGAGGTTCTTTTGATAACTGCTCCTTGAAGATAGCTGCTGAAGTAAGCTTAGATTAATGGATTCTATCTCATATGCCTATTATTATTTTTGAAGCCTGTTAGAGGAGAGAAATTATGCAAATTGGTGTCACGCTAGGCTACTGCACACATGCTGATAATGCATAACAACTAGCTCACTGATGAAAATGCTTCATCTTAAGCAAGAAGTCATTGTCAGCACTAAGAGAGATTCTTCATATCAGGATTAATAGTTTATTATTTTTCTTATGGATAAAAGAGAGTATCTCTTCTTATTAAAAGTCTGCATTAGAATAAAACTGTTGTAAAATAAATACTGGAGAATTGTGGTGATGAATTATGATTGATTGCATTATACAATTAAGGTATATTGTGAAACAATAGGAAGATCACTTCAAAACATTAAGTAGTTATTGCTTACTCTGTGTGAATGACGAAGTGGTTTTAATTCTTCAGCTCGTGCTTGTAAAAGACTTGATAAATAGATCAAGCTCAGTATCAATTAGTGTCACAACAATCTTTAGCATTAATGAAGCGAAGCTGCTAGGATTGAACTAATTCATTTGTAGCTCCATGACCGCATTTAAGCTAACAGACACTACACACACTTCTGTTGTGTAATTCTGGGCATGATAACTAGTACATGGAGGATGTAGTTTTGTGCAGCACTGGCTGAAACAAACTCTCCCTGTGAGGAAGCTATCTTGGTGCTGAAGAATTCTGATACGCTTAGCAGGACAGAAATCCAATATAAGATAAGCTGGTTTCAGAAAATAGGTCAGTAATGTAAGGTTGCAGTTATTTTCTTCCAAAGTTTATCCTGCATCTGTCTTAGATTTCTTCTGCCTTGTCTGTACACAAAGCTTATCAAACTTTCTGCTTGAGACTACAGTGAAGAGCCTGTTTTTGGTCTGTGGATTGTCATTCTGTTGCAGCCCTTTATCCTTCCATTTTAGCACTAACACATGCATTTTGTTTGCCCTGTTAAATTGCTACTGCAGGATGCACAGAAAACCTTCTCAGGTACTGATTTTTCACACATGGGGAGTGCACCTGGTAGTCACCTGATTTGCCACCTGCAGCTTATAACTGAATGGGCTCATGGGATTATAAGCTTTATTTTAGTGCTGAGTTCACAGCCTGAGCTGGAATTTATGTGTTAGCTGTTAGTCATTTGTAACTGCTTTAGTGTATTTTGCTTGTTGGAATTCTATTTCAATAGCTAATCTATCTATAAATAGCATTTCTGCAATAGGAATGCCACTGATCAGAACTGATTGTTTGAGTTGTTCTTCTTAACAGGCTTTCAGATATTTGGATCTGGCTTGGAAAATAATTTCTTCTCAATAATGTTTAATTAATTTAATAATCTTGCTAACTGACTAGGTGCGTGATTTTATTCAGCATTTGGTCCTTGAAGGTGAAAATGTAGAACTGATTAATTAGCAGTCAAATAAATGAAATGTGTCGTAGCTCTGTGTGAATGATCGGAGCTTTATATTCAGTGGTACTCAAAATTTCAATAGAATTTTTTGTTGATTTCTGTTTTAGTAGCAAGATACTCTTTACCTCACAGGATAAGATGACTCTCAAAAATACTTGGTTTACTATGTGCAGGAAATGATGCTTTCATGACTGAATATAATTTTCTGTGTTAGTCCTAATTAGTGTTTTAAATACACTTGTGCCTACCAGAAAACCTTGGAAGTGTCATTTTCCATTAATAATACATTTTGCTAATTTTGTGAAAATGAAAATCCCAGTGGTTACTTGTTTGTTCTTGATTTTGCAGTAGACTGAGGTAGCATTTAATTTATCCTAAAGTCTGTGACCCCATTCTGTGCAAATTAAGCAGATATCTTTAAGACCATTACTACATTGCTGGCAAGTACCATCATCTAGAAAATGGCTTGAGGTGAAGCAAACTGGTATGACTGTTATATTCACACAGAGATAACTTGGAGCCATGGGTCTGTGGTAAGAGGGAAACAACATCAGAATTAATTTCTGGGAAGCAGAAGAAATCTGACTTTGATGGGATGCAATTATGAAGGATCCAAGATGTAATGTTACCTGGACCCCGCGAAAGATGGAAGTTCATCAAGAGTGTTGTGGCGCTCGGGAGTCACAGGATGAGGTGCTAAATAGTTGTGGAGTAAAATAACTTTGTGACTCAGCAATGGAGTCAGGTGTGCCTCCTGATCTGACACAGTCTTGCTGAAAAGACTGACAATGCAAACCCAATTAGAAGATTGCAGGGGAGTAGAGCCAAGCTATGCTTTATCTTTGCCTTTATGCATCTTGGATCTGTTTGTTTATGAAACGAGCTGATCAGGATTATGTATTCACCCCCTGCCCCAAGTAGTTTGATTTATACGGGCAATACAAAAATGATCAAACGTTATTGGACAAAGGTTCATGTTGTTCTCATAAATATAAATACGTTCTCGTAAATATGTGTTTGCTTACAAGCATTTGTAATGCAAGACATTATTATGCAGTGAATCTAAATGAAAACATGTACTGGGAAGTTTGGACTAGGCACATACATCTTTCCTACCGTACATTATCCAAGATATTAATGGAGAGTTTTCTGGTTTAGATTCAAATATTTGATCCAAGAATTTGAGTTAAGGTTATGATCTTAAAAGTACCTTCAGTTCAGAACTGATTTAGGAGTGGGGGTGTGAAATTTTTTCCATTTGACTAGTGTATTCTTTGTTCTCTTTATTTTTAGAGAACTAGGTCACGCTTAGATTTCTGTGCCATGATGGTCTGCAGCTGGTTTTGTGGTCAGGTTATTATGGCTGATTCTAGGAATGTGGTCGTGATTCATTCTCTGATGAACTGGAAGCATAGACAAGACAAGGGAGCAAATAATCACAATGCTTTCATCAGAGCTGGCACCCTGACACAATCCATTGCCACTGGTTATCATTCAGCTCTGGCCCTGTGGCTAGTACTTCAAGTCTAAAAGCCTAGAGTATCTAGTCCATCCATACAAAGGAATCAAAAGAAAAGAAAATAATGAAGATACTCCTGAATTTAAAGAACTTTATGTAGACAAAGAGAGTGTATGTAAGCACAAATAAGAGAAACTTTAAAAACTTCGTTATAATATGTGGAAAGGGAGAACATGGTTCCCACTTACATTTTCTCTGTTTCTGATTTTGAGAGTTGCTTTAACCCAGAGTTGATTTCATGGCTTGTACATTCAAGCAAGACTTGTTCTGTGAACAGAATTCAGGGTATTTTCAGGGATCTACCTTTTGTCTATAAATAGCAGCAGTTCTATTCTGGTTGTCGGGTTTTGTCCCTTATGTTTGCCTAGTGAAAATATGTGATTAGCTAAAGTAAGGTTCTTTTTTTGTTTGTAAATTTTATAGCATCGGTAATAGCATTTGAGCATACTTTTATCCTTCTCCTTCACCCTCTTCCATCACTAACTTTTATCCAAAAAAAACTATCCACAGCATGTTCTGCAGTCTCTCTTTCTGAGTCCAACTGAGAACAGTTGCAGGATGGTGTGTTGATAGATTTTTTTTGGTATGCTTCATTTCAAGATACTGACATACTCTTTGTTTTAACCTAGCCAGTGAGATAGCAGGAGAACAGTAGCAGAGGATGCTGTTCTGACTTTGATTTTCTTGTGCCTTTTGTTGGTTCATTAATACCTCTAACAATTGCCTCTGAGGTAGCTGTCTGTGTGTGACCAGTACTAGCCAGCAGAATGGGGTCTGTCATGGCTAGGTGAGGCTGTAGCTGATGATGTCAATTTTACCTTTTTCTACCAAGGAGTCATAATTTAGTGTGGGACCAATACTGAGTTCTCCTCGCATTGTGAAATACCTCACTTTTGAATATGTCATTCTTATTCTTCCACAGTGTAAATGCCAGAAGTGCATAAGCCAGCTGTTTGACAAGAGAGACAAGAGGGCTAAGACAAATGGAACATTGCAAAAAGGAGCCCTGTCCGTGAATTATTTGTATGGAAGCAGTATTTTCACTACTTTCACTAGTATTGGCTGGTATTGCTATCATGTCCCTACCAGCTAAAAGAGAACTCAAGTAGTACTTATCTAGTACTGTGTATCATGATTGTTAGAAAGCACTAGGCTGAAGTGAGACTTTTCTAAAATCTCTACAGATGAGATGCATCTTGCTGTAAACTAGAAGAGGGTACATTTTGGAATCCAGAAGAGAATCACTGTTGTGTAAGAGTTGAGTGAGGTGGTAGTGAAAATAGAACAATAATTGTAAAGCTATTTCTCTGGCTTATGAGTCCCTTTTCTTCCTATAATTTTTGAGGAAGAGAGCTGTGATAATAAATTTGTGAGAAAAGGTTGCTGATTTTATTCCAGATATAATTATTTTTTTAACAAAATCTTCATGTTCTGTATAGAGTTTGGATCTTTTGTTTTGTTTTCACAACCTAGGCAAATACCACAGTAGAACTTCTACGACACCACATATTCTTCCAGATGGCTTTTCTGAGACTGTTTAGAGCCATAGAATACAGTTGAAAGGCTGTGGTTCACAGATGGAAAATTGATTTGTGCACTGTCTGTAACCTATACTTCTTTTATGATATCATATGTCTTATATGATATATATAATACATGTAGTCTGATTGTCATGGGGATATGGTTAAGGGGTGATAATATGCAGTCATTGATTCAAATGTTGATCTTAGAGGGAAATATTTCCTTTTAAAGTAGAAAAATGTTGCTTGCACATTCATCTGACTGCCATTTAAGTTAGTCTGTCATGCCTGGTCTGTTTTAATTTGTTCTGACAGTAAAGGTTTACAGAATAGAAGAAGTCAGATGTTATGAGAAAATCGTAACATTTACTTTGATGGGGAATATCTCTTTTCGTGGATAAAATAAAGAAACAGTGTCAGTGGCTGAAGCCTATTAATAAATATTTGTCTTGTCCTATTGTTTGTCTTGGGTGATGAACTTTTTCAAGATTCAAGTTATTATCTGTACTCAAAAGAAAAAATCATGCTGTTTGTCCCTATTCCAGTCTCAGAGCAGCTTGAGTAGACTCCATTAGGTTGTCTTTGTGCTTCCATTCTGTCTTTTCCTATGTATGCAAAACAGGGTAGAGTGTGAGGGGTTTGTTGATGGCATGTAGTCATCATGCCTCAAATTGCATAATCATGTGCAGTCCCAAATAGATTTGTGTAATACGTTCCCTATCCAGTAGAGTTAATTGCCAAATTGTAGTTTTTTCAGCATCTGGTGTGGGCTGTTTTGCTTGTCTACAAGGAGCAAATTTTACCACTGAGTTTTCCCCAACTGATGGCAGAAATACTTATAATTGGTAGGTCTCTAATATGTTGAGGCTTCCTCTTGGGAGAGTACTGCTAATTTTTTTACAGCTATAAGCCATCTCTGTACATCATTTCAAAGCCCCAAAATGTGTGAGGCCTGATGTGAAAGGGGTGAAAGGAGAAGTTTGTCCCTAAGTAAATTTCAGCTGCAGTGTTGTTGCAGAAGTGGGTGTGTTCATAAATAACTTTTCACTATATAAATAAAAAGTGAATGGCAGCCTTTGTTAAAAAAAAGGATGTTTTATTTTCTGAAGTTTAACAAATCCGTAAATAGAAAAAGAAAAGCACAAACTTACTTTACAACTTCAGCCATTCCCCATAATGTTTACATTTTATGGTGGTTTCAGATTTTTTAAATCCAGATTTTACATTATTGAAGATAACAGCAGATACTGTTCTTTTGCTTTTTCGTACTGTAAAATAATGACTTCTGTTGTAGGAATGCAACAATGTCAAAGATACAAAAGGCACTTTTACTGATGACAGGTGTAGGACCTTATTTAGATAGTTATTACTTAGTTCAAGAAGAATTTGTTTTGGTTTAAACAGAAGAGGTTTATGGTACATATTTCACATTTCTGATTCCATGTAATCCATACGCATGCCATCTGCAAGTGCTGCCATGTTATCACAATGCACAAAAATGCTTACTAAAATTTTTCTTCAGTCCTCCATCATGACTCCATCTTAAAAGGAGTAAAAAATTTGCATTAGATTTTATGTTGCCAACATCGTCTTCTGTTTCAAAGAAATCTTAATGTGTTTTTAAAATTTGGATATACCATTTTAAGGGTTATAATTTTCAGAACAAGAGCAGGCAATGGCATTAGATGTTTTTTGTTTGTTTGGATTTTTTTGTTTGTTTTTGTTTAAGGAAAAATGTATTTATCCACAACAATTGCTAAGAGGGACACATCATAATATTAGGTTGGTGCAAAGAGTGCTTTGCATCATCTTCTGGCAAATCTGTGTGATAGGGTAGTTGTTATAGTGACAGAGAACTATCAGAGAAATACCAGTCTGTCTTATCTTTGATACAGCCTTACAAGGAAAACAATTTCCAGTCTATCCTCCTCTGTTTCTTTGCACATGAATGTCTTCAGCGTTTCACTTAAAGCATTAAAACCATGTGTTCAATCATTGTAATGTTGGGGTTTTTTTGTGAGGTGCAACTGTTTCCTTGTTTACATTCTCCACCACACCCACCCTGCAAGCAAACCTTTTTCTTGAGTTTGGCTTATCAGGAGCTCCCTATCTATAGCTGCTGTTTCAGTGCGTGTAAAACAGTCTGTTCACTGATCTCAGAGAATTCTTTCACCTCACCTGCTTCTCTGTTGATGTACTAAGTTTATGTGCTCAGAATACTTTTCTTTGCAGAATGCTGTATTGGATCAAATATTGAGGAACTGTCCTAATAACTTATATTATTATAGCAGATAATCTTTTTTTTTTTTAATTCACTACCCGTTTTCTTCCTTCTTTTTTTTGGGCCTTCTTTTGCTGAAGAGACCAAAGCAATTTCCTACATTATTTGGCACCAGCTTTGGTGCAAATACTGGTTTACCAAGGAGGGAAATGGAGGGTTTTTTTGGTTGTCACTGATGCTAGAAATGGTGAAGAGGTAAGACAGCAAGTTTTTAAAATTATTTCAGGCAATATGCAGATATCAGGTGTGCTTAGAAAGAAATGGCTCAAAAATTAAAGTGTATGCTTGAGGTGCTTGTTGATCCACCTCCAAAAATTGGGAACTTTTTCAGACAGTGGCAGTGTTGTCTTCAGTTGCCTTTGTCACAATCACAGTCTATGGTCAGACACACCTGGACTTTACATCTCCTGGTTAAGCATACAGATAGCTAATATACCTACTGACAGCCACCAAATGGTAAAAATTTTCTTTCCCAGAGAAACCATCAACCTCAGCTCACCTCAAGTGAGCTTTCCTAATAATGATTAATATAGGAAGGTTAAGTTAATACAGTCTTAGATTTCATCTTTCCCTCCTATAATTTCAGTTCAGGGACAAGATGTGGCTTCTCACTACTTTACATGAAATCCTAAAATGGTATTGTCATTTTCCTAATCACCAGAATTTACCATGTATGTAATTTCAGGGTGGGAAGGAGCATAGGCTGCAGTGGTCCATTTGCTGCAGGATCCACTCAGGAATGTCCGGGGAAACAAGTCCCCTGACCCCTTCTGGAGGTGTTCAGCCAGTGTAACAGACCATAATGCACTCTGACTGGCATACAGTCAGAGGAGAGAAAAATGAAATTGTTGAGAAACACCTTAGCAATGATAGATCACCCCAGTAATGTACCTGTTGCCCAATTTCAAGTTGGCTTGTATTTTATGATACCAGCCAGCCCAGTATTATATTTTGTATGTAGCCCTGTTGAATATACATTAGATATAATGTGGCCATACCTACTGAATGCCGATCTGGCAATCTCCAGGGAGCATTACACAAATTCATGGAAAAACTCTGACACAGCTATTTTTAAAATCAGAAATAGGACCTCTTTGCATGAGCTGTGTTAATTCAGTTGTGTAAAATGTCCATTAAAAGCGTATGCAGTGGAGGAAGGGGTAGATTTTGTCAGAACTTTAGTTCAAGTGTGTTTAGAATGGTGCTGCATATGGGGCAATGTTTGAAGCAAATAATACGGTAAAGTAAGGAAAGAGAAATGGTCTCCAGTGTTTCCTTTCTATTCAGTGATCTTATATTTCTGTCTGTTTTTCATTTGTGATTTTATCTGTATTTCTTCTTAAATTAGGACAATATTTGATTTATTTATCGTAAGATGCCTTCTCTAGTATCAAGTTACTTAAGGCTTCCCACTGTATGTATGTCTGCTTTATTTTCCAGGAAGCCATTGTATGGATTGTTTCAATATAATTCCAGTATGATTGGACTAGAATCATTAGCTGATCCCTCAGATACCTGGGAAATTATAGAGACTATTGGAAAAGGCACTTATGGTAAAGTCTATAAGGTTGCTAATAAGAAAGATGGAAGCTTTGCAGCAGTAAAGATTCTGGATCCTGTCAGTGTAAGTAAAAAATGTTAAACTGTAACTTCAGTGTTAATTTAAAAGAATCAGTAGAGTTGAAATGAAAAACAAATGTGTAAGATATTGAGAACATCCAGAAGGGAACAATTTTACAGAGTGCTTTTACAGGAGTTTAGTTTCCAGCATCTAAATGTTGACTTAGAATTTCATCATCTTATTTGAGGACAGCATTTGCCTAGTTTCTATTTTAGGTCTGTGTAATTCTTCTGCTACAAATTTAGTTATCGTCACTTGGAGCATGCAAATTATGAGAAGGCACAGAGGCATTCCTCATAGGGCCCACTGTAGCAGGGAAAATACAAGATGCCATTAACCTTAATGTTCTTGCTTTATTCTGTGTACTTCCTAAAAGAATTACTTTTCCCATCATAGCAACACTGTGAACTTCAGAATATTTTAGAGTTACCTTTTATAAGCCGATAACAGTGTGAGGCAATAATTAAGATAAAAAGAGAAGAGCACATCCCAGATCCTCAGATGTAGCTCTGTGCCAGCTCTAGTTTTAGTGGGTATTAAATGCCTAGCTTCCCATGAGAACCAAGGCCCTAGTTTTCAATGGAAAATTGAAACCGGCAGCTGTTCAGGTTGGATCAAGCTGGAGTTTGATCATGACAGTTGGGCTAAAATATTTGCTAATGTAAATGTTCCTGTCATCAACCACTACTGAAATTCATCATAGTTTTCTCTTGTATAGATCTGAGGAAAGCACAGGCTTAAATTTTCTAATGGTCAAGTCTGTCCAGAAATGAGGAAAGTTTGAGCACTTAAGCACTGTTCTGAGCTGTGGCCTATGTTCTGGTATAACCACTATTTTGTAATTGTCACAGAATTCTTTCATTAACAAATACCTAGTAACCTTTTCTTATTTCATGTGTGGATGTTTTGTCTCTCATTGTTTCTGGCATATGCCTTTCGTCATAAGAATATGTTTGGTTTTATTGATGGCTCCTTGGAGGCTTAGTGAAATTGTTCTCTGTTTAGTCCTATCTGATGACCATAGAAAAACGAATAAATCAAAGGTTCATATATTTTCATTTAGCTTACATGTTAAAACATGCCTATTTTAAAACAGGTTAGAAATCATACATGTGTGAATTTCTTACTTAGACAACTGAGCAGAGTTAAGTATAATTTTTAATTTTCTTGTTAAGTATATTATGTACTGAAAGAATTCTTAAAGAACTGCTTGAAGAACTGCTTGAGTTACACAGGCTTCACTTTTTTGTTTGCAAGAAGAGCACAAGTGGCACAATTCTATATGCATTAAATGTCCAGTATAGTGTGCTTTCAGTTGCATTAAAGTAAAATTATTTAAAAGTACAAACTAAGAAAAAATTAGTTATTTTTATCCATGAGAGTTTGTTCTTGCTTTATTTGGAGTCATTGTCTTTATATTTTCTGTATGTTTGTGTTTTTTGTTTAGGATATAGATGAAGAAATTGAAGCTGAATATAATATTTTGCAGTTTCTTCCCAACCATCCTAATGTTGTTAGATTTTATGGAATGTTTTACAAAGCAGATCAATATGTGGGAGGACAGCTCTGGCTAGTACTTGAGGTAAAAACATTTTGACAATATTACCTCTTAGCTTAGCAAATGTGGTTGGATTTTGTTTGTTATTGCTAAAGTGTCACAGGCTTTCATGATTTTCTGATGGATGATGTGTCATAGCCCACTGTTGAAAATCACAAGCAAACTTCAAAATTTGTTTAATAGGGAATGGTTTTGCATTAAATTTCTGTTTGAATTTCCACATTCTGCCTCCAAAATAAAGAGATTTTTTTTTTTTTCCTTTTTAGAGGAAATATTAGATAAGACATTTTTCTAAACTTTTGGGGAACTCAGGCATTTGAGTGGAATGCAAAAGATGATGCAGTAGTGACATGGAGGGTAGCTAACAAATAAGCTGCCTCCTGCAAAAGTGAACAGAGAAAGTGTAATGGGAAAGTCTGTTTTATGGTAATTCTAAATTAGAGGCTGGTTGTTGTTGGAAGCCTAGCAACAGAAATGCTTTCTATTAACTCTTCTTGTTCAGTGGCAATCAGTACTCTTACAGAGTCAAATGTATTTTGGTGGTCTTGTTTCCAGTTAAGTGACTGTCAAACGTGGCTGTAAAATGAAGATTTCTTCTTAGGCTTAGGTGATGCAGAACTCTGCACAGGCAGTTACTGCTCTGATGAGCAGTAACAAGCCATTCAAAAATTTCTTTCTTTCTTTCATAACTAGACTGTAAAAGCTAGGATTCTCTTTTTAAATATTGATTGTTTTAAAAATTCCACTCCCTGTTCTTGAATGATGACTGGAATCAGATTAGGGAATCTTTATTTCCACTACAAGTTTTGGAATCCCAACAGAACATCTAACTTCTATGCACTAGAACAATTATGTGTCTTGAATAAAAACTTTTGAATGTGTTTCTTTTTAAATTTCAGTAACTATTGAAAAGTGACCTTATTATTTTTGATTTGGTGTTGATTTTTTGTAAGCATGCTGGCTTTGTGTTGAGTTTGGGCTTCGTTTCCTCTGTGTTTTCTTTTTAAATAAAGGAGTCTTGTCTCTATAGATCCATTAGGTATCAAATGACAGGATTTTATAGAGCAAAATCATTATATACTCAGAAATAAAACTGTATGCAGAATTTGAACAAGTTGTATGTGTGTAAACTTTATCAATTAAGTATGTGTGTTTCAGGTGGGTTTTGGTGCACATAACGCAAAGTTTGGAAGAAATTAGACATTATATAAAATATATTTCCCTTATGTGGAAAAATTTACTGGACAACCCAAATTATTCCTTGCCTTGGAATTTGTAGCAGATTGATGCATGCATAGCAGTGGCTTGTGATATTATAAATTAATGACACATTTTCAGTAAAAGGGAATATCCAAAGTAGTCAGACTGTGATCCCTGAGTCTTTGATGAAATACATTCATTTCATGTGAAATTCCAAAATTTGTAATAAAAAGGTGGATTTTTTTTCCCTTAGGCACAGTTTTGCCATGTTTACTCACTACATGCAGGACCTTACTTTGATAAATGCTTGTGATGAGGAAAGGTGGCAAAAGTGGATACCTTAAGTATTTTTATGATAATGCAAGTCTTGGACAACTATGAAGCAAACTTCTCTACTTTTTCATGTAAATGTGCATCTCTCCACCTTTTCAAGTATTACTACTAGGTATAAAGTGGTAATGAAGTTTTCATATTCATTTTGTTCAAGGTCTTTAACTAGGACAACTGAGTTTCAAGAGTAGTGTCAGAGACAGCTGCAGTAGTGTTTGTGGGATACATTTTTCAGTCAGGCATTCATTTACCATATCCTACCAAACAGCTGTCAGTCTGTATTATTTTTCAGTTGCAACCAGCTTGGGGGTTTTTTTAAGTCAGGGCATACATTTATGTATTTTATTTGTGGGATAGAGATTAATTTATTATAGTCTGTCTGCACTACAAAGAAAACTTTAGCCTAATCACTTCTCAACAAATGGTTAACCATGAGAAGAAAAACATGCAGTTTCATGTAAATACATTTGATGATTGATATTGACCTGAACGCTCCTACAAATTTATAAAAGATAAGAAAAACATTCCCTACTAATGAATTAAAAAATAAAGTCAAATTCCTACAGAACTTATCAACGTTTCAAGTGATGAAATTTTGCTTCAAGGTCCTTTCCATGAACTCAAACTTCTAGTCTAGTGAAACTTTTTTGATGTAGGGAAAAGTTAGTAGTAAGTTAAGGAAGGTATTAGCATTTAACAGAAATTAGTGGTTGAACTGATACAAAGCTTTTCATAAAAGCTGTTTGAAAAATGCAAATCTTGAGAGTTTGTGTAACTTCATACTATTCTCCTGATTTATGCTGTGATATTTTAAACTGATAATGTTAAATGAACTTGTGTTGAAATGCATGTCATTGTCTGGCAGAAATGTTAGTGAGGGTGCTGGCCACAAAAACAAATTTAGAGGAGAAAATTCAGTGAAAGAAAGGCAACCAATTCTCCCCTCTCTTTTTCTGTTTTGGTCAAACAATTGTGAATACCAAGGTAATAAAAGGAAAGACAGGAGAAAGGATGGATATCAATACCTGCTTAGAATGGTATGGATAGTGAACTTAAGATGTGGATGAGAACATATTTACAAAGATTCTAATTTTCCTTTTTCTGCTCCTCTTGATATTTAGCAGCTCATTAGTAGAAAATGCTTGCAAGAAGCTGCTTTTCTGGATTAGAATGTTTCTCTGTTGTTGACAGCACATGGCATCAAATCTGAGTATAGAGATATGGCTTCTATCTATTTTATATTGCCTGCCATCAGGAGCTTTGATGGAGTGAAAGTTTAAAATGACTAATTTGTTGCTTCTCAATTATCAAGAGTGTCAATCTTTTCTGTCTGCCCTTTGCACAAAAGGATTTTTTCAAAAAGACAGTGTATTCATTTTTGTGAAAATATTAAATAATATAAATTGGAATTATGAATCCTCTTTTAGCACTGAAATACAGTCCTGTTCATATTATTTTTATCTTTTTTATTGCGTTTTTTAAGTTACATTTTATAATTTTCAGTTTTCTCTTCCCTCCCCTCATTCAAGCTGCTGTGATTTATATTAACATCACAAATAAAATTAATTCTTTTGTTCCCAGACTTGTGTTGTAGCAGTTTTGCATGGTAGGTGTTTATTACCTAAACAAGTATATTGAGTAACTGAGGACTTGTCTTGCTTTTTTTCCCTTCTCACAACTCCCCCCTTTCCAGCTGTGCAATGGAGGTTCTGTCACAGAGCTTGTCAAAGGCCTACTGAGGTGTGGCCGAAGGTTGGATGAAGCTATAATCTCATACATTTTATATGGTGCTCTCTTGGTAAGGATGTTCCTTGGGCTTGTAATGACAGCAGAGGGTGCAATTCACTTATCACGTACCTATATTTTCCATTTATAAAGCATGGTCATGTGGACAATATTAAATGGGCTGTTATAACAGCAGGGGTTGTATAAAGGCAAATAATCCAGTGGACAGCTGTTTCTGTAGAGTATGTCAGATTTTCTTCACTACATTCCCTAATAGCAGGGTAATTGTTTTTAAATAAGGGAATAAACTTATTTTTGTTACTGCTGGTGTATAGGGCCTTCAGCATTTACACAATAACCGGATCATTCATCGTGATGTGAAAGGGAACAACATTCTCCTGACAACAGAAGGTGGAGTCAAGCTCGTTGACTTTGGTAATGACCACTTCCCCTTTATTTTCTTGATATGTGCAGTTTAGCCAAAGGCGTCTGTTTACTTTCCCCTGGGAAAGCAGAATGTCACAGCGAGAATTATTTCAAGAAAGAAAAATGCAAAAAGAACCTGATTACAGCAAGAATGAAATTCCTAACTAAAAATCAGTAATAAAGTTTTTATTTTTTAAAGCTTAAAAATAATTTAATAATTTTCAAAAGTTCTAAAGCTAGCATTTTATTTACAAAGCTCTTTTGCATTTCAGAAGAAATGTCAGTTTCAGGGCAGTTGTCCTAATTTAAATTTAGATATTCTGTCTTTTGCATATGAAAAGGAAACATTCTTTCTGAAATGGCTTTTGATAGCCTTAAGCATATTTTTTCCCCTCTGAGCAGAAGGTAAAATAGACCCTTGGGTCCAAAGCCCAACATCCATTTAATTTGTGATTATTGCTCTTAGGTTTGAGCATTGCCAGTCTGGATACGTCATAAGAAACAAGAGGGGGAAAGGGAGGGAGAGTGAAAGGAAGGGACTTGGTAATAGATTTAAAGTCAGTTCAATTTTTATTCCTTTGAACATACACTTAGAAATAAAATGCTTTAGTCCCTCAGATATGTATGCAAGGGAGTTTTATTAAAGATAACAGAAGCAGATTATTAGTAATATGATTTATTAATGAGACCGTATAATACATAAGGTAATCCCCATTGAAAATAGCGTGTGACTATATGATTGTTTGGCAGTACATGAAGGTAAAGAAACATGTTCACAAAATGAGAGTAAGGTAGAATGATCTGTCAAAAAACTGTGCAAATAATACTTTTTAAAAATCCTAAAATATTAAATTTATGCAGTAGAAAGAAAATGGTATACTGGTGATGTCATGGTATTATAAATTTAATACACATATATATTGAAGATGCTAAAGTAAGCTGGCGCATACAAGATTTCTTCCTACAAGATACAAGTATCTTCTAGGGACAAAATTTCATTGCTTTTAATTTTATAGGCAGCAATTGAAATAGTCCCTGGAAAAACATATGAACTGAAGCAAAATTTGGAGTGAGTCCCTGACCTAATGAAAGAGAGGTAGATCCCTTCTCATTTGGGGGAATTTTGGCAGTCTAATCTTTGTTTTTACTCTGTTATGAGAAAAGTTGGCTTTTCTCCCCAAAGCAAAATGTTTTTATCAGGTATATTAAAGGCCTTAAAGACAGACCAGTGTGCTGCAACCCCAAGTGGCACATTGAAGGAAACTGAGACTCCCAGTCTTTCTGGTGTCACATGGGTCTCTCTCCACATTTAGGTTTCAGGGGTTTTCTCCTACTTTTTTAGTTAGGACAGTAGTGCTAGAAAATCACAACAAATATGACAGGCTCAAAAACAAAAAAAACCCAAAAAAACAAAAAAAACCAAACCAAACCAAACCAAACCAAAAAAAAAAAAAAAAAAAAAAAGACTTAAATCTCAAGTGTTCCCTACTGCTTAACAGTTAGGAAATGCCAAGAAATACCCATATACCTATGGACTTTCTGACTAAAGAAGTATCAGGCAAGCTTTTATTAAGTTGCTATTTTTCCTGTCTTGTCCACTGCTGTAGCCACAGAATGATCTCTGGGAATGATTTAGGACTGAATCACATGTGATATTGTTTGTAGAACTGTTTTGACTCATTTTTTGCAGGAAATTGAAGGTAAATAGTGAAATTGCAGGGAATTCAGGAAGAGAAAGGACTCGCAGTTGAGACAGTTGAACGACATCAAGTTGGAGATTATTCTTGCTTCTGCCCATGTTTCTCTGTGATGCTGGAGGGTCACTTGTATTAAACTCAGTTCCTCATTTTCCCAATAGCCAGGTTGAAACCTCTTGTCCTGCTTTGCAGAACTGTGTGTTCTTGAACTGCAGCTGAGATCTATTATAGCTCTACTTGAGGCTTGTGGAGTGCCTGAAAACTGAAAGATCTCAGATTAAGTACCCAAACACAGTGGATGCTTTGGATATTTTTAGGTTAATCCCTGGAACTAATAATCCTCTGCCATTTTGTGGGAATGTTAAGTAGATTTGTTGCTTGGTGAGTGGGGAAGGAAATATGTCAAAAGAAAAAGAAAATAATAATTTTAAATTTAGTACTGGATTGGATATATTAAATAAAAAATGAGAATTCAAATCTATGAGGTTAAAAAAATTAAATTATGACTATTCAGTGAATACTATCCATTCAGTCCAGAAAATGAGACAGAATCTTGATTTTAAAAAAGCTGCTTCATATTCAAGGCTATACATATGGATATTAGGTCACAGAGAGGGTTACACAGATATCTTTAATTGAGGCTTTTCTTTCCTTTACTGCATTATTTTACAGCTTGTTTTTTCAATGTAACACACATTTCTTCCCTCAACTGCTGTCGACAGCATAATATATTCAAATAAATGATGGTCACAGTAAATTGACCCAAAATGTCTGCAACTTATCATTCATTTATGCTCATGCTCTCTCTCTCCCTGTTCTTTGGTATTCTGCACTGTTTTTGAATATCCCTAGACAGCAGCTATGAATTAAGCTGGCTGAAGAGAGATCACAGTGAAATGAACAGTCTTGTTGTATGTCCTAGCCATTAACTGTTTCCCAGAGGTACTCACAAAGTCACTGAAGACTTGCAATTACACTGAAAAATTAAAAACAAATATAAAATTGAATGTTGGAATTAGAAAGCAAGCAATTTAACCTATGAATCACATTTTTTTATTTAGTGGCAGCAGCCAATATGTATTATATGTGTTTCTGCTTATTTTTGTCTCTGGGTAATACCAAAAGAGCAAACCATTGTGGCCTTTGTTTTTTAAAAATGTTAAAATGTATTTCTAAGTCAAAATTTGCTTTGTGTCATCTCATTGGAATGCTACTGAACTGAGCTCATTCAATTATATGTTGACTAGAGCACAGAAGATTTGCTGTCAAAGTTCATTCTGATTTGTTAACATTGTTTGATTGCACTCTAGTTCTTTCTTTTGTATTTTATTTCAGTTGAGCTTCAGTAGTCGAGCCCATCAACAAAGCTCTGAAGCTAATGCTTTGTTTTAAGTATGTGCTTAATTTCCTAAGTACAAGCTCCAGTGTGAGCAGTGTGAGCTTCAGCTTCTTAGTTTTGCTCATTAGGGATAGATTTAAGCAAGTGCATAAATGTTTTGTTGAACAGGAACCTCTGCAAGCGTGCTAGTAAATAAATTTCCAGCCTGTGATGTTCGGGCAGTACATTTCTAAAACAGAAGTTTTAAAGTCAAGTTGTAATTTTAATAGTTCCCTTTTATACTTATGAAAACAGCAGAAAGAAATCCGGATGTTTATGTGACAATGGAATTCTTGAGTTTGAATAAAAGTGCTTCAAACTGAGAGTCATTCACAAAAAAAGTCTCTCAGAAACTCTGAAGAAAACAGCAAGCTGAAATCAATCAAACAAATGATTTGCACCTACTTTGGCCAGGCATTTTGCAGCTGTGCTCACAGGTTTGGGTTTTGTTTTCCAGATACTTGAAACAAACTTACTGAAATGACAATGAATTCGAAGCCAAGTTTCCTTGATCTGTTTTATTGCAGGTGTTTCAGCCCAGCTCACCAGCACACGGCTGCGTAGAAACACCTCAGTGGGAACACCCTTTTGGATGGCACCTGAGGTAGGCAAATGTGCCTGTCTGGCTTGTCTTCATTCATTGCAATACACACTTCGTTGCCACTTCCCCATAGTAGGAGGGGATCTTTTCTTCCCTCCCTTGTGGCTGTGTTTATGCTTTACATCTTGTCCTCTGTTCACTACAAATAATATATTATTAGAGTGTACAAAATAGATGTCTAATAATCATTATTTTCTTCTCTGTAGTGTTTCCATAAAAGTACAGCAAATCTACAAATAACTGAGGGTCCTAAGGATGTTATAAATTTCCAGTCAAATATGGTAGGATTTGGGGTGCTCATCCATGATGTAAATACAGACTGAGGAGAGAACGAGGAATTCCTTATTTCCAGTCTTGCACGCTGCAGAACCCTGACTGACCTAAGTGTTCTTTAACCTTAATTGTTGACTGGGGACTTTTAAACTCAGACACATTAGCTAGCATAGATTAAAAAAATGGAGAAAAATAATATACAGGTATATAGCCCATGTTCAAGTATCTTACTTACATAATTTTGCATACTACTACCCAGACATAATTCTTTGCCTTCTATTTTATGAAGCTCTAAAAAGTTTTAACACATTGTTGAACAAAATTTGTACTTTACCTAACTTGGGGGTGAAAGATATCAATCTTTGCCCTCCCTGCTTTAAGGAGCACAAACTACTTCTGAAAGATATGGATTATGAATTTTAAAAAATAAGGATTGAAACAGGACTGATCTGTTTATTTGTAAGTTGTTCAGCCTTTGTAACAGTACAAGCCTCTTTGCTGTTAAAGGCCGTATGAAGTTTGGGGAATTTGGGCTGGAATTTATCTATTACAAATGCACACAGGTCCATTTCTGTATGTTGAAGAGTTAAAAATATTGTGCAAACATTTGTTTTAAAACATTTCATAATTTTTATGCATCTATTTTTGTTGCTAAGGAAGGCTGATTATAGCTGAGCAGAGAAAAGACGCTGCTGTAAGGGGTCTAAAATTGATCTTGCACAGTCTCACAAAGAATGGTTGATATTTCACCATCTCCATAACAACCAGTTTACGTCACAAAGGAGACAGAAGATACCTTAGAAACCACTGTGCAAGCATTATTTATGGAATCACCTTGGTTGAAGACATTTCTAAAATGAGATCTCTGTAAAATACTTCTCTAGATAATAATGGACATATTATGAAAGATTTTATTGAACATGGATTGTTATAGATTATTTTTATGGTACTGTTTTGCTTGAATAATTGCCATCAAGGGCAGTAATCATGCCAAATTTATTTTCCCTGCCATGTTGAAAGTATTTATTCTTATGGCAGAAAGCCAAAGAGATAAGCAGATATTTTGATCTGAAAAATTTTGACCTGAAAATACAGCACACATGTAACCATGGTATGTTAGGTACATGGCATATCAAACAGGAACAAGTGTAGCTTTGAATACTTCCTGTTTTGAAAAGATCTGTTGAAAGAACCAACCCAGTACCATAACCATAGCAACCCATATCACATTTATATGCCTGTGTGAGACATGCCAGGCTTCGTAGGTGTGCCAATCTGCAAAACAGCTGTGAGGTGCTTAGATATCCATTATGCTGTTGTTGAAATGGCTTTTAAATGACAGGTTGCATAACATCCTTGCTCAAGTCACTGCAGTTGCTCATATAAATGACAGGTTTCAAGTGATATGCAGCATGCAATTTACTTTATTTCTGGGGAGATCTTTCTGCTATTTTAAAATATGCACACAAATTTTTATGTGAAAAATGGAAGATTAGGACTGCAATAAGAAAAAAAGTTGTGCTAGGGTAACAGTTTATTAGGAAGAATGATTTCTAGATGAAATTGTGGTGAGATCAGTAAACACTAGAAAGGCACTTAAGTCAGTTTTTTGCACTCATTTGCAAAAAATCTTCCTGCCTGAAGGTTTTTTATATAGGGTAGAATTTATTTCAAACTCCACAATATCATAAAATAACAGAACAGGAGTGAAATGTTACTAATTAGAGAAATAGAAAGCATGAAGGCTTTTAATTTATTTTTTTAATTGGGAGACATAGGTATCTTGGTCAATGCATAAGGTAATCATGGGATCTCATCTGGCAGTGAGAAAGACAAATTTTATCTGAAGGATGAGTGAAGAGAGGAGATGAAAAAGCTTGCCTTGGAGGAAGAGGCTACTACTACTTTCAGAGTAGAATAAAGCTGACAGGAAATATTTTCCAATGTAAACCCCAGGAAAATAAAACCCAGAGAAGAATGACGCAGGATGTTTCAGGCTGACAAATGGGAATAACTAGATATAAGCAGGATACAAATACACTGGAAACTAGAATGACTAGATCAGCCTGGGTCACGAATGGTCTGTAAAATGAAGAAAAACATATCTTAAGGTTAAGTTTGCAAAACATTTCAAAGGTATTCTATGGCATGGTACTTAAAATAGAAGAAGTTCATAGGAAAATAGCAGTGACTGAAGGTGGTTTAAGGAAGGTGTTCAACTCAGTGTTCTTACTGGCAGCACTCAAAATAGCAGCTTAACTGCTTAATTTTTCAGTGACTCAAGCATCTTGGCTCTTTTTCTGATGACTCTGAGGCTTGCTTAGCAGTATCAGGACAAAAAACCCCCCTGTCCTTGAGTATTTGTTTTGAGCCGCGCTTGTGATTCACAAAAATTTTGCTGAAAACTGAAAATACAGGCAAAAATTAGGCTGTGAGGAAGCAACAGAGAAACGTGGCTAGGATAAGACTTTTTGAGAGCAGCTTTAAAGTAGACTTGCTGCAAGTGAATAAATGTTGTTTAACCTAATTAGTATCTAATGTAGACTCTCAGAAACTGAAACACTGAATACAAGCATACCAATAAAAGATCAATAAGGCATGATAGTGTTAGTATGTTTAAAGCTGCCTGTTACCAAACACTTAAGTTACCTAAAATCATCTTCTATTGTGCTGAAATAAATTGTGTTATGTGCTAGCAAGATGAATCAGATTTGAAGCTTTTCTACTGGACTGCCTTTACACCTGTGGTTCTAAGCATTAACATGTCTTGTTTTCAACTTCCAGTGCACAAATGAACAAAACCTACTTCAAATCAAATTGCAGATTTCTTTTTCCACACATATGATTATATTATCATGATCTAACTGAAAACTTGACTCTTGAAACAATCTCAGTTAGACTATCACAAAATAATAGAATCACAGAGTCAAGTAGGTGGGGAAGATCTCTGAGATCATTGAGTCCTACCTATGACCAACTATTATGTCAACCAGACCATGGTGCTGAATGCTACATCCAGTCTTCCCTTAAGCACCTCTGGTCATTGTGCCTCCACCAGCTCTCTGAGCAGTCCATACCAATGTTTAATCACCCTTAAAGATTGCTGTGAAGAAATTCTTCTTAATGTCCAGCCTAAACCATCTCAGACAGAGCTAAAGACTGTGACCTCTTGTCCTGGTTCAGATTGCCTTGGAGAAGAGGCTGACCCCCACCTGGCTACACCCTCCTTCCAGTGAGTTGTAGAGAACGATGAGGTTCCCTCGAGCCTCCTCTTCTCCAGGCTAAACCCCCCCAGCTCCCTCAGCTGGTCCTCACAGGACTTGTGCTCCACACCCTGCACCACCATTCCCCTTCTCTGGACCTGTTCAGCACCTCAATGTCCTTTCTGAACTGAGGGGCCCAGAACTGGACACAACAATCAAGGTGTGACCTCACCAGTGTCGAGCACAGAGGGACAATCACTGCCCTGGCCCTGTTGGCCACACTATTCCTGATACAGGCCAGGATGCCACTGGCTTTCTTGGCCACCTGGGCACACACTGGCTTGTGTCCAGCTGCTGTTGACCAGCACCTGAAGGTCTTTTCCCACTGGGCCACTTTCTAGCCCCTCTGCCCCCATTCTGTAGTGCTGCATGCTCAATCCCCTCATTCAGATAATCAGTAAAGGTATTAAACAGAACTAGGCCCAGCACTGATCCCTGGGGGACCCCTCTAGTGACTGGACACCCACTGGATACAGCACTATTCTCCACCACTCTCTGGCCTGGCCATCCAGGCAGTTCTTAACCCAGTGAATAGTGCACCTGTCCAAGCTGTGTACTGCCAGCTTTTCCAGGAGTGCGCTGTAGGAGATTGTGTCAAAGGAATATCAAGTCCAAGTAAAAAACATCCACAGCCTTTCTGTCATCCACTAGGTAGATCACCTGGCCAAAAAAGGAGGTCAGGTTTATCAGGCAGGACCTGCCCTACCTGCTGGCTGGGTCTGATCCCTTGGTTGTCCTATGTATGCCGTGTGATCACACTCAAGATGATATGCTCCATGTACAGATACATGTACATGTTTGGCCCAAATTTAGTTTTAAGAATGGCGATAGAAAAAGATACTTTGAGTCAGAAGGAACTGGAGAGATGCTGAAGATAAGATTTAAAGATGAAGATGAGATTTAAAAGTGCAGGGAATATGCTGTTATATTTTACTGATAACTGCTAAAAAAATTACACTGGTGAATGTATACTTATATTTTAAAAGGAACATAATTAAAGCATAGTTGATCCTTTGGAGGATTAGGTGTTGAAATATGACATATGAGACATGAGTAGGAAAGGCTGTGATATTGTGGTAAAGATATACGAATTCTGTAATAATGAGTTAACCAGATGTAAAATCTTGAGTCTATTTTCCTATTTTCAGAGATATTTTAGATGTCACAGTATTATTTCTAGCTGTCTCAACTCTGAGTTTTGAATATTTGTTACTAAGCTGGTAGGAGGAAGTAACGATCAGTAAGATTTCCCCAGACAGTTTCCCTTTCTCCTGCTGAATCAAGGCATTCTCCTGGGATAAAATTCAGTACATCTGAGGATCAGAATAAATTTCCAAAATATTAGAACAGTAGGTGACTAGCTTAAATTGTCTTTCTTTTCCAAATGTTCTTTGTATTCTTTTTAAACTTTAAATCTGATCGTGTGTGTGAAATAAGTCTAATCCTGAAACAATGAATAATATTTGCATTGTTTCAGTATGAAGTTGTATGCATAATTTAATGAAAAATAAACAAAACTAGCTGGTGAAAAAGCACCCCAATAAGTAACTTGCATTAATGTAGTTTAATAATATACAAAGAGAAAAAATAAGATTTTGCTAAAAACCTCACAGCAACTTTTCTGCTGAAGTCAGTATTTATTACAATAATTCTAAGACCTGTATTCATGTCTTAGAATTTGGGAAAAAATTCATTTGATTGTAAATCATTTAAAGTATAGTTAAATACTGAATTGGGAAAACAGCATAGAAAAGATAATCCCATCACTAACCTGGGCTTATTGAATCATAGATCATCTATTAAAGATCATGTATTTCTGAGTCCCCTGCCCTAGGAAGGGACACCTTCCACTCGACCAGGTTACTCAGAGCCCCACCCAACGTGACCTTAAACACTTCGAGGGATGGGGTATCCACAGCTTCTGTGGGCAACCAGTTTCAGCCTCACCACCCTCACAGTAAAGAATTTTTTCCTAATATCTAATCTAAACCTACTCTCTCTCAGTTTGAATCCATTCCCTTTTATTCTGTCACTACGTGGTCTTGTAAAAAGTCCCTCTCCATCTTTCTTTTCGTGTTTTTAATTAACTCTAAACAAGTACAGTGATACCGTCTCATGAAACAATTTAGTATAGTCTCATTTTGTCATATTTCAGCCTATTCTATTTGTCAGCCCTTTGCTTACATCAAGAGATTCAAGGTCAATTAGCTAAAATTAGCTTTTTGCATATGCACATTTTCACTATATTTTAATTGTCACCTAAGCAAGGAATTTTGTGCATATGATTTGTAATGAACTATAGGAATCCACCATCTAGTATAAATACTATATACATTTCAAGAATGTATATTCACTTACTTTTCTGCCTGAAAGCCATTTGAAAACAGTTGTACAGTTTGCAAAAGTATGCTTTTTTGTGATAAATGATATTGTACCTTCTCTAATAAGGAAAGTTCTGAAAATATTTCAACATTTTCTGTGAAGTACAATAACAATTCTTGTATAGCTAATGATAAAAGATAGATTATTAAATTAGCTCTTTCTTAGTTTTATAGTCTTTTTGGCTTGTAAATTACAGCACATGAGACAAGATTGAAAGCATAATTTAGAAAAAAAACCAACTCAAACAACTGTCCTCAGAATAAAACTTTACAGATGGGAATAGACAAAGCTGCTGCTGCTTTTATAGAACTTATGTGTATCTGGAATCATAATTAATCAACAGTGAAATATTTGAAAATTCCACACATTTAAGGGGTAAAAATAATAAATGCGATTAATAAAGTTGAAGGTAAGTAGCATTAAATAATTTGTCACATAGGTGATACTATATTAAGCCTAGGATGAAAAGGAATTTCCCTCTTGACATACATTATGAAATTACATCCTGTTTTTCAGGAGGTTAAGGTGCTGAGACACTGCAGTGTACTGGCAATTATTTTTAGGAAATATTAGCTGTCCTCTGGAAATGCAGCTCTGGGTTCGAGTGCAGCGCTCTGGTTCATGTGGAACTAGGTATAGGCATGCCAGAGAGGAACTACGGAAGTGTAAGTGTGGGAAGGCATGGGGGGAAGAGTGGGAACAATTGCTCTGAACAGATAGGGCAAGACTGCATGGATGAACTGAAGGACATAGAAGTGAATTGATTTGCTTAAGAACTGACAGCAGGTCAGTGGCAGAATGTGGGGTAGAATTAAGTCTCTAAATGGCTGCCCATGATTGAAATGCCTGTGACTCTGAGATGCCACATTCTGAGAGCTGACAGATAATTTTTTAAAAGGTTTCTTTTTCTGTGCAAATTTTTATTTCTTTAAAGAAGTGAAGAAAATTGCCTTTTCTGTCCTGGTTTTCCCCCTGCTTTCTTTTTGTGTGACTCTCAAACCAAAGCTTTAACAAACTGCTGTAGTAAGGAGATATATTGAAGTTGCTTGAAGTCCATAACAAAACCAGTGGATTTAGAAGGCTGAGTTGGAATACAGAGTTTTTATGCTTTAAAGGGTATTACATACAAGAGAGGCAGAGAGTACAGTGGAACAGCACCAGCAAGCTGTCCCTCAAAAGCAGAGTATAGCAGAATTCATCCCTTCTTCCTCTGCCTCCAGGACAGCTGACCTCCACCTGGGCTGGCATGGCAGGTGAGAAGTACATGGCAGCTGGAGGAAACCTCAGGGAATGTTGCCAGTAACATTGATGACATAGCCATAGTCCTCTGAAGGAGTGTGGAGGAGTTGCTTCTATTTTGTTTTAACAGCTATGGAGGGGTTGTAAAATATTCTTGTAGGGTGTTTAAAGACTTAAAAGACAAATCAAAACAACAAGCCCAAAACATCAGAGAAAATCAGTTCAATACCACGTGGGTCTGCACTGACTTACCTACATGAAATATGTTTACTTAGGAGGGTGGAGTTGGCTCTTAGTTTTTGTTTTCTTTGTGAAAGACCATTTGAAAATCTGTATAAAGCGTGTAGTATATATACTTACTAGTCAAGAGTAAATCTGCGGATCAGAAGAAATATGTGTCAATTATATTATTATGAGCAGTATTAAGTTTGTGATGGTCTCATGGTATAAAAGCAAGATTTGTGTGCTTGAAAGCCGTCTGTTTTTCCTTACTATATCAGTTGGTCCAATAAAAGGTATTACGTTTTCCTACAGGTGTAGCCTGTTGCCAGAGAAGTCTAATGGTCTCAGGAATATTTCCCTTGGGTGTGTTAAAAAATAAAAATAATACTTGATTACTCACACCTGGTAAAATTTAACTACTTGGCATATAATTAATTTACAATGAAACAATATTAATTGTGATAATTACTTATAGGACTTACAAGAAAATTCAGGAATATGGAACCAATTTCAATCACAAAATTGCTTCTTTTTAATATATGAATGTGCTTGAAGAGTGGAAGGAAAAGAGGGAAAGAGGAAGTGATCGAGAGATAGAGATAGATAAATATCATTTTGGTTTGTCTAATTCAGTATCGTCAGTGCCACTAAGTGCTATCATGAAAGGCTTTTTTGGTTTTTGTACATAGGAATTAGAAGAATATTGAATATTATATTTCCAATGTAAACAAATGTAGCTGTATTGTATAGTGTCAGATCCCAGAAGTTCATTTGGTTTATTTCACTTGACTAGCACAGCTGGCAATTTTGTTTTTCTTGCAGCAAGGGTAACAACTTAGTGCCACATTCATTTTCCATGCACAGTGCTTCTCAGCAGTGCTCACACACCACATAAGCTGCTTAGTTGGCTCTGTCAGCTGAGCCCAGCACCGCCTCACCCCAGCAGCAGCAGCAGCAGCAGCAGCAGCAGCAGCCTTGCTCACTCCAGGCTCCTTCCTGCGCGTGGGTCAGCAGCGCTAATTGTGCAGCACTCGTCTCCAGGTAGCACATCTGCACTGCTATTATTAGCATGTGCTTGCAGCTCTGCTTTGTACCCTCCCTGTATATACTGAGGCAAAGTGAAAGTAAGTTCACTTCTAATAATTCTGGGTAAACTTAAGAGGGTTTGATGTATTTTACTTCACTTTAACATGTGTATAGCTTCCTCTCTCTGCACAAATCAGTATGAGCACTGTCCAAATAATAGTTCTCTGTAATAATTGTTTTCCTTCTTTTGAATCCACCTTTGATCTGCGCTTGTTGAAGTTCAGAGAAATATTTGTATTGATTTCAGGACAAGCAGAATTATATCCTTGAATATAAAATTTTCTTTCAGGGTATAGGTCATCTTGTGTATCTCTGTGAATTTTTCTGTTTCTATACACGTTATAAATCACACAGATTGCCTAGGCACTGACTTCTCTAAATTCCCTCCACTTAGGGCAAATGATTTGTTTATGTACCATTTTTCCAGACCTGTGAATTCCCTATCCCCTCATTCTGTACAAGTGTGGCCCTCAGCACAATTAGTGTTGACAACTACCATCACACTTTCTGTTTCGCTGTCTGGTGTTCGAATGTTTTTCAACATACCAGAAGTATGACTGGACTTGAAATCATAATGAAATTACAACTAAAACAAAAGATGACAGCCTGTCTCCTTAGCAACCCAGGCCACTGTGTGCATGCAGCCAGCCCATGCTGAAGTGAAAGACTTGGTGTTTATTCCCATGATGTTTACTAACAAATCTCAAGATTAGCTACATCACCCCCTGAAGCTTTGCCATGAACATAACATTTGCAGCAAAGCAAACTATGTCTTCCATTTCACTTTTACAAGCAGGGGGGATTTTGCTGGATATAAAATTGGTACAAATTTGATGTCTTTGCACAAAGTAGAGAAAGGAAGTAACATGTTCTTCAGTTTCTGATCATGTCTTCTGGGCTCTGTGTCTTCATACCCTACTGGCCAGAGCAGGCCTCAGCAGTGCTGAGTACTCTAACCTCCAAAACCCCAATGAAAAGTAAAGATATTTTAAAAAAAAGAAGTGTCTCTGAGTTCCTGATAGAGACAGGAATATAAAGAAAGCTAAGTCAATAGCCTATTCCCCTTCTGTGTTTGATATTTTTCTTTCTCACAAATGATGTAAGAAAATGAAATTATCATAAAGGCCTCTGAAACAGGGGTGTGTTTTAAAGCTTTGCTTGAGCTATAGAGAAGCAAATACTGTCCATATTTCATGATAGAGTGATCTCTGTGGTGAGAACAAGGCTATAGTGAACATTTTGAAGAACTAAAAATTATTCCAGTGCTTTTATTTAAGACATTCTGTTGAAGAGAAGGGAAATGGAGAAATGATCTTTGTGTGACAATTTTGAAAAACACCAGGTTAACTAACAAAGCTCTGCCCCTTCAAGTTGAAGGGAAGAATCTCGCAATCTTCTTTTGCAGTGCGTACTTTCATTTTTCCCCCTTTCTCTGGTATACTAACTGGAAAAATTGAAGAGAAGGTGTGATCTCGACACTTGTCAAAACATTGATAAAAAATTTGGGAGTGTCTTCATTTTTCTTGACTGATTTGCTCTAGGAAAAGCATAAGAATTAACTGATATGCAACTTTAATGCAAACCTCCCTCCCAACCATTTCACTATTATTTTAACTGTGTTCAACGCTCCTGATTTCTGATAAAGTAAATGATGAGTGCTCTACAGTGGGTAGTGTCCCATGAGTCCCAAATAAGAGATGGACAATTTCTATGGGCCTGTTGGTTAGAATCACTACCAGAGTCAGGAATGCCTTTGTTAGGTGTAGGTTATGAAGAAAGTAACTAAGAGGTTAAGATGGAATCAGCAGCTTCTCCAGAAAAGGTTTTTTTATAACAGGAGACTCTCTGCCAGCAGCTACTCGTGTTGCTGACTTGCATGTTGCAATCTGTGCAGTGTTGTTCCAAACTGTAGTCCCTGCATAGCAATTCAGAAGTAATACAGAAGTTAAAAAATTATAAAATCTCTTCTAGAACATAGGTACAGCCACCCCAGGACATATTCTTTTTATCTTAAGTACAAATTATTAAAGATACTTTAAAAACTACGAGAAAAGACATGGAAGTTTGTGCTAGCAATATGCAGGGCTCCAATAAATTTTCAAAGTAATTGTTTAATTGATGAGATTTGGGAAGAGAAACTTGAAACACAGTTCCAAATCATAATAAAATACCGTGAAGCTGCAATTTCTGTCTCATCCCTTTGTAAAGATAAGGGCTAAGTTTAAACTTTGGTTTGAATCTCACATTTAGATTCAGCTGAATAGTTAGGGTATTAGAATGTGATCCCTCAGTTGGATGGAAGTGTGCATAAAGTCTGTGAAGCAAAACAGTTCTGATGTCCAAGGAGAGATTCCTGCTCACTTCCATTTTTCTTAGACAAGGTACATGGTATGTTACCTAAGAGTTTTTTAACTGCTCAAATGCAGTAAATACAAAACAAAACACAAACAAACAAACAAGGCAGAAATTACCAATGGAATAGCCTTATCTAAAAACCAGCTGTGCAAATCAGTCTATCCTCATGAATAGTCATAGAAGTTAATAAGAATAATATTAATAGGTTTCTCTATTATAAAAGGTTTCTGTTGTTGTTTCTAAAAAAGAACTTAGTATTTATGTTCTTTGTATAGATAATTGAAGCATCCTGTGGAGCTTAATGTATTTAAAACAAAAGAGATTGCTTTTAAAGAAAACAAACCTAAGAGAAGTTCTAATTTACTGTTACCTTTTTGTGGAGTTTCTTCTGTCTGGTATGTACAGGCAAAAATTATATGAATTTGATAGCCATGTAGCATTTTAGACTTTACTCAAATAAGTACTTTCATGTTATATTGGGTGACATGAATTGTAAATTAGATTAAAGCGTTGGTTTCTCTGCTTCTCTTCTGATAGGTCATTGCTTGTGAACAACAGTATGACTACTCATATGATGCTCGATGTGACGTATGGTCCTTGGGAATAACAGCTATTGAACTGGGGGATGGAGACCCTCCTTTATTTGACATGCATCCAGTGAAAACCCTTTTTAAAATTCCAAGGTATGGCACTAGATGGCTCTCTTCACTCACTAGTTTGTTCAAAGGCAGTCTAGTCAAAGGAGAAATATTTGGTAAATGTTTGTGGTTCAAATCCTAAGAATCTCTTCTACAAAAAGACAATAAAAAGCTATAATGTTAAAGATTTTTTTTTCTCCAGTCTGGCTTCTACAGTAATTTTTGTTTAGAACTTCTTGAAATTGTAAAAACTTATTTATTTTATTCTTACCTTAGAATATAAAATCATATAATATCCAGGTATCTTCCTTCCAATAGAACTTTTCTTAGCTACTACTGATTAAAAGGTTTATTTCAAATGGATAAGCCAACATTTCTAACTGCTTAATAATTTTTTCAAATATTATTCCCCTAGAGTCTTTACTGTAAAAGAAAAACATACAATTTTGACAGTGCTATGAAGCAGTATGGCAGTTTCAGCAAACTATAGTCATAATTTATTTTTTCATTTACCTGAGGATGTTAAAATGTGAAGGTTAGGATTGTCATCCATGGACGATCCAATATGAATTAGACTGGATATGAAAAAGGGATATAAATTTCTTTCTATATATAGTCATGTAAATTAGCTGTATTATTTCATGCTGTCTGTATTTGCTTTCATTTGTTTTCATTTCATTGAGTCTTCCTGAATTAGCTGATTCACAGTGTAAAATAGAGTTTAGCAACAGAACAGTTGTGATAAAAGAAGAAATACAGAAATTGTCAGTCATTGATTAGACTGGCATGTACTAGTATTTTCCTCATTTTGGGTCATGAAGAATCACCACTGACTTAGCAGTTTAAAACCTTCAGCAAATACAAGTGTTTGACCTTTTGTTATCTACACAGTTATCATAGGCTTTTAAAATTTCGTCTGATTGCAATTTGCATTTCTGATTAAGTCTATTTATATGCAGATGCAGTTTTGCTGGGTTCTGGCTCATACAGTTATCTCCTTCTCCCCAGCTCAGATGTGAACTACCACCACTCTTTCCAAAATTATTCATTCTGAAGCAGCAGTTGATCTTGTTGCCTTTTTCATGAGTGTAAAACTGATCCCAGCAGTTAAGGCAAGGGAGGCTTCAGATTACTAAAATAATATCTAAAAATTTTAGCAGTGCTCAAAACTGTTTAAAAGAAGTGATATCAAAAGTAAGGGCAAGCAATAGAAAGATACATAAAGTAGGGCATGTAGAGTCTTTGATTTTGTCTACAGATTACCTCTTTCTCTATGTGCTGTTACATCTCTTTATGATTTAGCAAAATAAAGATGAATTATCTATTTGGTTAATCAAATAATGTGTACATTTACCAAATAGAATAGTACCATTTTTAAAGTCAAGATATTTTCCTCTGCTGTGCATTATATGAGCTATAACCCTGCTGCTTCTAACTGTGCATTCTTATTAGATGAACTACTATGAGTGCTGGATGGCATAAGCACCTGGGGTACAGGAGACAGAGCTTCTGTTCTGTACTTGTTTGAAGTCAATTCAGAGAGATAGAAACATGTGACAGAAAGGTACATTCCCCTCTCAGAGTACCTTGACAGTTCAGAAGAACATTCTCAGAGCTGAAATGCACACATTTTTAACAGCTTTTTCTACATAAGCGTTGAGGCTCTTCTCAGACTGAAAGTGGTTCTTCTGAGCACTGGATGTTGAGTGTCCAGCAGTGACCTATAGAAGCATTGGAGCTCACCTTCTGAGACTGTTCAGTAATCCTCTGAGCATAGTTATGATGCGACTGAGGTTCCCAACAGTCAAGCTTCATTTTATCTGGAAGTGCAAAAAGCTTCTGTAAATAACAAACAATAAATGTAATGCGTAACAACAAGCAGTAAACATAATGTGCTATTGATTAATTGATTTTTATATGTGATTTCTGTCCCAGGATAATTTTTTGTTGATTGGGCTGATTTGACTGTAGTTTGGAGAGGAGGTGACATTGCTATTTACAGTAAAGGACACTTAGACATCCCTCAGTCAGAGAGTTATCAAGAATTAGTTCCTTGTTTGCTTACATTCTTGACTCCAGTTGATCTGTATCTTTCTATTTATACTGTATTCTATATACTGAACTGGTCTGTTTTCCGTGTTGTTAATTTCTTTATATTAATAGAAAACTTGGCAGTTTCAAGTTTTCAAATATTGTTATCAAGTACTGTTTAATAATCTGTTCTCATGAATATTTTAAAATGTTAGTAACAGCATGATTTCCAAAACTAGATACAGAACTCTCTCTGTGTGTTTCTGTAGACTTCTTCCATTCTCAAATAGTTAAGTTTCTATGTCAGTTTAGTAATTGTTTTTTTTTCTAGCAAGAGTCAATTGTGCTTTTAGCCTTGGCATTGAGTTTCAACATAGTGAGCAGCAGAGCTAGACCTTAGTCTTAAATGAGTATAATTTAAATCAATGAGTCTTCACTTTGAATTTATAGAATTTGAATCAACCATTAGATGAATAATTTTGTACTGGCAGTCAGAGCAGTTGCATATTCCCAAGATCTTTGGAGATATCTTCTTGTGTAGACCTCAAGACAAGGAGTTCTGTTAAACTTACTGCTTCCAGATTCACATCTGCATTATGTAACTTGGACCAGGGATGGACTAATCTCCAGGTTGAATAGCTCAGAGGTCAGCAAAGGAGCACATCTGTGGATACACCAGAGTCCCAAGATGTATCATATGGCATTGTGGGAAGAGGAGGCCTCTTATGCCCATTTAAATTCAGATTTTCTGTTGTTGGGTCAAGTAACATAAAATGTCATTGGAGACTGAATTTATTTCAACAGAATAGCTTATTTCTAGAGGACAGGTGAACCCTCAGAAATCACCAAGCACTTCAACTTGGGCATGAGAAAAAAGTGATCCCGCTGTGCTGCACTCCCCTCAAAGCCTGACTAACGTTTCCCAACAGGAGATGCTGGATGTGAAGTGTTTTTGAAAACATAATGGTTTTTTCAAGGTGTCTAAGTATTAACTTCATACTTTTGACAATATGGCCTGAGCTGTGAGCCAGATGTTTAAGCATCTTCCTGTGGTTAAACATTTTTTCTTGTCCTACAAAAAATGTGGTGTCTACAGCAAATATCTGATAGCAAAAGTGGAGTGAAAATGAAAATGCTAGTCAATTTTTAAGTCAGCTATGTCATTAGACTCTAAACCTTATTTCTATACATATTACATAGCTTTAGAAGATAAAGAGATATGAGTTCCTGGACTAATGCAAATTTTAAAAAACTCTTTCATTCATGAACATTTTGTTGTATGAAGGTGCAGTATCTTGGAAACAGTTGTGATAGTCTGTGCATGGGACTTTTCTTAAAACTGCTAATGAGAAGGAGGCATTATCTTAGAGCAAATGTTAATGTTCTGTTTTGCGATAATGCACATATTCTCTCTCATCAGAATGATCTAATAAATGATCTTTGATCTAATAAATCTCCTGAAAAGGGACCGCCAGTGCCTAGAGATAAATCATACTGCGAAGACACTGAACCATGAAATCATTCTGTTAACATGTCATCTGCTTAGAACATACTTTCAAATCTCCAACAGAAGGGTCTAAATTATGAAAGGAAGGTGGCCTAGCAAAGTTGGTAATTTGGGAGTTGATACTTTTAACCTTTTCCATCTGCTGTCACTACTTAGGTGTGTCAGTTTTGGCAATATTGCAAAATGAAAAAAACATATAATATTTAATTAATTAATTAAATTAATATTAAATATTAATTTAAAATATTACAAAAGGAAATATTCTCAAACACCATTACACCTAAGCTTTTTAAAATAAAATAGGTCAAATTCTTCAAACCATGTTATCTTGTGAAAAATGTTACATTATTTCAGTACTATCTCTCAAGGTATCATGACAAGTCATTGGCAATTACTTGAAATTTTGAAAGTTAATGAATATAAAAAATAGTGTGGCAAAGATGAGATAAAGATGGTATATTGTAGTCTGGAAAGGGTGGGTAGGGAGTATGTATCAGTGTAAAGCAAGGATTTCAGTTCATGTTGCAAAGATCTTGTTTTTCAGGATTTGTCTCTTCATATACAGTCTTTTTTACAGGGACATGGTAAAGAGTAATTTTTCTGGTTACACTGACAGCTGACATTAACAGAAATTAAACCAGATTCTCCAGTCATGTCTATCACTCAAGTGTTCTTCTGAGAGCAGGGGAAGGCACATGTTTCAAAATTTATTGGTGAAAAGAAATGGCTATTTACTTTTCTAACTCATAAAATCTGAAAATTAAGTGAAATTTCATTTTAAATTATTATGCTTCATTAATTCATGTTAAATAGCCAGGAATGGAATGGACTTGAGCTTGTGAGTAGTCATTGAATGGTGCAGTTCTTTACCTGTGTTGTACTGTGTTGAGACTTACAGCTCTTGGGAGTACTTATTAGTTTGAATTTACTGGTGCTCAGCTGCTTCAGCAGCTGTCCTGTGTCCAGCAGGATCAAACCACCTCCTACCCCATTGCAACTTCAGCTTCATGGTATTTTGTACATAGGGAATATCTTCATACTTTCTGTGCCACCATATACTCAACCTTCTATGTCGGTAAATAAAGAAGGTCTCTATGAGTACTCAATTACTGTCGTTTTTAAGGTATGATCATGTCAAGAAAGAGAATAGACAATAGAATATAACTTCAGTAGATAGAGTGCCTGTGGGACAGCCCATTGCACTTTCACCTTGCTTTGTTATGTGCGTGTGAGGCATCTGGTGTACTGCAGGCAATTTCATCCATCTGAACAGGTAAGATCCATTGTGGGGACATTTTAAATACTAACATTTTCTATCACAGCCTTTCATAATTCATCCTCTCATATCGCAACTTTTCCATAATTTTGCCATCTGCATTGGTATTGACATGATCCTGATATATCATGTAGCATACACTTTTACTGCTGTTGCTTGGAATGGTAAACACAAGTATGTGTTGTAGGACAATAAAGCTAAGAGTTGATTGCTTTCATAAAACAAAATCCAAAAGAATTAGTACAGTTGTAGTTACTTAATATGAAGTGTTTAAGGTAATTAAAGGAATATGCTGAAAATAGTCTTATGGTAAATAATTTGACATTAAGAATAGACGTTTCAGAGCATAATGTTTATTTCTGAATAGGAATGTGAAGTGCAGTTACAACAATGGGACTAAACTACTTCAGAAGACCAGATTCTGCCTATGATTATGGGTGGGGCATCGTGGTGTCTGTAAAAGCCATGTTTAATTGTCTGAGGAATAAGCTGACTTTTATACAGTATTTTATTGTCTGATACGTTGGATCTCCATTATTTTGTGATTGTATTTTTACAGAAAATTCCAAATAATAAAATGTAAGGTGACATGTTACATTTAGTGAGCAGAACTAAATATTCTTGGGATTATCCTTAGTAGGTGTGTGAATAGCAAAGCAATTCAAGAATAGTCTAGGTGAAAAAAGAGATGGGTCTGTGACTAGGAATTGGAAAGACCACTACTAATTCTTCAGGAGGTTACAAACTAGTCGTGCAATCTTGAACCAGTGAAATATGACTAGATTTTCTAAATTTTTTAATCCCCAAATGTGTTGTTGGCAAGCTAGGGGGATTTCCAAGAAGCACTTGGTGTTTTATTTCTGTTACAATGCTTTAGATCTCCATTCTGTGTTTGACTTTTTCCAAAGAGGTCAGGATTACTGGCTTCTCAGCAAGTGAAGCATTGATGTGTTATTGGAAATGTCAGAAAGAGTGTGTGCTTGGCTGTATTTTCTTTCATAGAATCACAGAATGGTTGAGGTTGGAAGAGATGTCTCATTTTGTCCAACTTTCCTGCTCTGCCTGAGTTAGCTGTAGCAGATTGCCCAAAGTGTCCATACAGCTTTGAGTATCTGCAAGAATGGAGACTCCACAACTTGTCTGGGCAATCTTTGCCAATTCTCAGAAGCCCTTACAATGAAAAAATGTTGCCTGATGTTCAGGTTGAACCTTCTGTGTTTCAGTGTGTGCACATTGACTCTTGCGCTGTCACTGGGCTCCACTGAAAAGAGCCTGGCTCAGTTTCCTTTATGCTCTCCCTATACATTGATAAAGATGATACTACCCTTTTGAGCTTTCTCTTCTCTGTACTAAAAAGCCCCACCTTTCTCAGCCTTTCCTCATATGAGAGGTGCTCCAGTCCCCTAATCAATCTTGGTGACTATTTGCTGGTCTGTCTCCAGTAGCTTTGTGCCTCTCTGACACTGGGGAGGCCAGAACTGGACACAGTGCTCTACATGTGGCCTCCCCAGGGCTGGTAGAAGGGAAGGGTCACCTGTCTCAGCCTGCTGCTCACACCCCTCCTAATGCAGCCCAGGATACCACTGGCTTTCATTACCTCAAGGGCACAGTGCCGGCTCATGTTCACCTTGGCATCCACTGGAACCCCCAGTTCCTCTGGTGCAAGGCTGTTTTCCTGGTGGTCAGCCCCCAGAAAGTACTGGTGCAGGGCTCTGCACTGCTTTTGCTGAACTTCTGAGGCTCCTGTTGGCTGTATCTCCAGCCTGTTGAGGTTCCTTCCTTTTGGATGGCAGCACAACCCATCAGCCATTCCTCACACGTTGGAAACATGAGTGAACTTGTTGAGGGTGCACTCTGCCTCTTCATTAATGAAAGTGTTGAATGAGACAGGACCATTTTTCCCCCTGCAGTACACCTCTGGTGGTGGATGTAGGTGTTTGTACGATTTGGTGGTTCATGTGTTAAGTCCATGGGGAAAGTTTTGTGCTATGAGGACGAGGTACTTTAATATTGTTACTGTCACTTTGTCTCAGAGTATGCAGCAGTGCTAAAAGACTTCAGGGCAAGGGCTCTGCCCTTATAAGGATGTACAGGACTTATTCATTACTAATTAGTTCCTAACAGGTATATTAATTGATAAAAAGTCAAATGCATCCTTGAGCTTGAATATCAGATTCAAATAGATTTGTGCCAGGGTTTAGCAGAGTAATGAGCAGCTTGTAGTACTGTTGCCTTCATTGTATCATCTTTATTTAAAAAGCAGAGAGCTATTTCTAAGACTGTACCAAGTATGCATCTATAACTGGGCTTTTAAATCTGGCAGTAGATCTAGAAATTGAAGTGTATGCAGGTAGCAGCTGTATCATAGCAAAATGGGGTCTGTTTTCCATTTACCTTATGACATTTTTAATATATTTGAGAAACTGGTAGAATATTATAAGAATTTTTATGTATTACATAATACAATAGGGAATCAGCCCTAAAATTAAATCATCTTAGTGCAATTTCCCTCCTTTCCTTCCTTTAACTGTTCAGTTATCACATAACTTACCTACAACTGCCTGTTTCTCATTGATTTTGTCTTTCGCTTCCTTTTTGTAAGTCATTTGCAGATAGAATTTGATTTTGCAAATGCACTCTTTGTTCATATGTATTCATAGCCTAATTTTAGCAAGTAATTGTAATTTGGGCTCCGTGGCTTGCAACTGAATAGTCTGTTGTAAGGATTTACTGTTTCAGCTGTTAAGGAGGACTTCGCCTGCGCCATTTGTTTCTTATTTTTGATTCATTAAGAGTCTCTCCTCCAACTGGCTTTCTCATGAGTAGAAGGGTACAGTTTTATAGGTATATTCTTTGGTGCTTATTTAAAACAGACTGTTTCACCAAACGTTTCCTGCCAGTATAGTTGTTGCTAGAAAACAGAAGAGCTAAAATGTATGCAGCTGAAATGAATTCATCAGGAAACTAGAATTATCATGAAAATAAACATGCTCAGCTCTCAACCATTTTATGAGCAAATGGAAAAGAATTACTTCTGATGCTCTGTGTTACTCCCCATGCTGCACTCAACTGCCTCTGAATCCTAGGTAGAGGCTGAGATGCCTGACAGATGTTTTTACTGACTCCATATGCAGTTAATTTTGTGCATTAAATGCACATAAACTGTTTTAGTCATCCAGTTTCTAAAGTAAATTATTACTTTTCAAAATCCATTGCATAAGTAATAACAGACTGTGAATGCCATTTTGTTTTGCTCTAGTGGAAAATTTCTTGCTGACAAGGTCAAGCCTTGCAGTCTGAGAGCAGTCATGTGATGAAAGGCACATCCAGCAGGAGGAGAGGTGGGAGATGGACATCTACTGTTGTCTCCTTCAGAAGAGGATTTTAAATATGGTTTAGTTATATTTAGGGGATAGAGCTGACCTACCAAGTCTTGCTTTTATTATTGTAGACTAAAATTTTGTTGGTTTTAATGTGCTTTCAAAACTGCTCTCTGTTTCTTGACAGGACTGTAGTAATTAACAGCATTGTCTGTAGTTGTCTTTTGGCAGTAATACTGTCAGCATAATCCTTACACAGACTACATAAGAGTACATACTGATTTTTAAGGAGATTCATGTTATAGTGCACAGTAAACTGGAGGTTGCAATCGAGAAGATGTGGCATGGCTGCTTTTTTATTTCTAGTGCAACAAAATACTTGTGCTCTGCATTTAAAATAAGTTTGAAGATTGTGAGAAAATCTCACGTAGTTAACAACCAATTTTCCACCATATACCCCAGAGAATAGTTTTCTTTCAGGCAGATAGCTCATATGTAATATTGCTATGCCCTAAGACATTTAATTTTCAAGTATTATTATATGATTGATTAATATACTTTGTTATAGAAATCGATTCTTAGGATAAAAATAATTAAGATAATGTAGGAGTCAAGCTGCTCAGTAAAGAACTAGGTAGCTATATTTTCAACATATAAGCCTACATCGTTACCAGAAGTTGCTGAGAGGCTGCTGATGCCTTAATAGATAAGCTTTAGATAGATCACCTGCAGTACTAAACAATTTTCTGGGAACAGAAAATGGGCTTCCAATACAATCTAGAGATGAAACATCACAATTATTCGAGGTACTCTGTAACCTTGGAAACAATTGGGAGCAGTGACATCAGCAACAATTATGTGCTATTTTGTCTTCAGTTTATCACCAAGGTAACCGGAGTGGGTTTCCCTGCTTGAAATTGTAAGAATGTCGTGGTCTAGTATTAAGTGAATGTTCATGAAGCAGACTCCTTAGAATCTGTTAAAATTGCATTCTGCTTCCCTTTTAAAATGATCATTCAGCATTTAAATTGTGTAAACTCCTGTGTTTTCTGGGTTTTTTTTCTTTACACCCCCCCCCCTTTTTCTATGAAACAGCTGAAGGCAAATAAAGTCTTAGTTACTGTGCTAAATTACCTAAATACTGAAAAGAAGGAAAATTTATTTCCTTATTGATTCCTTTTTGTGGCCCCAAATACCAATCATTACAACTGCACACAAAGGTTGCAAATAGCACAGTGTTATTTTTGGACATGGGATTTATTCACAATGGAGGGCATATGATATTCCCACACCAAACTTCCTTGAGGGGAGCTCTGCCTTAAAGTCTGGTTTCACAAGAGACTTATATTCAATGCTGCCAGAGGAAAATACTGGATGAATAATTGCCTTAGACTTCCTGGCTATCAAACATCCATAGTTAGCCTACCTTACCTTGTGGTTGTGCCACATGATAACTATCTTCATGCTTAGTCCAGAGAGGTGTTTGGTTTTTTGCGGTGGATTTGGAAAAGGTGATGTTTGAGTTAAAGTTTTGTTGCATGGTAGAAAAACCTGTGCTCCCATTTTTAATTGCTTTCTGATTGGAAATTTATGTGGTGTCAGAGCCATAGTGCTGACAAGCAGGTTACTCAAGACTATACAGTCTCTTGTGTGACTAAATTTTAGTGAGAGATATTTTATATGAAATTGTGATAAAGTTTATCTGTCAGTCATGGAGGAAAAAGAGGAGACTGCAAAAAAGTTGCTTTTTTTGGAAGTCTGGAACACTGTCTTGGGTGAAAGCCCTATCAGTGCTATAAATTTTCATTCATAAAACTTTAATATTTTGCCTGCGAGGTCTTACCTTGTCAAACATTTCCTTTTCTGCATGTGTCTTCATCCCTAGGTTACTGCCCATGCAAAATACACACCTGTGTTCTGTTGAGTTATTGTGCTTTTAACATGTAGTTTTGCAGGGCCATTGGTGTGCAGACAACTTGCCATACTTGTGCCTTGGAAATACAAGTTAGAACTTAATGTTTGAAGGAGAGTAATAAAGTTCTGTTTTGTTTTTTAGTGCAGTCCTGAAGAAGTGAAACTTCATTATACACCATTAGCCTTGTGGGGTTCCAAAATAAACTTTATAGCCTATGGTTAATATTGGAGTTCAGTACCCCACATCATTTATAATGAATTGAGCTAAGTAAATTAAATTAGATTTTTGCATGAAAGGTAATCTCTTCACATAGTTGGGTATTGCAGAGTGAATAAGACGCCTTGTACATTTTACGGTTCCAGAGATTTTCATGGGATGTAACCGAGAAACAGATGCCTTCTTTCTATTCACAATAGAATATTGATGTTCATTAATTCAAAGGAATTAATTCACTAGCTGATAGAAGCAGAAGAAAAAGAAAGTGAACTTTTTAGGTACTAGCCAGATTCTAGCAAGATTGTAATTATCCATAAGATCGTAATGAATGTGTGATTGTTATTTTTTTGTAATAACAAGTCACCAAATGCCTATGTGCTTTGCTCTCTAAAGTAATTTTCAGAAATATGCAATAAAAAATAATCACACTATTTGCAAACATATTTGGTGAAAAGGAGCTGTGCTTTGAAAGGTATTGATTTGCTTGTTGCAGTTATCAGTTTGATTTATGTTAAGACTTTATGCGGTATATTTAACCATTACTCATGATTAGTGCAGTAATAATGCGCTACATATATCTGCACATTTACTAATAACAATTAGTGGCTTATATTTCTTTCCTATCAGAGATTAGTCACAAGTTAGAACTCATAAAATTTTTAAAGCAATATTTATTGGAATAGGCATTGGTTATAAATCTTTATATTTAACCACACTATTCAGGGAGTTAATAATGATTCCAGTGGGTTTATATCATGATCATGAAACACTGTTTAGATTTCTGTTGTACTGCAGCTTCTCCCAAGAGTTCCTACAGGAGGTGCAAGTTTTCACAACTGCCTCGAGGCCAAGGAAAAAATTCCAGGTAAGACTCTAGATAGTGCATTCTTTGCACTTTGTGCAGAGAGGCCACAATTTGCATATGAACAAACTGGAATGTAGTCAGATTAAATGACTTTGCAATGCTAGGTTTGTGAATCTTACAGTGGTCTTTGAAGAAATAGCAAGCAGGGAGTGGAGAAAGGAAAAAGTAGAGGGGGAAAGTGGTAAATAATGATGAAGACCTGGTGAAATGGCCTGTAAGTTGGTTCTGTGCTAAGGTTCAGTATTTATATATGGCTAAAAGTTATCTTGGGAGTGTAGGGGCGTGTTCAAGGGCTGGGTTTCAAAGTGCTGACTTTCATAATAACTAAACAGTCCTTACTGAAAATTAACTGAAAATTAATTTGAAGTGTGAAGACCTGAGAAAATAGAGGATAGTTTGCTTACTTACCCAGTCTGAATGAACAATTTCTGGACTAATTTATCTAGTGTTGTTAGTAACCCTTAAAAATTTGCATTGAAAGCATACAGGTATAAAGGTATGAAAAGTTTAAAGACTGAAAAAAAATGGTAAAAGTTATCAAAACCAAATGAATTTTCCTAGGCAGGTGTAATTATTTTTACAGAGGTCTTTATTTGCTTTATTGAAAAAGTGTCAAAATTTTTATAGTGTATCCAAAAAAAGTTAGAAGCAACTTGAACACGGCCCTGGTTATGTCTAAGATATAAGATTTATATGTATAAGATCTTTAAGACTGGCATTTTAATCTACTGGGCAAATGAATGTTGAGATCCCATGAATAAAAGCTGTATTTACAAAAAAAAATCGATATGTCCATGAGAACAGAGGAAGCAACTCTTGTGCTTTTGGAAAGGGAGCACTCACTTTTCTTTCTGAGCAAATCTTTCTTCAGTAGCTTGGAGAGTGACAGGGGAAAGGAACATTTCTCCTTTTGAGTGAGGTGATATCTCTGCTTTGTAATCCAGCACATTCTCTGAGAGCATTAGGAAAAAAATAGTAATAGCATCTTTCATCTTTCTTTTTGGCTGACTAAAATGATTTACTTTATGCAGTTTAATTTGGTTAAATTGTCTAAAATGTAACTGCTAGGTTTCTTCATTCTCAGTATAGTTATGTCAGATTCCCTCTTATCAGACTGTTCACATATTAGTACAAGCGCTGGATAAAGGTGTTTGAATTACATTAAGGTAGATTCATTGGGCAAGTTGATGATACATGATCTGTTGCCAGCTTGCAAACATGTCAGACTTTTAGAGCAGACAGCATCTGCTTGAACTGTCTGGGGACACAAAAAAGAAGAGAAAACATCTTATATTACAGTAAATATAAGACAGAGATCTGACTTGATGAAAATGTAATTTTCTTCTTTGTTTAGCCATTCTGTGTATTATTTTTATGTATTGTATATGTATATGTATTATTTAAAATTGAGTGCTCATATCGTGTTAACAAGTATGTAATAACCTTACTTACTCATAATACTGAGAGGAAATTCAGGAAGGAAGGAAGAATTTTGTTCCATATTATACCCTCAATTTTTATTGTAGGTGTATTTTTACTCTTCTATCTTGGTTTTGCCTTTGGGGATTTTGGTTTGTTTGTCTTCATCATCTTTTTTGTCTCTCATTTTTGCTCTTTGCTCTTCTCACTTTGTTAGTACTTGGATATTTTTCCCATCTTGGCATTGTCTTGTCTTTCCTTTTTCAAGATGCTGCTTCCCATCTTCAATATGTTCTCTTGTCCTATGTCTGTAATTTACCGTTGTTTCTTTCATTTGCTCAGAATTTTTAAACTTATCCAGGAGATCCTTCTTTTCAGAGCTTACCATAGAACATTCAGCATGAAGTGTGGGTTAAATCTTGCATTAAAAGAAAAAAAAATTCCTCTTGATCTTCATTTGTTCAATGATGTTTTAATATATCAGCTCTGTAGTTGTTTTTTTGTCTTTTATTGCATCACTAATTGCTTTGCTACACGTTCCATCCATCATTAGCAGTTCTTACCTTAAATGTGTTTTAACTACCTTTATCCTTTCCTAGATTCCCTACCTTATGTGCCTCAATATTTTTCCCAAGATATCTTCCATGGCCTGTCCAACTGTTTCAAGGAACACATGAGTTTTACATTAGCATCTTTACAGGTTTATTGGGATACAGTCTTACTGTATTATTGTCATTTAGTTCTGCATAAGAGAGGGTTTATTTGAATTGCAGTCATGCTAGCTTTTTGGTAATGAATACATTTTTCATGTTTCTCATATTATGTTTATTCTTCTTCTTCACCGCAGTTATAATCTACAGGCATTCATAAGCCATACAGATTGTTTTAAAAAAAACAGACAAAAATGTAATTATTTTAGAATAAAGCTTATTAGATGGAATAGAAGAGAAAACAAGTAAATTTCTTTCCATGTACAGTCCTCTTGCTCAGAAGACACATCTTAAATGATAATTCCTTTTTTAAAAAATGGTACTCCTAACACATTTTGTATATTTCTTTAGGTTTTAGCATTTATTGAGTCTATCACTTCAGAATATTATCATGATCCTCCTAATGGTCCACTGGAAATACACCACCATTAACTAATGTATTCCCTCTGCAAATGTTTATTTCTGAACTAGACTGGCAGAGCTATCAGAATAATACCAGTTCATACAATACTAAGCTGAAACACGTAAGTTTGAGTCATAACATACAAAGAAGGTATAATCCTTATTGCCTTTGAAAGTGCAGAGTTTAAGTGCTTGCTTTTGCTGAGTGTAATCATTGAATTTCATGTTCAGTACCAGCCACGTCAATCATGTTGTAATAAATTCCTTTAATGGGGTTACTGTTAGGTTTATTTGTAGTTCTGTAGAGCATCAACTAGGAAAATGCTTGCCTTTGTGAAATGGAAGGATAAAAAGGTGTCTTCCTCTTTGAAAGTAAGAGCTAAATTAGACAAAGAAATTAAGGTAAAGAAGCAAAAGTGGAAAAACCATTTGTATGGTTTTGTGAAGCAAGTTCCCCTTTTCATTGGAGCAATCTAGTGAATTTATTTTATTGTTGATGGAAAGAAGGCTCCAAAAAGCATGTCTTAGTGAGTTGAATAGTCACAGTGCTACCTTGTGTCCAGGGCAATATGGAGACTAACAGCAGAGTCACCATGGCATGACAGGGCCTTTGCTCTGCTTTGCCCTCCTGGGCAGAGGGAGATCTCAGCAGGAGCACAGGACTGTGGTACACTGTTCCATGTCAGACTCCAAATGGTCTTCCCTTGGCAGTCTTCCTATGCTTAAAAGAAACAGTTTGTAGCATCCCTCTGTGTCTTTCTTGAGCCAACTTTTAGCTTTCCAGGAGTGGATCTGCTTCACTGGGCAGTGCTTTCAGGCAGGTGTCCTACTCAGGCCTCTTAAACTGGCTAATGTACAGTGGGAGTATGAAACATGCACAATTCAGGAATTGTTCTTAGACGTTTATCTGTGGGATTTTTGCTTTTAGATATAAAAATATATTTTACTTCCCCATAAATTTCTACAACTATGCTGTGTAATTGCAGTATTTTAATATTCTGGCTACAGAAGTGTGGTGTCTAGACACCACCATATGTATTTCAGTCAGGCACAGAAGTATTGCTGTTCTATTTTAATTTCTTTGGCAACTGACATTCTACTGCTTTACAAATTCACAGAGCAATGATTTTACTAGAAAAGCAAAGTACTACATTGCACTAAAGATGAGAACTGGTTATAAATAAAAATTGTTACTATTGCTTTGCCTGTTTCAATTGCACTTCATTTGCTTATGCCTCTAACTCTCTGAAACTTCTGCGAATAAATGAGATAACAAAGCATAATTATAAGTCAGTTATGCTAAATTTGTGGTTGGAAGCTTGACCACTGGAATGAAAATTTGTACGTTTTCACCTCCATCCAAAAATATTTCTGAAATGAGACACTTGTTTCTGTCTCAGTGAAGCCAGAAACTGAAACTGGAAACAGAAGAATAAATGACAGAAATAAAGGATGCCATGTCAGGTTCTGAAAAAGGCTAATGAAACCTTACAGCTGCTAAATCTGACTGAAACCAGTGGCTTGTGAATTGCAATGTTCAAGGGAAAAAGTCAAGATAATCCAGATGTTCCCAAGCAGAACACTTTGCAATACTTTTTTGTCCATTTTCTTTCTGTTTGTATGGACTAAAAAATTACATAACTGAGATTTGGTTTAATACATTTTCTGAAGCTTATTCTTTGACCTTCAAGGTAATTTAGTGTGTTTAGCCCATTATTTCTGTCTGTACTCATTACTTTAAAGGTGGCATTTATCTGATACATACCATTTTGCATCACAGATTGTTCATGTGATGGAGGTTTCTTAGAAAGCTTCTTTTGACAGCCTGTTTATAATCTTCCTGAAGCACCTCTCTTTTGGCAATGCATAAAGTGAATCTTGACAATCAAAAAGAGATTGTGCATAATTCTGGAACTGACTACCTTTTACCATTTATTTTTGCTCATTATTTTTCTGCCTGGTGAACTATTTTAAGCAGGAGAATTGTGAATAAATCTTGATTTAAGTGTGCTTTAAAGAGCTAGTTGATATTTTGTTCATTGGTATGTTTGAATTTTTTTTGCAGCTGAGCCCTAAGTCACCTACTTAGTGGCAGCAAAATTAGTATTCATGTAAAAACATAAGCAAAAAGAGGCAAATGTGTTTTAGATTCCATAGCCATCATTCTCTTCTGAGGAAGAGGGAGAACAGGTATCCAGTTTGGTTTTTACTAGATCAGGAGTATGTATTACCAAAAAAAAAAAAAAACAAAGCCAGAAAAGGTAGATTACTGTCCTTGACCTTTCCAGGTAATTAGAATCCTGCAGTCTGTTTAACTTTCAATTCAATATAAATTCATCATATGCTGTTGGACTGAGTCCAAACTGTGTATAGCCTATGGAAAATTCCAATGAAGAGGGAATATCAGATAACTCTGTTTCTGTAATTAAAAGATAGTAAAATATTTAAGCAAGAAGAATATTTTTGTTTCAGTAATGAGGCAGCAATGTCTTGTGTTCTGCTTGCTTTTAACCAATTCTTTTCCCTGGGTAGATTTTGGTCTTGGTTTAAAGCAGAATAGCCTTGTTAGAATTAAGGTGCTCACACGTTATTTGAATAGATATATGTCTTTGATAATTCTAGAAGAGGTGTTGTTGAAGTTGCATGTTAACACTTTTGAATTAGATACCTATAGAAGAAAAAGAGTCCTCAGAGAAAAGGGAGGGGGAGAGTGGGAAAGGAGATGACACCGTTTAGAGGTGAATCAGTTGCTAGTGAAAAGGTGTCTGGAGGGCAAACTGGTCAGGAGCATACTCCTTCCCCCTTTCCTCCAGTCTTTTCCTAGGATGTACTGTATCTTTCATTTTCACAGAATAAAGGTCTTTTTACCAGTGTTCCCTAGAGGCTCAGGAAAGGGACATTACTGGAAAACTTTCCAATCTAATAAGGACCTTTGATTGCTGCCTGTTAATGGTTGTTCAAGCATTCTGAGGATAGATCTGATAGAAATCTGAGGGCAGTCAAAAGAGACTTCAGGGCCTTGAGACAATTGGTTGTAGGATCAGGAGTGCAGGTAGTGATTTTGTCAATCCTTCCAGTAGCAAGGAATAATATTGATAAGAATAGGCATATCCATCAAATCAATGCATGGCTCTGATGCTGATGTAATTGGAAAAATTGTGAGTTTTTTGACTATGGGATGATCTGTTCAACACCTGGTCTACTGTCACCTGAGGGGATGTGCCTTTTTCAAAGGGGAAAAAGAGCCCATGCTTCTGATATAGCTTCCAGTTTTGTTGTAAATCCTGTGTTCTTTCTGATCTCCTGGTCTCGAGGCAATTTCTGCTGTGGTTCCCAACCATGGAGGCTCCATGCAACAGCGTTCAGATTGGTGATATCTTTCCACTGACCTAAAAAACAACTTCGAAGGCTGTCTCTATTACACAAATGATTTTGTACTGATTCTCCACTTCTGCAAGTTTCTGCAGTTTATAACTTATATTCACAGAGTTGATAACAGTGCACTGCTTTCTGCTGAGCGGACTTTGGTGAAATATATTGATGGAAGTCAGTTGAACTTCAGTGGACTTTAGTAGGAGACAGATGAATAGGAGAGTGTTTAGGGTCTGAATTTTTCTTTCAGATCAGTGAACATCTCTTACTGATTTGAATGGGCCACAAACCAAGTGTATCAGGAAATCTGAGCCCTTTTGAGAATTACCTGGTTATTTTTGGACGATTACCCAAGGTGGAGAGTCCTGCTCTGGAGCAGCAGGATTTTAAACTTGTATGAGAATTTATGATGTATTAATTATTGTCAATTATTCATGTATTTTAGTAAAAAAAATTCTTTTTCTGTAACCTTTTATAAGGAACTCTTACTATTATGTGTGGGTGTTGAATTTGTCCTTTTTCCCATCTGTTTCACTTAGTCTTTTGAAATATGCCTGAAAAGCAGGCATAAAAACTAGCTGTGTATAAACCTCAGAAGCTGTCAACAGAACTATAGTCTCTTCTAGAACTATAGTCTCTGATAGAAGAATAGTTCACAACATGCTTGTGGGGGATGGTGATTGTCAGAGCCTGTACATGGTGACAGGTGTTGATTGTTCATCTGCTAATTTCTCATTAGAAACAGTGTGGTAGGTTGATCAGTTGCAGTTTGGTAATTGGAGGCATTGTCGTGATTTCTGTTGGTAAAATGTATGATTATGTTTACTGAAGTAGTTTAAAAAATAGTAGATGTGGTTTCAGTTCTTTCAATTTTGTCATGAATGAAAATATTTGTTTTCTCATCACCAACAAATATCTATTATCCATGATCTGTAATTAGGTTCACAGTTTAACGTAAAGGATGAGTGGTGCTCGCTAGACTGCATCATTGGCCTTACTGTGGTAAAATGACCAATTTTGCCTCACCAGCTGTGACTTTGGAGGCAGTGACTTTGGAGGCAGTTTGAATGATGGGAACACATAAAGCTCTACAGATTAAAATATTTCCAGCATACAGCTGTGTGTGTATCAGTCAGAATTCAGCAGCAGTTCTTGCTTGATAAGCTTGCTAATGTCTTCTCCTTATAAGGGGCATTGTTCTCCTGTATGGGTGTCTTGTACAGTCTCAACCCTGCATTCTTTGGTGAAGCAAAAGTGTAAAACAGCATTAGTTGACCATGGAGAACACTGGAAACAAGGATAGAAGAACTACTCACAAGGGCAATGCGTTTGCCTAAGGAAATAGAGCATGTAGTTCTGTGACTAATTATGAATTATAGAAAAAACTAAAGGAAAAAAGACAAAGTTGGGAAATAAACGGTTGATTACTCATCTTGCATCAAAAGAGGACATTTTCAAAAGACAAATCAAATTACAGCTGCTTTTCTGAGTGATATACTTATCTACTTCTCACAATTTCCATCAAATATAATAGAAAATAAGACTATATGGTGCTTTAGCTTCTTGTACGTGTGGCAAAGATGATTGAAAAATTGCATGCAGAGTGTTCTATTTTTTAATGAAAAAAGTAGCGTAAGTTATGGCAGCAAGTTAACAAGAGGTAGCATTTTAGTTTTTCTATGAATGCGTTTTGAGTTCTGCAGAAATAGCCAGGTGTTAGCAAAATGCAATGGTGTTGGTTGGTGCAAGTACACAAAAGCCACAGGACTCCATATAATGGAATTAACAGCCTGGAATCCAAAATGGCCCTAGTTTGATCCTTGAGCTGAAGTGTCAGCCAAGCGTTGTTTCTCTGTGGTTATGCATCTGATGATGCATATGAATTGTTTTACCTTTTCTCTTCAATGAAATATGAATCAGGATATGAATTACAGGTATCTTAATGGATTATTAATTTCAAACTCCAAAAGACTGAGTGTGGTTATTTAGAGTTACCTTTGCATATCTGTCTTTTCCTATTACCCTAGAACTTAAGAGTCTTTACTGCAGAAGTCTCCCTCCAGAGATGCCATGGAAGCAGCGGTGTTTTCTGCTATCATCAAACTATCCATGAAACAGTTTTTAGAATCTTAGGCAAAGTGAAGGTAGGAAGCTATCACTCTATGCTTCTTTCTGGAAATCATTTATTCACATGATGCCAGAAAAGGATGGACTGATTTTTTACTTTCTAGTTAAGGTAATGTTTTTCACCAAGGGTAACCAATGTAATTTACAGATGCTAATAAATTAAGATTCTGGTTTTGTTTATCAGCTCAATTTTGCAGATGGGGTACCTGAAACATCAATTTCTAGTGGTCTAAGAGTTGAATGGTTTTGCTACAAAAGCACTAAAAATAACAGTGTCTTCTATCAACAAATACAAAAGTACCAAGCTCAAGATAACATCTGTAGAGTTGCTACTTCATTGGTTGTTTTTATTTTGATCAGCCAAAGAGAGTAGCTAGCTACCACTGCAGCATAGTAGTTTAGTAATTTATTAGACAAAACATGTTCCGTATTATTAAAAAGATGGCTTTCTCCATTAATCATTAACCTGCAAATGACAAACTGTATTTCCTGAATGACATGTACTCTGCTGATCTGTTATGCCATGATGAAATCCCACCTGTTTTCATCATAACATCTGCGACTAATGTAAAGTATCTCTGTGTCTTTTTTCTGACAGTTCCTTGAGAGTTTGTTAACAAAGCCTCCAAACCATATGTTTTTTGTCAGCACCATTGTTAACATCTGGAAAGCCTTTTTGAACGTTGTGAACAGAAAACACAAAACTGCATGCATCCTTAATAGTAATTGAGCTTTTGAAAAAGCAAATTACATTGCAATCAAATTCAAAATTTCACTGTAAATATGCAATAAACAGTGCTAGTATAATTCTGAAAGGAAATACACTGTACTTCATAGTACAATAGACATTGGTTGTTCATCAGAATCCAAAATGTCAGATGCAGTACCATTCCTGAAACATACACTAACTCCAACTGGCTGTTTCTTAAAGCTGTTTGCAATGGTCACGTATGTGGGATGTCTGGACTAATAACCACTTTTATTAGAGACAAGGATATTTTTAAAGTTTACCTTTATTCCTTTCTTTGACAGAGGATTTTTTTTTTCTAGAAGTATACCTAGAAATAGTCTCTTTTTTTTTTTTTTTTTTTTTTTTTTTATTGTTTGTTAAAAAATCAGATTTTATGTTGTGCATGAACATATGAGCCTGGTAAAGGGGAACCATGAAATGTTATTGTCATTGAAAATACCCAATCTTATACTTTTTTCCATAATGATAAATCTGCTAAGTAATACACATCTCAAACATTCTGGATTTCTTCACTTCATGAAGAAATGTGTATTCCCTTAGTCTTCTGAAGCAAAAGAGAAAGGTAATGAGATAGTAATTTCAGCAAACTTGTCATCCTGCAATGTAATTTAATGGCTGCATTTGTTTTGGAAGGATGAACAAACTGGTCTGTGTATTACAAAGGCACATTGCAATTTTTTTCAAACCAATTTGCTTGCATTTTTAGAGTAATTGTTCAATAGAATTCATTTTTCAATGAATATGCATGAAAATCTTGTGACTATTGAGCAAATCAGCACTAATTTATGTTGCTTCTGCTGTTTTCCTTTTTTGTTTTGGGAGATGTTTCCAAGCAGTGTTGTTCTGTGGAATGTGGCCACAGTATAAATGACAAGAATTGTGATACAATCTAGAATATTATTTTTATTTCTGTTGTAGAATAAGTCTTACTGTGATTGGTTTTCCCTGCCAGTTCAGTAATATGTGGCCCTCAAATATAGCAAAAGATAAATGATTAAGGTTTCATAAAACACTTCTGTAAGTTTCATCTTAAACAGTTAAATTAGGCTTCAGAACTCAGCAAATTTTAAGCTGCCGAGGAAACCTCTGGAGGATAACATAGTATAATATAGTATATGATTTTGTGAACAATTCATGCTGTAAGTTGGTCCTCCTAAATTTGAGCCTCTTAAAACTTTTTCTTAAAATTTTGTTCACTTAATATAACCTATAGGTCTTGCTTTGTATGTTTATGTAATTAAATTGTAACAGTAAAAATCAGGAAGGAAAGGAATTTTATGTCAACTACCATAGAACTTAACAGAGTTGAAAAATTATTTTACGAAGGCTGTCTTACTATTTAATATAAAAATACTGTCTACTAGATGTCAGTTTAAAAATAGCATCTATTTTTAACATTTTTAGAGTTTACAGTGTCATCCAAACTGAGTATCGATTGAAACCCAGACTGAAAATCCTACAGGTTATTCTTATCCATATTTTAAAAGTTTTGATCAGAATAACTGATCTTGGACAAAGGGTTAAAGTGGTTTGATGGCTAGGTTAATATTGCATTTTCAGTCAGGCTGAATTGAAAGGGAAATGTTGGGAAGTACACTGTGAGCTATACTGACTACCAGCTTCAAAGGTATTGACATAAAAGGAGAAGGACATGAGAAGAGAACTGTCAGTGAATAAGCAACAGCAAGAAAAAAACAGCAGGCCTCTTAAGGTGTAACATAGACATTTTGACTATTACTTTCTCAATTATAATTTTCTCCCTAGTGGAACCAGGAGCAGCTTTGATGACTATCTGTAAGATAATATTAACATTTTAAAACTCAAATCTTTGTTTTTCAGAAACCCTCCACCTACTTTGCTACATCCTGAAAACTGGTGCAGAGGATTCAACCATTTCATTTCCCAGTGAGTTTTTTTCTTTCAAAACCAATCTGGAAACAGAATTTTCTTATGGCATTATTGCTTTTGCAGGTTTTTGACTATATTTTCCATAGTTCTAGACCATGCCTCACTTTTTGAAAGCTTTACAGCAGAGTTTGGTCTAATGCAATTTTCTTCATTTGAGTGTCTCTTGATTTCATTTATGGTTTTCCATTGAAATTTTGTGCTGAGCAGAAAAAAGGGTTAGTGAAAATGACTGCTAGTCAATTTAAAATAAGAATTTGAAAGATAAAGAAAATAATGGCCTTTTCCACTTTAACAAGGTTCAGTAGGTTGTGTATATATATATATAGGTACTGTATATGTTTAATTGAGCACCAATAGTACCGACAGTAGGATGAGTGCAGCTGTCACCAAACTAAAATGTGCTTTTACTTTACTTTTTTCTTTTTACAGTGACACTAGGAAATCACAGTTTAGTAGTTGCTAGCATTGTATTCAAAAATCTTACTGCAACTTTTATGAGTGATTTTTAGTATTTTTCAATATTTCACTGGAACCAATTACAGCCCAAATAGTGTAATGTAGAGAATACTATTATAACACCACTAGTCTGTACTGACTTTTCAAGATTGGTTTGTAAATATGCACATCTGCATTTTTAATCTCTTCTGTTCCTTGGTATGTCCAATTACTTGTAGACTACAATATCCCTACCTGATACTTTCTTCAACTAGTTGTGTAGTAATATCTTTCCATTTTAGAAGTTAAAAATAAAAACACTAATGCAAATTTTATTAGTAATCTGTGAAAAATACTGTAATTTACTATGCTTATCTTTAACCAGACAGGAAGGTGAGATTCAGGGTAATGTTCAACCTGCAGAGGAAGGATATTATTATTATTGCTGCAATAATAATATTGCAGAATCTGTTCAGTGTAGGTAGCAGAAGTTCATTCCTCTGGAGCAGATTGATCCAAGTTCTGGTTCTCCATAATGCATGTCCTTGTTTACACAGCAGGATACACTGGGATATGTGGCAGATTCAGTGTTTAAGTACAAGGATTGCCAAGAGGTAGATGGATTTCATTCTTTTATAAAAACCATTGGTTGCATTGTATTTAAAGGCTCTAGTCTGTATTCTGGGGAACCAGGACTAGTCGATTATATTCTACTTGTGTTTTAGAAAGTCACCTGTAAATCTAAATAAGATTATGTTCCTGTCTCAGGAGCACGGTGCATGAACCTTCATTATTATTATGTAAGTTCTTCTTTCTTGGTATCTTCCCTTTTAGAAGTCCCTGCTGAGCTTGAGAACAATACAAAAACATAGTTAAACATTTCTTAGCATTTTTTGAGTCCTTTAGTTCAGCATGCACTGTTCATAAAATAAAGCATATGTTAATACTTTATGGCTAAACTTTTTTTGGTTTTAATCTTGTCCTTTGAGTTCTTTATTTTTTGAAATTGTAATTGTATCTTTTTAATCATATGGATTATTATTTACTTTTGCTTAGTTACTTCCTCCTCATCAGCTTTTGTAGGTTCTCAAATCTTGCTTTTCATTTTTACAGTGATGTGCTCAATGAAGTAAGGAAATATGCTCATATACAGTTCTCTTAACATGGAGAAATGCAACAACTGTAATAAATACCCTGTGTTATATCTGCCTTTAATAGAATACTGAAATTGAATTCTCTCTGTCATTGTTGTATTCTTGGGCGTGTGTTAGTAAAGTTGTTATGATACAGAGGTTGCCAGATATTTTTATGGAGGCTTAGATTTACGTTAGTAGATTTTCTAGGAAAATTTAGATAATGAAACATTATCTAAATCATGCAACTGCAAACCTTTTAGCCATTACTGATAATTGGCTCATTTATATGCATTAGTTATGCATTTTTTTGATGCCTGCCTTGTGACAGCCTAGTTATGATAAATTAAAAGCAGTGATTGTATAAATTCCATACTGCCTTTTATCCATATGTTAGGACCTCGCCTGAAGTTTCTGTCACCCTTGTGATGAGTGGTTAGCTTTTGAATAATTTCATTATCTACCTCCTTCTTGATGCTAATATCATTTGCATAACAAGTTTATCTATTCAAGTTGCAGGCCAGACCTGTACACTGACCAAAACTGACCATGTAGCTTTGGCTAAGCTTTTGATTTCAGTTTGGTTTATGCCAAGATTGCTAAACCTGGTGACTATAGCTTTTTTTCACCCCATTTTACCATCCCTTGAAATGACATCGTCTCAAGATGCATTTTTTGTATAAGTGGTCTCTAACATATTACAGTGCCATACAACATGCCTGAGCTGGAAGTTTCATTGTTCGTAAATCTTTAAACTCCTAAAATAGTGATCATATATTTTTCAGGAATGAAGTCTGTATATTTAGCTTTGATACTATTGCCCCAAGAGATGAAGATTTTGCAGCAGCATTTTAGTCAGATACAATGTTTACAAAATCTGAAGGGAGAGTGTCAAGATGGTTTTTAGCTTGGTGAATCTGTTTTTCTATTCCCAGCTCTGTTGACCTTGACTTGACATGAAGACTGTAATGTGTTGTTCTCATAAGAATTTTTACAATGAAGATAATGAATCTGAGTTAGATATTTAGTTTTTAAAAAAAAACAGAGAAGACACACTTTCAGCTCTCATGTCTGGCAACAACCTAATTTTGTATTTGGTATCTACTAAGATACAGGGAACATATACATACTTTATTGACATAAGGTCAATAAAGTTCCATGTGTGTATTTATCTGTACTACCATGATTGTGTATGAAAAATTTGTCTCTCCCGTTGTAATGTGAGAAATAATTAATCAACTTTATTTTATCTACATATCAAGAGGATTTTTACCATTTCTGTAAGACCGTGTAAACTACCACAACAGTGACAAATAATTTTCTTGACATTTTAAAGCTTGACTGATCTCAAGGGATAAATAAGAGAGTTAATATGTTCTTGTCGCAGAAGAATGCAATAACTTTTATTTACATTACATCACAAAATGGTAATTTTAATTAAAATTAGTAGTGGTATCTCCAGAGACAGACATTTTCCTTTTAAGTGTATTTAACCAATGATTAGCTATTATGGGTCTTTGAATTAATTAGTCATTCTTGAGCTGGAGGGAATTAAAGAATTAAGAAATTCAGGAAGTAATAAAGTCAAAATGTGAACTTAAAGATTTACAGTTATATTTATCATCAGAATGTAACTTAGCAATGACATTCCAAATACAGTACAAAGATAATTTTTTTGTCCTAATAAACTCACCTTTTTTTTACTTAAACACAGCTTAGCAAGCTGAATTTCATATTGATGAGTCTATTCAGCTAATAGATCATCTAGATAAGTAGGTTTTAAGTGGTCCATTTATATTTAACTTCTCTGAACGCAGATAAAGTCTTTTCACAATCTAAGCAATTGTTTAGTGACATTCTGTTCATGTTACATAAAGAACTTTTTACTGTTTCTTTCACTGAGAACATGATATGCATTTGATATAACTTAATAATTTCACAGTGTCTGAGAAGGTAGAGGTTTGCAAATGTCAGAAAGATATAGATTGCCATGTGTAAGATTATCACCAAATCTGTACATTTTTACATTTAATTCATTGATGTAGACTCTCAGAATCTCTCTACAGATGAACTTGAAATACTAAATTATAGTACCTGACTAAAGATCTCCACCACTTTTGAACATTGCAGGAAACATAGGTATTTATACAGAGGAATGGACATATATAATGAATACGGTTATCTTCAGCTTTCTTATGAGTGGTTGTAGTAAAAATCCTGCCTCAGATCAGGTGCATGCTATAGTGTCAAAGTGGGGTAGGTACCTAAGGGAGAATATCTGATACACATGCAAAACATACAGTTTGTAATAAAAAGCTTCAGTTGCACAAGTTTCTGAAGGGTTTTTGTTTTTCTGGGCCTTCAAGGAGAGACCAAAGAAACAGAGCAGACCAATTCCTAGTGAAAGGTTACTCATCAATTTCATCATACAATAAATAAATATATTTGGTGGTTTTGACATGCTCCCTAGAGTTGTTCTGATTGTTTTTCTGTTGTCACTGATAAAATTTCAAAGATTTCAACATGAACAACTGTCAGACCCATGCTGAAGAGCTGCAGGAGGTGCCACTCCACATAGTTTCTGTTATTTGTCCTCTAAACCATGTATAAGAGCAAAAATAATTTGAAATGCTTACTCAGCCCAAATAAGGCTGGGAAACCTGTTCTAAGTTTTGAAGATTTAGAAGAGGTAAAGGCATTTGCTACACCTAATTTTACAATTTCAGTGCAATAGAATCTTCGTTATGTTTCAGATGTGTGCTCTAAATTACACTATATGGTGCTTGATGTTGAACATTAAACTGAAAGAAGATTTATTAAGAAAATAGGTGATGGTGACATTTCAGTGTTCGAGTATTTGTCTTATTCTTAGGGAGGATTAGTAATTTACAGCATTTGCTACCAAAAGGCAAATCAATAATGTTATAAATGTGTTCTGACCATCAGAATTTATACCATGCATGTGGTGATTGAGTTCTTTGTCGTAAATTCAGTCTTTCATCCTGATATCTGATTGTAGCAGAATGAACAGTAAAATCCTTAGTATTTATCATGGGATGCAGTGTAAGACAGGAGACCTATTTAACCTACACATATATCCCTAGTGCCCAGCATTTACTTTTTGCAAAGGGACAGCTATATATAGTTCTGAAGATAACCTTATTTCTATCCTGTGAGTCCTGCTGAATTAGGAGTGAAAACAGAAATGCTGTTGGCAAAGCTGTCACAGTTTTTTAGTTCACTTTTGCAAATTAGTGACCTGCAGCAGTGGGGGTTGGGCAGGCCTGCAAGTGGAAAGCAGGGAAGTGTCAGAGAAGCAGGCACATTCCTGCATCTGATTACAAATCTAGTTCATGAAATGTCTTCTCCACCTCTTGGCTGCATTATTAACTATTAACTGACCAGTGCCTTCCACAGCTACCTGGCATACAGAGGTAGAATGACCAATTACTGAGCATTTAACCAGCTAAAAGATCTTAGAGATTGTTATTTTTCCTTCCTTGACTGGAAAGTTTATGACCTAATGTATCTGGCCTAGATAGTCCTGCTTGTCAGTGTCTGTCCTCCCATTTCTCTAAGCAGGGGCAGTCAACCCATTTGAGGTCATGGTCTTGATTTCATTAATCTTGCATCATGAAGCAACCTTGTGATGCAAGTAATAAGGTAAGTATGCAGAGTAAAACATAAGTCTCAGAACCTAGAGAGCTCATTCTCACTGTTTAGGAGAGAATCATTCCTCCTTTCAAAAGGATATGACCTTACTCTTTCTCTTCTTCCTCTGGGAAATTTTCTCTCTAGAACCTCAGCTGAGCCACTCTAGAACATCTCTATCATTGGGGGCAGACTGGTAACTGTATTTTCTGGGACTGGGACAAGAGGATCTTTGCACCTCAGGATGACCTGGAGTCTGGTTCAAGACCCTGGAAAGCTCTTTAGCAGAGTCTCTAATAGCAGAGTCCTGGAAAGTCCTGATATTTGTGGAGGGCAGGGGAGAATGGTCTAGAGCTGTGAGAGGAGCAGGTAATGGGGAAAGCAACCTGATGAGGCAGGGAGTGGCAGGGAGATAGGGGACAGAGAAATGACAATGAGGAATTTAGCTAACAGATAACAGCTGAACAGCACAGAGACTTAGTATCACTGTCACCCAGAGGCTGTTGTGTGAATTTCCCAGCTCTAATAGAGTCTGATACAGTTATAATTTCTTCCAAATATTAACCTATATATCTTCTGTGCATGTTGATATTAAATCGTTGCTTGATGTCTGGTTAGATATTTGGGTTATGAGACAAAATGAGTTCCAGTAATATACTTCCAGCAGATAAGAAATCATCAGAAAATGTAGCATTTACAAAATGTAATAATTTGAAAAAAACAAAATACTGGCAATAAATCATAATGAAACTAAGCTATGAGAGTTGCAGCTGCTTGATTTCTTTCTTTTTAAAGAAAGTACTCGAGGTCAAATAGATCATAATAGCTCTAATGAAAGAGAATTTCTGAAAGAAAGAACTGCTGCTGCTCTACTTAGGTTTGTCTGTGATAGTGAGTGACTTTGGTAATTATTTTTCTATTTCTGAACACACAAGAGACATAAAGCACCACTACAGTTCTTATGAAATCTATTTCTTTCCATTTATTCATTAGTAAATATTAGCTCATGAATGCTGATAAATATCTCTCCTTTTCAGCCATCTGATTCGCTACTTGCAAAATGGCTGTTTACATTATCAAGACCCAGCAATTCCAACAATGTTATCATCCAAGTGCAAGCAGCCAGTGAATTTTTAGAGGCTGTCTCAGATGGGCCTATGTGGATGGGAGGCTGCTCTTATCCTCTGCTAATAAATGCTTCATCTTTGCTTGTAATTGTGGCAGAATGGAAATGGTGCTTAGGAGCCTGGCTGTGAGATTGCAGCAAATGGCTGCAACCTATGTTTAATGTAGTGACACTAATGAATTCTGAGAATTAATTTTCAGCCAAGAAAGCATGATGGAAGATACTAGAATTTCCAATTAGATAATGGATTGACTTTTGTCAAGGCAAACATACAATTTTTATTTCTTTTTCAATTTCTACTTACTTTGCCATTCTATTATTTTAGATCAAAAAAATACCAGACTAAATGTGATAGTTTCATCATAATACTTACTTGAAACCCATCTTGTAGTAGATTTGCTAGTCAATTTGCTCAGTTCAAACCAATGCACCACCTTTTTTTTTTTTTTTAAATTTCTATGAGCCAAACAATTTGGCTGAATTTGCAGGTGCAGCACATTTACTGGTTTTATAAATAATTGCAGTATGGTTGATGTTTGACAGTGCCTGAGCTAACTGTCCAAACTCATCTAAAATGAATGCTCAGATGAGAAGCTGAAAATGTTTTAGTTTTCTTTTTTCCTCAGAAACAAATCCTTCATTAATAGGGCTTTTTAATGTTGTTTTTCTCTTGTACAATACACACACTGATTTCAGAATATTTTGTGATGACTGAAATTGTAAAAGCTATTTTGTTCCTGTGCTCTTTCAAATGTTAACATTAATTAATTTTTGTTTATTACTTCTTTTTTTCTGGCATATACGTTCAATACATCTTCTCACTGAATTTTTTTGTTGCTCCTCACACCGGCATACTGGCGGGAAGCCTAGTGGATACACCCTCCCCCTCCATGAATTTACTGGCCAACTTTGAACTCGACATCATATAATAAACTTTCCACATATTTAGCAATTCTATGTCAGAGTGCCAGCGTCAGTAGAAAACTTTGTGATAATCTCACTTTGGGCAGCATTGTAAGAGCTGATATTCTATATTATTTCTTTTTCTGAAGAGCATTATAGTGTCAATACTGCTTCCAGTAGGATGATGATGACACCTTATTGAACACCTGCAGTGACACCAGCAGTTTGATGCATCATTTTTCATTAGCACTTAGGTGGTGGCCCAAGAATTTTTATTTTACAGATGTTATTGACAAAGAACAGCAGCAGCATTCATGTAGCACTAAAAACAACACAGGTGAACTGACTGTGTGTAGAAACAGAATATTAATAGGTCTTTTCTACATAGAGAGGAATAAGGACAAAGGAATATGCACTGAGAAACATAAGGGCTGTGTTTTCAGTGTCACATGACAGCATTCCATCCTACATTCCATCGCAGCAAGCCTGGTGAGACATCAAATTGGCACTGAATATTTGAGTACAGACTGAAAACTCAGTACCTACAGTGACTAAGCTGCAAGCTGTTTACTGCATTTGAAACATAGGAAGGAGTAATTTCTAGAAGTGACTGTAGAAAAACTTCTGCTGTTTAGAGGCAAAGGAGAGTGTGTGCCTTTACACACTTCAATTCCCTATGGTGTACCTGGTCTTTCTGCTGCTGTGCTTTTAGAGTGCTAGGAACTTGCCATTTGACTTGATGAATTAAATCAACTCCAGTGGAAATGTTCATTCTCCTGTCAGTCTTTTCCTTGAAGCTGAAGTACTCACACATGAGGTTACGGACATGAATTTAAGCAGCTCTCCCTCACCCTTGCACAGCTGTTAGTCACTAGCTTTCTGCTTTGTTGTGTCATCTCCCTAACTGTCTGGAAGGACTCTAATCTTCCGATGCAGGCACAAAATTGGCACAATAGGAGGTGTGCTCTGTCTGAGCTTGGAACAGAGAGTTTGATCACAGAATCATATTGATGTGTCTTATGTCATTAACTTAGTCATTCTGCAATTTAACAAAGTTTTGGTTGTGTTTCAAGTGAAATCCTACATGAACACAGTCTTCAGCAATATCCTACTATCAGAGAATGAAGATGGCATTTAGATTAAACAATAGATAAACATTGATTTTTGCAAAGGTGAAACATGCACACAAAGTGAATAGTCAGTGTGAGATTGGCAGGATTATACAACAGAAGCAAAGACAATCCTAAAGATCTCCAAGATCATCTCCTTCACAGAACTTACCTGTACTCATTAAAACATCTGCCAGACCTAAAAAGCTCACATTTCAGGCATGCAAGAGACAACCTAAGAACTTTTTTCTCAAAATGTCTCTACTTGTTGGGCTTCCCATATGAGTGCAGTATCCTGGACATTTGGATGTTTCACCTAGGGGCCATGTATATAGAAAAACTCTCATGCGACTTCTGTATCCTGCCTGTAGAGTGTCTCGGTGGGTGCATTGTTAGAGCTCAGAGAATTCATACTAATAAATGCATGCCACCAGGTCAAAGGTTTGCATGTTCTTCAGACTTCTGATAAACACAACATATCCTGTCTGGAACTGCGTAATTTTTTTAAAAGAATCCATTTAAACTCTGTTGTTACTATCTAAAAGCAAGTGCCTTTTGTGATAGGACAGAAGATAATGGTTTTAAACAAAAAAGAAAGTAGATTCAGACTAGATATCAGAAGGACATTTTTTATGTTGAGTTGAAACACTGACAGAGGTTGGTAGATGCCCCATCCCTGGAAACAGTCAAGGTCAAGATGAACAGGGTTCTGAGCAACTTGATATAGGTGATGTCCCTGTGCATTGCAAGGTGTTTAGATGACCTTGAAGGTCCCTGCCAACACAAACTGTCCATGATCGTATGACATAGGATTTAGTTATAGTACTGAAAAACACCAGATGAAATAAAATTTAACAAGGAAATTTATATATTAACAATAAAACATAAATACTGTAAAGTTGGAATTATTGATAGAATGGTAAAAATCATGAGTGCATGAGCTTTTTAGACTGAGATCTTCAGATATTTGCCATCAATCTGTGAATTTGTATAATGTGTAGCACTTGTTGTTTTGTTCTTTTTTCCTCTGTCTTCCTGATTAATGTTGTCTTTCTTTTCAAATGCTTGTTTCCTTTTTTCTCATGAATTAGAAAACCCCATGAATTTAATCTTTTCAAATGCTTGTTTCCTTTTTCTCATGAATTAAAAAACACCATGAATTTAAACAGGATTGGCATGGACCATATTGTCTGTGTGGGTGTATTGACTTTTAAAACTCCCAGATTACAAAAAAGAAAAGGGTAGGGGAGATTGTCAGAACCTGTTCAAAGCTAATGATGGATCTTTTCATGGAGAGGAAGGACTGGTATTTATAGCCTTGTGCTCAGAAGGATGGAGATAAAGCAGGTTGTGTTGCTTTAGTGTTTCTATCAGGAGGCTACAGTTCTAGCCTATAGCAAAATTCACCAAAATAGTTCCAAAACTGGTAACACATTTTACAGACTTTCTTTTCTGGACTAAATATACAGAAGAGGTTAGAAAAATGCTTTTTTGAAACTTAAAGTATTAAAGTTATGTTCAAAGATATTTCAGGATCATTTTAAGACCAGACTTTAATCTTCAGTAAAGTCTTTGAGGTGAGGCTAAACTTTAATAACTTGCTAATGTGTTTGGTAGTAATTGAAATTATTGAATTTGGTAATTGAAATCAATTAACGTGTGTGATTGTTTGTAATGTAGTTTAAATTTTGTATATTATTACTTTTATTACTGGAATATAAATTCTAAAAGGTATTAAAGTTTCATTGAACTTTTGGCTGAAATTATAGTCTTTTTTTGTGATATTAGTCCTGCATGGGAAGTACTTTAAGTACTTAATTTAGCAAATATGAAAGGAAATTGTGAAGTATGTAATATGAATGCATCCTATTAAATAAATTCGTCTTGAGCTATAATTTGCTTAAATTATAGATACTAGAAGGGAGGTATATACTGAATTGCAGCACTTGTTTTTCACATTGTCTAATAACATCAAGATCATTATTAGTTGAGCAAGGTGACTAGAATGATTTAATATTATTAATTAGAGTTTACTTGAAAGCAGTCTTATCTTGTTGGATCATTCTTCTGTTTGAATGGTATTATTTCAGCTTTATTATGCAGAAAATAATTCAACTTGAGTGATGGCTTCTCCAAACTTAAATTTCAATTATATAAATTAGCATGGTACTTTATGCTGATTTAATAGGACATATTTCTTTACTCATTAATAGTTTGCCTGTTCCTATCACAGAAAGAACTTTGGTACCCTGGCTAGTATTTAATTCTGACTGATTCCTTTCTCTTCCAGACTCAATTATGCAAGTTTGCAGAATTTTCTATAATTCTTAGGCTAACACTCTTCATTGTGATATAGAATATCTACCCATAACATTCTTTTTAAAAACAAAGCTCTATATCAAATCATTCTGATTAGTGTTGTACCACAGGTTTCAGTTGTGATTTTCTATAGGCTATATCTTATAGTTCATAGTCAAACTCTCATCAGAGAATAGGTAGAAAATTGAAGTGAATGAAGTATTTTCTATTCATCTTAATTTTTATGTATATTAACTGTACAGCTCTTACAGGATACAATGTCATTTTTTCCTTTTATCTAGTTACAGTTAAAAAGAGATACTAAATAAGCTCGAATTTCTAGCCTTTCTACTAGGCTAGGAGAGTGCATTCACTTAGCTAAGTATTTTATGCCAGATATATTGGAGTGTGCAAGAGTCTTGTTACCTATTGAGGAACTCAAATTTGTGGGTCAAGGAAACAGAGTAACAGCCACACAGTAAGCTGACTCAAGTCATGCTGTAACAATATAACATCATTGTCTGAGATCCCTCTTTCTCTGTCACAGGTGTCTAATCAAAGATTTTGAAAAGCGTCCTTCGGTCACCCATCTTTTGGAACATCCATTTATTAAACAAGTACATGGTAAAGAGATGTCCTTGCAAAAACAGCTGGCTGAGCTCATCCAAGAACAACAGCAGCTAGGCTCCATAGCCAAAACAAGGTACTGTATGTAGCAACATCTATGCTATGGCCCTCTTTCCCCACACTTATACTGGAAACACAAATTGAAATTTGAATGTGATTTTTACTGATTCAAATGATCATATTAATGCGGAGACTGGCAATATTATTAGCAGCAAGTGCTGCTTGCCATGTGAAAGTAGGAGTCATGATTTCCCTTTGATACTGTGTAAAGCTAGTTTGATCAGCCATAATTCAACCTTCTTTGCCTTTCTTTCTCCGATTGAGCTCTGTTCTATACTTATTCTCATTTGGCTCAGTCAGAAAGACATTGATTCAGAATGTTCTGATTTGTGGAAAAAAATGTTGGCATGAAACATTCATATAATACTTTGGTAACAGAGTTTTAAAAATACAACTGTGGGTGTTCAAGTCACTACTGGAATAAGAACAGAAGATTTTGAAGTTTGCTGTTTGATTAAATCCTATTAGTAAGAAAGCTGTTCAGTACTGAAAGTAGTAGTTTTGCCTGTAGTTTAATAATAACTTTTATTTTTTCATTCAGCCCGGTAATTTATTTTTAAATGTGCTTAAAAAGCGATGCGTGTGTATCGGCAGAAGTGACATCTTTTGAGGCTGATTGTAAATATGTCTTAGTTTAGTTGTTGTCCAGATGGTGGCAGAATTTCACTGTTTCAAAAGAGAATTAAATGCAAATGAACATACTGTCCCAAGCTCAGCAATCATGCTGTAATATGAAATTCTAGAGTTAGATAAGCTCTGGCCCATTATTATAAATAACCACCTACTAAAGTTGATGAAGTAAATTAGATATTATGATTCATAAGTTATAAACATGTATATACTGGCATGCCATAAAACTCTGTGGCATGCTAAATGCTAAAGGCCCAAGCAAAAATAGACAAGTTAAAATAAGGGAATGGTTGTTACGTAGAGTTTCAAGGTGAAGCTGACTTCTGTGGGTGGTGAGTTTTTGTTTGTTTTTGTGGTGTGTGTATGTTTGTTCTTGTTGGTTTGTTTGTTTTCTGGGAAAACTTACGTGGAAATGCTTACTGTGGGTGGGAGCTATGCCAGCATTAGAGTAGAAGTTACTGCTTTATCTAGTTTCCTGAGATTCCTTCCCCATATAGCACCTCACAGATTACATTGCCTACAGCTGTGGCATGCCTGCCCCAAGAGGTGTAAGAATTTTTCCAGCTGTTGACCTGATTGCACATATAGACAGAGTGAAATGATCCTTGTGCTAAGAGGAGCTCTGAAATGGATTTGTCATGGTATTCCAATACATTCTTCTGGGATTGAGCTTCATAATGTGGAGTGACAAAGAACCAAGACCACAACAGCATTTCTTTCCTCGAGCATTTTCATGTATTAACTGGGTGTGCTGTGACAGACAGGCTTCTGCATTTTAGACATGACTGAACTGTAAGAAGGATTTTCTTTCCAGCACCCAAGTATGAATCAGTGTTCATATAAGGGAGTTTGACTCCTTGTCTGTCCTGTCACCACCTAACCCAGCTTAACTATTTTATTTTCAAACAAAAATCTTTCTGATTGGTTTAGCATTATACTATGGTATCATTGCTTCTTCTGGGAAGCACCAGCCCACTGTGATCAGGGTTGAGAGCATGTTCAGTGAGGACAAAAATCTACTTATTGTTACTGCTGAAATCTACAACTTATTGTTCAGAATGATATTATGATATTCTAAAGGTTTTGAACTTGATCAAATTGATACAAACTTTAATGAGATAGCAGAAGTTCATCCCTGCAAAATATTAAGCCTGTGGGCGAGACAGTTAATACTGGACTAGAAACATAAGATTATTACAAAAGTACCAACTACAAAGAGCATCTAATTATAATTTTCCCCAGAGGATTGACATAGCCTCATAACAGTAAAAAACTTGGCTCTGTAATAGGGATATTGTACCCTCTAGAAAAATTGTTACCAATTAAAAGCCTTTAAAACCTCTGTAATGCATCTACAACATAATTTTCAATACAAAATTTGACATGACCAGATGGTACTGTAAAAAATTTACTGACATTCATCTGTAATGATCTGTAGAAGTCATGTGAATGTATAGTCACCACTTAAAAGTAAATAGGACCAATTCAAATCCATGTTAGGTAAAAGCTTTCTATTACAACATTGAATATAATGCATGCTTTTTCTGTTTATTGATGTGCCCATGACAGGCACAATGAAATGTACATTAATTTCCTGGTGTTCAGAAATAAAGAAAAATAGACACACATTTTTAGGAGTAGAGCAACACTACAAATCAATCATTTAAAAGGTAAGTATGAGAAAATGTTCTCAAAGCACAGGCTGAAAATTTCCAGAAACTGGTAAATCATCAGTATGTTTGTGTTAACAGCACTTCTTCTTTGAGGGAGCCCAGGGTGTTGCTGGCGATGACAGCTGATCAGGAGGTATCTGTGTTTTGTCTCTCATGAGTCTTCCAGGACAGTCTTTGAATTTGTGTCTTTTGCTTCCTTACTGACTCAGCACCCGTGGGGTTTTAAATAGGATTCTCTTTCCACTGGAGCCATGCCAGTTTTGCGTGTTTTGGTAGATCACATCAGGTCATTGTGCCTGAGAGAGCAAGCCTACAGACTTGGAAGTCAGTACTAATGACTTTGAGTGTGTGAATGAGGGACATGGAGAGCTGATCTAGCAGTGCACTGCTAGTGAAAAGGAGAGAACTGGCTTCTTTCTCTCATTTTCCCTCTACTCCCAGGAACAAACTCATGATGCTATTTTTATTTCAGCTTCAGGGATTGTTAAAATAACTTTGTAAGTGATTGCAGAGAGATGCCTCAGGTGATACAGCTGAAATGAAGGAGGGAAGCCTTCAGATGACCAGGAATAAGTGGGAGAGTGGTAGTAAGAAGCAGGCTGGCCCCTTTTGATAGGATCATCTGGCCTCTGGAGTCACAGACTGAAGCATCACCTAATTTCAGTTTCTTTCATTCTTCTTTTGTCAGCTTCTTTGTGTGCAGTATAGCTATGCTTAACTTCAGTACATTTCTTCAGACCTCTGAACTGAAGGGGCTCTTTATTGACCTTGAGCTCAAACAAGTCTATTAACATATATTTGTTGCTGACATCAGTTTGTTGATGATGAATATACTGTTGTAACATTTCCGTGAAGCAACTTACTAGAGAACTTTATATTCTGAAAAAATTAGTAATAAAAATAAAACGTTTATGCTAGTAAAATACAACTTTTAAAATTAATAATAACAATTCATCCTGCTTTTTTGCTGAAAAAGATACTCTTTGAAACTAGTTTTTCCCTAAATTTTGAACTGTTTTTCCCTAAATTATTTTCACTGGTGACATGCAGATATCGTCTATCCTTATACAAATAGGTGTTTTTAGAAAACCCAGCCAGAATACCCCTCTTTCCACTCTTGCAATGAGGAAGAAGTTTCTTTTTTTCATCTGTTGGCATCTTTTACACTGAAACTCTTGTTTTGGCATTTCAGCATTAGCACTCCACTCTCCTGCATTGCCTATGTCTTATATTCTCATGAGGAAAAATTGGTGATAATGTCTAATGTCACAGCTCCGTTAGGATGAGATCTGGGTATTATATCTTTCTTATGCATATCCCTTTTATAAGCTATCACTTATCTGTGTGTGTTTTCTAACAATACAAAAGCATAATTGCTAATTAGCATCAATACACTTTCCATTGAGAGCTTTGACATAGTAACGATTATATGAAGTTAGTTCTAAGAAATTTATTCAGTGTTAAGTAGTCCACTAGTTCTATTTTTATAAAAGTTCTTCAATCACTAAAAAATAAAGGTTAGTACCTCAGAATGTTGTTTCACATTTATTCATTCCAGCCATGCTGAATTTTTCTTCCCCATCTATTCTGAAGTGAAATACAGAATTCCTTTTTAATACATGGATACTGATTTCTAGTTCATCTTGGGAATCACAGCAGTCCTAGTCCTATCAATATATAGCTGCCTCTAGGCAGGAAACATTTCTTAAAATCAGGGATGCTTTCACAGGATCTCACTCAGTTTTTTCCTATTTTTCATTCTTTTTTTGCTTTCTCACTTCTGTATTCACATAGATACTGTAAGATGGTTGTTCAGATAGTGCCCTTATGCACAGTAACATTGTGAGAACAAGAAATGTCATTAATTCCTAAAGACTTACACCTCATATAGCATAAAATTGGAGAACAGAGGAAAAAAGAAGGAATCTAAGTTACAGCAAGGTGTGCCAACAGAACAAGCAAACATTGGTCAGGAATGATAACAGAAACTATAAAAATGATTTTGTTACAAAAATAATATCTGAGAGTTGATAGACTTAGTGTGTCTGAGTGTGATTAATAATGAATTCTCTAAGTAAAAGAAGGTACACAAGTCAAGCTTACCATAAACTTGCTATATTTCAGGGATAGGTTCCTCAAGATGAAGATTCATATGATTGCTTGTCAGTAAAATACCAAGAATGCTTAGACACCCCTGAATTTAATGCAAAAGCATTGTAGAAATTTGTGTTCTGTTCCTCATTCTCACCCTGATTTGCTGTGTAATTTCTGTTCTATCACTTGCCCTCAATATTTCTCTGTTCCTTTCACTTATGAAATGCCTATTAATAGTTTTACTTAATATATTATAGCTATGAAAAAGAGATAGCATTTTGCTGAGGCAGGAACTTCGTCTTGTTCTATAAAGCTGTACTGTACGGTACTGTTAGGTTGCTGTAAACCTGTAATGAAGAGAAGGATGTATAATACCTGGAGCTCTAGCCATTTTTATTTTCATTCTTCCTGCCCTGGAGTCTGGGGAACACTTTGGGAAGGCTCAAGGCAAAGATACATTACAAATTATGGCTAATATTAATTCTTATTTAACAGTAAACATTTTCTTTGTGGAGACTATATTTTTGTTAAATAATATTTGAGTGTGTTTGATAATCCATTAAAGGAGGTATGAGAGAGCTGCTCACTTTCCAAATACATCTTTTGATCTCTTGAACTTACTTGTGTGGTTGGTTGCTCTTTTGATTCATAGTACAAGAGGTTCCAACATACAGGCTGATGTCCAGCCTGCTTAAGGAGAAAGTCAGAAGAGATCTAGTGTGCTTCCTAATATTGCTAAATTTTAAATGACTCTTCAAGCTCTCTACACCTGCAAAATGCATTGCAAAAAGTGGGTATACTCTGTGGTGTTTGTTTATGAACATCAAATACTATCCCCATATTTTTGTCCTTGTCAGGACTTTATTTCAAGCTGGCAAAGCCAGCAGCTGCTTCAGTGTTGAAAGACGGATGTAAAAACTTTCAAAGCCTTATAACTAGGATTTATACCAAATCCCATAAATAATGTTTAAAAATATGACAGAGCTTGTCACGGAGACATTTAAAAGGGAAACTCATTTGGAACCCCAGTATTCTGTCTATTGTTCCAGCCCTTCCTTGCATAAATTATGGTGATAAAATCTTGCATCCTTTAGGAAGACATTCTCCAAGAAAAGTAAACTTTCCATTTTATTCCATAAAATAAAAAAAATGGTTCATGGCTTATGAGTAGAACTAATGGAAAACTTTAGAATTTTAAATCTTTAACTGAAAGCCTTGAGAAGTACTGGCCATCAGCAAAAGGGAATGAAATTAAAATATTCTGGTTTTTTCTTTTCCCATTTTAATGTAGAACAATTAGGACATTATCTACTTGTGCTAAGTCTTAAAATAACAGGTTGCTCTATCCAGAATATCATGTAGGAGAAAATCTAAAAAATAAATTACATAAATGAGATGTCACATGACATGAAGAAATTAAAATGTAGTAACAGATCTGTTAGCTGTCTTTTTACTGTGGTGGAGAAGCAGAACATCAAGGAGGAAAATACCTGATTAAAAGCTTAGAACTGGAGATACGAAAGAAGAATCTTCACGGAATGCATTCCAGAAATTTTGCTCTTGGTAATATTTTTGGAAGCTGTCTTTCAAAACTTTAGATATTGTGGGTTTGTGTGTGACATTTGTCTGTTCCTTCAGAGGAGATAATTTACCTGTATGAATTGCAGTAGATAAACCTTCATTAATTTTAAAGTTACAAAAATATGTAATAATCACCAGTTGACATCTACTTTTATTTAGTTATCTCTGTCTATCAAATGTCACGGGAGGTGAAGCTGAGAAATGCCAGGGTCTTCTGTATTTCTTTAATAACCTAATAGCACCCAATGTAAAAGTTACATAATAATTTGATGTTTGAAAGTTAATGTTATTTGGAAGTTAATGTTGTTTGAAAGCATTGAATAGTTTGGAATTTTATGGTTCAAAGCATCAGCTTCCCAGTTATCAATAGGTTTGAAGAGGACAGCTCCAGACATGGCTCATTCTTCTCTTGGATGTTTTCCTGCAGAATAGGTACCTTATGCTCCTGTCCGTAAATAGGCTTCTTCATAGGAATCAGAAAAGATCTACTAACCTCTGGTTTCAGTTTTTCAAAGAACAAAAGAACTTCAACTCTTGCATGAATATGGTTTTAAACAAGTTTAAGGTAGACTATCAATAAAGAGTTCAGAGTTTTTTCAGGTTTGGTTGATGCTGGGTCAGTGTGCCACTTTTTGCTGGTCCCCTTTTAGAAGTTTGTTTCTGTAATGAGGAACAGACACTTGCGAAACCTTGCATTTTGAAGGATAAAAAATCAAATCTGTACATCAGGAAGAATCAAACTTGAAGAAGCCTGGGAAAAATTAGAAAAGGAAAAAAAAAAAGGAAGAAGCATTTCATAGTTTGAGAAGGGCAGGAATGTTAAGCTACCTTGTCAGATATTAGAAGGACAGTACCATGTCTTGGCAGCTTCCCCTTTCTCATGAACCAGCTGGATTACAGCAGCAGTCCATCCAAAGAATTCTTACTACCAAATATCAAGCTTCTCTGCCAGCTCACATTTAGATTTGAAAGCAATTAACCACAAGGAACTTGTTTGCATCCAGTTAGTCCTTTGCTTTGGATTCAGAGATAACAGAAACAAAACCAGTAATAGTTCTCTGACGCTCTGCACAATGTTATTTAAGGCAATACTTCCAGCCTTTTTCTGTATGAATATTAGGCAAATGAGTTTTTTCCTGCTTTTAATATATTTTTTTTAAAAGTTGTTTTCTAAAAGTTTTTTCTAAAATTACTGTGGTCCCCAAAAGTGATCCTGTTCTGGATATAGTGCATTTGTTTTACTGGAGGTTGTAAACTATAGCTGTAGCATTTATATTGTAATTAGGGCTGTGTCAGTGTCTCTATTATGACCTTGCTTCAACAAATTACTTGAGGCTGAAACTTGATGTGAAGGAGCAAAATTACGTCTTTGCAATGTATGGGAAATAGGCTGTGTATCTCTGTGTGGCACTATCACACTCTCCCCTTTTTTATTTCTCACTGTGTTTAGTATTTTTCATGTAAATCTCAGGAATTAATTTTAATATTGGCAATAATGTTAAGAAGACCAAATACAGAAACCATTGTACCTTTGTGAATCCTATAAACAAACAAACAAACAGTAAACATAAATGTTTAACTGCACCATCAGGGCAAAGTAAAGGCCTCTTGGAAGGCTCTAAAGATGTTAGGGGTGGAGGAGAGAGAGATTAGAGAAGAAACTTCCCAATGAAGGCAAAAATTCGTGGTCTGTGTTCTTTGTTGCTGAGGTTGGACCTGCCTGCCAGCAAAATGACTTTTTCATCTAGAAGTCTGTGTGGTCCATCTATCTTGTCTTTCCCTATCCCTTGATAGCAGGATATAGGAGGGTATAACTATTTACAGTGCACTTCTGTTACTATAACTGGTTACTTTCTTTCAAACTATATCTTTACCACCAGTAGAACAAATGAATACTTCCTGCCTTTTCATGAAATGGCTCTCTCAAGGGAAAAATGGTTCTTGCCTTTTGTTCCTCCTACAAAATCCAAGAGAACTGTTCCTTCCAGCTGTCCTCCTGCTAAAATGGTAACAGAAGGGTGCTTCAGAGCATAGAGCCTTTTTCAACAGATAGTGCTTATCACGAGATTTTTGGAATCAATCTAATGGTGCTCTTCAGGTCTCTTCTAAGTGATTCTATAGTAAAGTTAGGTACTTTAAATGACTCGCCCTTTGCACCCTGCACGGCAGTTCTTTTGTTCGTAAAGAGACTACTTCTTCCAGGGATTGCTTCAGAAAATTAGTGGAAAGTTAAATTAGATAACATAACATTTTTTATTTTCCTTTTGCTTAGAGTTTGAACTTTTTATATGTTGCCAGAAGGGAATGGTGATTGAATAAATGGCTGATAATTCTTTTTATGTAAAAAAATATTCTGGCAGTTATTTCCCCAATTAATAGTGTTTCCTCCTGCTTTTAAAGAATTTTAATATATGTTTTAAAAGCAGATTGTATTTCTGATGTAAAATTGTGGAAGGTTACTGTCTGTATCTTTCCTTCCCACTCTGTCAATGCACTGGAGGACATAGGGTCAGTAGAAAACTGATGAGGCCAGCAGGAGATTGGAAGCTAATGTGATGTTATGCTCCTAATATCCTCTTCTTAATCATGTACTTAGGAAAATGAGTTAACTGATGGAAAATCTGTGCATAAAGTTATATATGTTTTACTTATATTTAACTAAGAACGGTTTCCTTATTTATTTCCGTACGCTTAAAAGCAACCCTTTCCAATAAAAAAAAAATTGATTCATTTATCACTTAAGGGGAACAATCGGCAGGAGTTTAACACACAATCAGACAACAGATTAGTTTACAAAGCCATTCTGCAATTAGACATGCTTAGGTTTGAATGTGCCCTCTTGCCCCTCCTCCTTGCACCTCTGGTAAATGTGTCCCTACTTGCAGTTTGTTGCAATTCAGTATTGTGGCTATGATATTTGGCTCCAGGAAGAAAAAGCTTCACAGATGAGTTATGTTAGCAAAAGCGATTGCTTTGTTATTTGCATCTTCATGAAGTAAAGCAACTGTTAAAATATTTCCTTCATTTGTAGACCGAGGGGTGCTCTTGTCTCTAAATGATTTACATTATTTACAACAATATTTTTCTATGCAGTAAAATAAGAGTTTAAATTCTGGTTTGAAAAGGAGACAACACTTTAAAACCCTAGCAGTACATCATGCATTCTTATTCCTTTGAGGATCTGGCTTGTCAGCAGAGTGTAATGTTTTAATGTTTTTGCATGTACTTATTAAAAAAAAAAAAAAAAAAAAAAGGCCAAAAAGAACCCACAAACCAATACCTAACCAAAGACCAGGAAATGGAAGATTTAATTGAGAGGAATTTAGGAATTTTGAACAAATTCAAATGGTCACCATGATGCCCATGGGAAATAATACCCACTATAATTTTCTTTCTTAGCTTCCTTTTCATCTTCTTGTGTCCTTCTTTCATTGCTTCATATGTACAACATAAAGCAAACTGCCATCTATGGGAATGTAGTGGGACTGTCAGCAAAACCTGCTGTCTTCCCACTGTTTTATTTCCTAGCTGACAAAACAGTTTGAACAGTTTTATTTAGTTGCAATTCAAATAAACCATTAAAGAATAGTTCTCTACAACTCGTTGAGTTGCCAAAAGGAAATGAGGAAAATTAGTAAAATAGACATAAGACAAATATGATGCTTTAATGTGATTCACAATTATCAGAGAAGCTGTAATCATGGCTAACACTCTTCTCCTTCCTCTTTATTAGAGGCTTTCCTTGCAGTAATTCTTTGGATGATGTAATAGCTCTTGGATATGACAACATTCTTTTTACTGAATTAAAGCTGATTAGCTTGAAATATAGAAGACTACATAAAGGGGGGAAATGCAAATGCCTCAGTGTTAATTTTTAAAAAAGGATTCCAAGAGCTTATGAAGATATGATTTAAGAAACCTGCTGCATCTTCCTATTAACCTTGAACATTATAGATAAACCAATGTTTCCTGCCAAGTTATGGTAGTGTTCTGTTAGTGCTTGATATAACATTTAGCCTTGGTTTGATATGCTTGATCACATGACTCTTACTTTCTACATGGCAACCAATGCAAAAACAATCTGTCAAGGACTGTCATTGAGGATCAATGCTAAATGTTACTCAGCAGGATGCAGACTGTATCTCGGTGGGTGTCCTTCTACTATGCTTTGATTATGTTTGTTGTGAAGAAAAGCCTAGTTGCGCTTACAGCATTCATATTTCACACCCTCTGTGGAAGACATGTTACAGCCTCTTAATTTGTTCCCTTTTCAACATGATCTGTTGTTTAAAAACATATACACCGCATTTTCAAAGATTCCTTCAGTATAATCTGATTATAAAGGGGTTATGTGACAGTTTGTCTCTGCTACTTGTTGTGTGGCTTAAATCTCTGGAGACAAGCTGACTGAACATCTATACAATACAGAGTCTGATGGCAGCTGTGGTTCAAAAACATTGTTTTGAGCCACATCTAGGGTCATCTGAGGAGGCACTTTGGCATACATCAAGGTAACAGTATAATTTTATACTACTTACTTCTTACAATTTCTTTAGGTGACAGTACTATGGCTGGGCATGTGGGGGTAGCATTTAATTAACCTGAGTGGTAGTTTATTAACTTAGAGCAAGGCGGGAAGGGAAAGAGGAAGGAATTTTTTTAGTTTACTGAGTGTGAGTGAGGTGTAGTAAGTCTGTAAGTAGTAAATCTTCACTGAACATTGATAAATAAATAGGATTATATATTGTGAAGGAGAAAACAGGTAGTACACTGGACAGCAAGCTGATCTATTGCTTTTATAAAAGAATATCTTAAGCAAAATTACATATTTCAGAGATCATGTCTGTGTTTCTGCATGACAAAACCATTCACCTGTGACCTCCCTTTGCATCTTAATGTTTGTTGTCTCTGATACACTTTTATAACACTGATGCTCTAATAACAACTTCCAGGCATGAACGAATACACACTAGAAGACCTTACCATGTGGACAGAGGTGACAAGTACTCTCTAGATGATGATCTGGTAAATCTGGAAGTTCTCAATGAGGTACAGTACTGTCTGAGTAGCAGCTTCTGGCAATTATACCTCACATTCTTGCCTATTTCTGCTTTTTTAGTCATCTCTAAGAATGAAACTATTTCCTTCTTGCAATGTTTTTGTCTCACCAAGGCAAAGGAATTCTCACATGACTGATCTGCTGCTCTCACTTCATTAATCTATATAGTGGCATAAAAGTAGTAGCAGTGAATACTATTATGTGGAAAAACTTAATTATGAATGATTTCCTAAAATGCAAAGTTTAGTCATAAAGATCTAGATTTAAGTGATTTTTTTTCTAAAATAATTTATTTATATAGGATAATGTATTATCTACTGCTTCTGGATAAAAAGTGATAAAAGAATCAATTTCATACTTCACTGTCTCATCTCTTTGCAGAGGATCTGTAAATTTTGTGTTGTTAATCCTTAAATTACATGCCAGCAAGAAAAAGACATAATGCTAAATTGTGCTAGTGTCCTGTTTAAATAGTCTTTTACCACTACTTAAATTTTAATCCTTGAAAAATTATTATCCTTGTTTCATGACCAAATAAAAAAAAGTAAATAGATGTGTACTATGAAGTGCAGCAATAATTTGTACCAACATTTTCTCTTCAGAAGATGTGCTTCTCAGCCTGATAAAAGAAAATATTCTAATTTGCAATTTGGAGTTGCCATTTAACTTAGTTTATGATATAAGCAAGAATTTTGAAAATATTTCATTTTGTGAGTTTGGCACTTAAAGTATAATTAGAAACACAATAAGTATTTATTAAACAGTGTTCTTAGTATCTTTACAAAATTCTTCCTAAATGGGAAAGTACTGTATAACTATCAAACTTTCTGTAATCTTCTCAGGATACAATTATCCATCAGCTGCAAAAACGTTATGCTGACTTACAGATTTATACTTATGTTGGAGACATTTTAATAGCCTTGAACCCCTTCCAGAATCTCAGCATTTATTCTCCCCAGGTAAGAGAGATTCCAAGCTGAAGATGAAAGTTGCTTTACATTTTATATTAACACCACTAGCAAAAATACCTAAGAGATGCTGGAAGTTAGGAGCAGAGACTGAACTTCAGCCTTTTTTATTTCCAGAATGGTGTGGCTAAAAATTTGTATTGTTTTTTCGATTTTTATTTCATTTGATTTCATTCAATTCTTGGAGGCACAAATTCCACAGGAGGGACAGAGATTACCCCAGTCACAGCTGTGCCTCTTGTCTAGCATTTAGGGCTTTCTTCTGGGAACAGAAGATGGTTATATGAACCTCCTCATGCTGAGGTTTTTGCTTGCCAAAAGAATTACTCTGACTGAGGGTTATTACATGACTTGTGCCATCAGGTGTGGCTTAAAAGAAACAACTGAATCAAATGCTGTAAACATAGAGGCCAGCTTAATTCCCTACAAATATGAAGAGAGGTGGAGCTAGAAATAACTTAGTCTCCACGGAAGCCTAAGTCAGGGCTTCAGATAGGGGGCCAGAATTCAGAATCACTGTAAGTTTCTTTTGTATAAATTGGTTATTTCCTTGATTGAAGGCTTGTGTTGGAAATTCTCTTCCTTGTGATACAGTTCTCTTCATTATCTTGTGTGAGAAACATCATAGTGCATTCTAGGTGTTATAATTTGTGTTCTGGAAATTGAGCAGTGCCAAGAATTATTGCACCTGTTCCAGGTGTTTCAGTGCAAATTCTGTGGTATAACTTCTTTCTGTTGAACAGGCTGATGATAGTCACTGTCTTCTTTTCAGTTCTTAATTATGAGCTAAGTTGCATATTTTGACTACTGTGTGTATTTCTTTAAATTTAGTTCTCCAAGCTTTACCATGGTGTGAAGCGTTCATCAAATCCCCCACACATATTTGCCTCTGCAGATGCTGCTTACCAAAGCATGGTTACATTCAGCAAGGATCAGGTAAGAATCTGTTCATTTTGGTTTAGGTTTTATATTAATCATACTGCCACTGTGCTACAGGGCTGTGAATAATGTTCTGTTACATTGTTTTTTGGGATTTTTTTTCTTTAAGCCTTTTATTCCTAAATCAACAAAACCAGAGTAGAAATCTGGTCAGATATGAGAGTTCTGAAGAGGACACTGTGATATGAAAGGGACTGAAAGGTCAAATAAGATGATGGAGGTACCTAACCAATATAGTTTCCTGGACACCCATGAAGCCCTGGCTGTTGATTCCTGCAACAAAGTATTGCTGCACACTCTGATTCTAGGCCTGTCTTGACTTAGTTATTTCAATAATTTACACTTGTGTAAAATAGAGGGTTCTCAGTACCATAGCAGATTAAGAGAGTTTGAACCACTTTTCTGCAAAAAGATGCTAAGTCACACTAAGTAGGAACCATCAGCAAATTTTTTAGTAAAATAGATTAAGTATGATTCTATTGTAAGTGTAATAAGGACACAAATCCAATTATATAGCAATGATTTTAATGAGAATAAAATACCATACTGTAGAAGATTTTACTACATTCTTAAGATTATAACTTCATACTCTTTCTAGTTTGATGTGCTGTGTGTACATGAATACTGAAGGCCAGTAATTATTTTTGTTTATAAAATCCTCCTGATTTTACCCTGCATGTCACACAATAATTAATAGAAAATGTTTTCTGGAAGTCACAAAGACAGAACAAAATAACAAAAAGTCTGAAATCAGAAAATGCCAAGAAAATAAGACGAGTAAAAGGGACATTGAAGAGGAAGAGTTTTACTGATTATGTAAAAGTACACTGGCCTGGAAGATGGTTAGTACTTCTTTAATGACTTACACGTTCTTTGATGAAGGCATTAAAGAAAATAAGTACTCATGTAGAGTAACTTATGTGGGAGCTTGTTATCTGAGGAAAAAGATTGGTAATTACATCAGCTCCTCAGGCTAATTTTGTGCATCTTTAATATTATATGTTTTGTACCTCTTCTGGAAATAATCTTCATTCAGATCTAAATCAGTTTCCTGTTTTCTGTTTGCAAAGTATTACAGGAACTTGTTTATCTCTGTTACCTGGCCAGTGTTATGCTGGTTCTTCATATAAAGGTGCACCACATAAGCACTGTAGCCAGACTGAAAATGTATTGATTACTTCTGTTTCATCTATTGGACTTTTTTTCTTTTTTTTTCCCTGTGAAACTTGAAAGTTTGCTTCAGCCTACTATTTCTCCTAAAGTAATAGTCAAATTCTGACAAATTCTACAAGGATTCATGGGCCTTAACTGTGTAAACTGACTTTCCTAGTCACACAAAAACAATAAAGTTAGGTAGTGTAATCGATGTAGTACCTATTTCCAAGAGCAAAAATAACTGACTGAAAGCAAATAAATGAGCTGCAAATGTCACGTTGCACACATTATGTAGAATTGGTCCCTGAACCTTCTGTCAGGCACCACAAGGTACCACCAGCTAACTGCTACATCCTTCAAACCTTTTCACAAAGTTCAGTTCTATATGAAGGGCATTGCATGAAGTATTTTAGAACCCTGTATCTTTTTCCAGCCAAGAACCTTGTGTATTCACAGTATCATGCAAATAGTTTTCAGATGTTTGCATAAAACCCTGTGAATCTGTGCAACTGCTCAGTGTTAACATTTTAATTATATGTCAGTTGATACTGTACCTTAAATAGAATAATATTCGTATTGGTGGCCTATAGAGTGCATGTGGAAAAACGGGTAAATAATAAATGCTGTTAGAATTCAAACTTTCTATGATCTGAATTCTTCAGTGTTCAGGTGAGAACTGACTTTCAACTTCCATTTTGCCCATGAAGCAAAACAGCAGGGAGAAGGAAAGTGATTTCAACCATTCTAGGTAGTCTCTTGAGTCTGGAAGCCTTTTGAAGAGCCTATAAAATACCATGTGTTAAGGATGGCTGACGCAGGAAGAAGGTGGATATGTCCTCCCAGAACTACCCAGTGAACAGATGCACATTCTTCTGAAATGTTTAGGTGCTAGTTTGCTGTTTTGGCTTGAATATCAGCATCACCTACAGAATAGCCTCTCTACACAGAACCTATTATTTAAGATTATTTTTCAGAGCAAACTTCTTGTCAGTGTGTTAAAAATAGTTGTACCCTGAGATTCATGTTAATTTGTATGAAGTCAATGCAGTAAACTCAGACATGGTCACTTGTTTGTATTCTAGCCCTTCAAAGTTCAGTCACTGCTTCACACATGCGCTTTGGGATCAGGCGTTGCAGGACACATTTTAGTAATCTGGGGAATAAATTGCTACACTGAGCCTTTGCTGATCTCTCCTTTCAGAAGGGAGTTTAATACCTTAAAAGTATTCTGTAGTTTTGGTACTAAACATGAAATAACAGGTAGGAGTAGTAATAGCAGAAATAAACCATGTGGTGAACTATGCACTTAAATATTTTGTTTTGTGTGTTCAGTGCATTATCATCAGTGGGGAAAGTGGTGCTGGAAAAACAGAAAGTGCCCATCTGATCGTTCAACATTTGACCTTCTTGGGAAAGGTATTTCCTTGCCAGTTATGTAAAATTATGAAGAAATCCTCCAACCCCACCCCAATGTTAACTTTATTTAGTCTTTAATACCTAAAGCTGTTCATGTGAATTATCACACTTGATTTAGGACATAGTAATCATGCATGTGAGCGTATTGAATTAAGATGCAAGAGTATGACTCACACCAAGCCAGTCAATAGCTTTTTTAAAGAAAGTGCCAGATTCTGAGTGTTACCTGTAGTTACGTACAGTGTTTATCACATATAAGGTTGTTATTTATACAATAAAGAATGACAATTACTATGGCTCTAATCTTAGAAGGTCTTACATATTTAAATGTTATGAGTTATGCTATTAGCACAAAATAATGGGAAAATTAACCGTGTCAGCTTAACCAAGTTGACATCTTTAGTCTCCTATGGTTTTGGTACTCTTAACTAATTATAAAACAAGTCAAAGGTGGAACAATTGCAGAGAAAGAAGAATCTGTATTTTGCTACCTGTAGGAGATTTTCTTATCAGTTTGTTGGACCTCTTGTATAAATAGAAAGATTAGCACAGTACCTAATTCCATACTAGCATGAAAAAAGGATTCTTTGCTTCTGGAGCAAGAATTGGATTGAGGGTAAGCATTACGTTCTTTTAATTCTCATTCGGCTTTGTATCTCTTCTGTCAAGGCCAATAACCGTACTTTGCGTGAGAAAATACTTCAGGTGAATCCTCTGGTTGAAGCATTTGGAAATGCCTGCACTGCCATCAATGACAACTCAAGTCGCTTTGGAAAATATCTGGAGATGATGTTTACACCTACAGGAGCTGTAATGGGTGCAAAGATTTCTGAATATTTACTTGAAAAATCAAGGGTCATAAAACAGGCTGTGTAGGTATATTAATTGTCTGTCCTATGCCATTTATGTACTCTTCTGTCTTCTTATATATCTTCTGTCATAACATGTTATATGATATACATATATCTTCTGTCATAAGATATTCTTATGTATCTTCTGTCTTTTGTAAAGAAAATAATCCTTTGTACAGTGCTATGAAAATAATAGTCCTGTTTTTTTTGGAGTAGAAGTCAGAGCCACTTAATTCTTTAGGAAAATGTTGTGTTAACTGGTTTTTCTGTGTTTCACAGCTGCTGATCCTACACTATTAAAACAAGTGGGGGATTTTCTACCTTGCTTCAGTGAGCTCATTATGACTTTTACATTCATTGTACAAGATGCCACAAGAATAAACACAGGTGCTTTAAGAGGATACTTTTTTTTTCCAGGGGAGAAAAAAATTTCCATATATTTTATTATATTTATGCTGGCCTTTATCATCAGAAGAAACTTTCTGAGTATAGACTTCCTGATAAAAAGCCTCCTAGGTAACTATCACTCACTTGTTTTAACTGCTCATTGTAATTAGCTATTGATCAGCACTTGCTTTCAGTATGATGCCTAAAAATCTCTCTTAATCCTTCTTCATTCCTTAAGAATCTTTTTTAAATCTCCCAAGGTGAGAAGAAGACGGACACTGAGGCATTTAATTACTTGCATTTGTTTAAGAAGTTGAACTATTAAAACAGGTGGAGGAATAACAAAGCTCATTACGTAGATATTTTTTCATACTCTTAAATGCAGATTTCTTACCATAATGCTTCAGGTTCAAGAAGAACCCAGAATATGCATTAGAGGTTTTTAATTGGTGTTCGTATTTTGGGTGCATCTGATCTGTACTGGGTGAGGGGATGTGTGTGAAATGTTGGCAACATTATTAGACATTAACAAAGAATAAGCAGATGTTAATGCAAGAGAAACAAAAGCTTCTTATGAATTAGCGTCAAACTATGTAATTGAAAGTTATCGAAATAAATGTTCTTTCCAGTTACTGAGGTACTTGCATTTAAGTCACTGGAGCTTGTATTGACATATATGATAGTGTGATGCTTTCTTTCTCCCACTCTGTTTAGATATATTGATAATGAAACTGGAAGAGTAATGCATGATATTGTTACTAAAGATTCCTATGGAAGACAATTTGAAGCAATTCAGCATTGTTTTAGAATTATAGGATTTACTGATGAGGTAAGAGATTCAATTGTTAAACCATTATTGACCTTATTTAGGAAAAACACCTCTAGTGCTGTCCTTTGGTTTTGTGGATGTACAAAATTTTGTGAGCCACAAAATCTCTGTTATGACAGAAGTAAATTGTGAAAGCATAATCTCCACTCAGAAGGCAAGACCAGCCTGAGGTCCCAGTTTGTACTCAAGCAATTCTGTTGCACTATTTCTTGTGTAAATAGAAGCTTACTTGAACTTGTAGAACTAGGTCTCAGAGAAAGCTACAAGCTTTAATATCCATTCCAGTGCCCGTGTTTTTCTTACATAGCCTAAATATGATGTTTGTATCTAACTGAATTCCTTAAAAGTGCTTCTTGTCATCTTTTACAGGAAGTGTACTCAGTGTACAGAATACTGACTGGAATCTTAAATACTGGAAATATTGAGTTTGCTGCTATTTCTTCACAACACCAAACAGATAAAAGTGAAGTTCCTAACCCAGAAGCCTTAGATAATGGTATATACTTTTTAACATTATCAGTTCTGTACATGCAATTTTACTCTATTTGTGGTAGTCTCTAGCTCATGATATCGGTTGGTCAATGCTGGTGATTTCCACTGCATAATCACAGTTGTGTGTATTTTTCTGTTGTCTTTTAGCTGCTGCACTACTAAGTATTGGGTCAGAAGAACTTCACGAGGCCCTAACCTCCCACTGTGTTGTAACACGGGGGGAGACTATTATCCGAACAAACACGGTGGACAAAGCAGTGGACGTGCGAGATGCCATGTCTAAAGCACTTTATGGCCGGCTCTTCAGCTGGATTGTAAATCGTATTAATACGCTGCTTCAACCAGATAAAAATATATGGCAAGTTACACATCACTGAGTCATGTGTACTTACTGTACATGTGTCTGATGGGCTCATCCATTTGTATATTTTTGATTTTGCAGAAAGAGTGCTGTGTTTATTTTGGCTAAGGCTTCAAAATGGCTTTCATGCTGTGATACTGAATCCTGTTTCCAGGACATTAAGCTCATCATTTTCAAAGAGCTGAACAGAATTTAGCTACTGAAGTCAATGGAAATTGGGTGGTTGAAGTGCTGTACATATTTTTTAAAAGATGCTTCCTATGTAGTGAACGTGAAAATCATACAAAAGGCTGATAAACAATTGAAGTACACTGAAAAATTTCAGTATGTATTCACAGTTCTTACAGTCCCCTTAGTTTTGTAAGCAAATCATAAATGCAGATTTTAGATTATTATTGTGCTGCTACTTGGGATGTGATTATTTTTTATTTTTTATAATTACAGAAACATTATATTGTGCATCCCTATGATTTCATTGCCAGGCACTGATCTGGCTGGTTTGATCAGAGGAAGCTGTAGAGATATTAGAAACAAGGGAACCTCTCAATTGATGTGAAAATGCCTCTGATCTGAGATCTCTATCTGCTACTTCACTATGTCAACATAGACATAGACATATTCTCATCCATTTCATGCAGTTCTGGTAGTGACTGAGTGTACTTTAGTTAGCACATGGACTTGTAACAGTCCAGCTTGTAGCAGCAGCAGATTTTGTAATTACCCTTCTGAATGAGTGTAACAAAACCGTATCATTAAAGCTTGACACTTTGCCTGGAAGAGCAGACAGTAGATTTTATTTGGGATCTGCCTACTGAAACCCCTTGTTTCAATATGGCTGCTAAGTGTCTCTTACTTTGTACCTATGCTTTTCCTGCCTACTTCATGGAAATTTGCAAGAAGGAAGTGGAAAACAAGTGTCTCGGGAGTGCTGAATAAATGCACAAGTTTGTCTTAGGTTCAGACATATTTCTCCTCCTTTATTTTTGCAGCAGAGTGAATCAGTTATTCAATCGTAGTTACCAAGGTTATTTTTATTTTAACTTGGTGCTGCCCATAATTAATTTTGTTTATATTTTCACATGCAGCAATGTTGAAAGTGGGATGAATGTTGGGATACTAGACATATTTGGATTTGAGAACTTCGCAAGAAATTCTTTTGAACAGCTGTGCATAAATATTGCTAATGAACAGATCCAGTTTTATTTCAATCAACATATCTTTGCACTGGAGCAGGTAAATTAAACTCTGTTGAGGTCTAGCTGAATCCAGTGTCCTAAACAATAATCATATTCAGTAGTAGTTTATAAAATGAGTATGTGATTTAAATGTGAGATAATGATATCCTTCTGTTGAAGTTTTGTAAGTATTGGTTTTGAGGCCTACAGAGAATTGCTGTGCATTATAAAAGCCCTAATGATGATGTTGCTTTTACTGTTTTGGTACTAAAACCATGCTGGTGACTTTTGTAGATGGAATATCAGAGTGAGGGAATTGATGCCACTACAGTGGAGTATGAGGACAACCGTCCACTTCTAGACATGTTCCTTCAGAAACCCATGGGTCTCCTGTCTTTGCTAGATGAAGAAAGTCGATTTCCTCAGGCAACAGACCTAACTTTAGTTGGTATGTGCAAGTAAAACTCAGGGAAAGGTCTGGGAAGTGAAAAATGCATTATAACAGTGTCATCTTTATTCAGGTTTTCCTACCCTAGTTGTCCTGAGGCTGTGTCATTTCATTTGACATTCTAAGCATATTTTTCATTGTGCTTCATCATTTTTCTCTGCTTGAATTTTTTTTTTTTTTTACTTTTTCAAATTGGAAAAGTTGTATTAAGTATCAGGTGGCAAGGGCTTTTTGTTTTTCCAGTGTTGCAAGGAGATATCCTGTGTCTTGTATGTATGTGGGGTACATCAGGCAGTATTTATCCCCATTTACTGAAAGGAAGACTGACACATAGAATCTTGTATCTAGGACCACCCTGTGAGTAGCATTAGTTTTGAGAGTAAAATTTAGACCTCCCAGGTTCCTAGGCCCATGTTTATCCAATTAGAAAATACTGCTTCACTCCAGATTATCTCATCATAAACAGGAAGTGTGTGTTATTTCTGGAGTGCCATCTGGCTGAGTATTTCCCTGTCTTCATGCATATTTTACATACATTTTGACAAATTGTAGTGCCAACCTTAAAATATGCAGTGCATCATCCCATGTTTAAAGCTGTTGTCTTGCGTTTACTAGGACTGCATATTTTTCTATGATATGAAACAGAGTTCTGGTTCCTTTGGTGGAATGTGCCACAGAGACCTAAACTGTTAGAGAAAAATTAGTTTCCAGTTCAATTGCACAATACATGTGCAAGACCTTTCACTATTGCTAGGCTGAGCTAGAACTGGGATTCAGGTCACAGATAGAATGAGTACTATGGTTTCATTCTGCTCCTTGTCTTGGTTTGAAACACAGGTGTCTTCCAAGGAAGGCAGGAACCTTCTTTGGAATGGAAAATATGACCTCTTTCTCACTGAATTATTACTATAACTTCGATATTAAGGGGCTTTTTAGGCAAAGATATGTGAAAATGAATACCAGTTCTTTATTAATAGATATACATATATGTGTGTGTGTGTAACAAGCCAAGCAAACAGCAGCTGGGGCAGCAGCAGCCCAGAGCAGGACCCCGCTGTCGCCGTCCCTCGGCTGCGGGCGCTCGCCCTCGGTGCAGTTACAGTCACAGCCGGCAGGGGGCGCTGCTGGCTGCCGGCCGGGCAGGGCCCGTGCGAGGATCCCGCTGCGCCTGCAGGGGGCGCTGTGGCGCGAGCTCAGCCGCGCCTCCCTCACGGTAATGGCGGAACGGGCTGCAGCAGGAACCTTGGAGCGGCGCCTGGGACCGCAGGGACCAGCAGACCCCAGGGTGGACATCCAACACTCCTCCTTTGTGTATTAAAGTTGTCTGCCTCCCTGTGGGTTGTATAAATCAGTTAATACTGAATATTGAACTTCTGTTTCCAGAGGTATTTCTCTGCTCCAGTGCTGATCGGCCTTACTGCTGATCTGTACACAGCACAGCAGAATCCCTCAAGCAGACAGCAAAGTGGGATATTTTGCCACAATCATTAGTTCCACCACTCTGTCCCAACCGCCAGAAATTCCAAACTTAGTCATTTTTGCTTTAAATTCAAGCTGAATTAAATGGTAATAGAAAGAAAAACCTAACAAAAGTATGACTGGATTCCAACATTAGAAAAAATATTTTAATAATGTTTTCTGGTGTACATAGCATGACAGAGATTGTTATCAATTGACTCTGGTCTCAGGTGTCTAGTTGCTTGTTCAGATAAATTAGTATAATAGCAAGTTTCACAGTATAAACACTAATTCTTATTAACATGGGTTCCTTTGGATCCTTCTTCTTTGCAGGGGTGTTTCCTTGGCTCAATAGGCAGGAATTGCTACCTGGGCTCTCAGTGTTGGACAGACAGCACTAATTTCATTACAAAATATTAAAGAGCCTACAAAATATCACAGGACTTAAAAGACATTTTTCTTAGAAGCCTGTGTTCCTTTCTCTGTAGAGTTTTTTCAGCTCTTTATGGGTAACCACAGGAAATAGAAAGTCGCCTTAGAAGAGGTTTTATAGAAAAGCTTCTTTTTTTCTGTAGAAGTCCAAACGTATATGAGAGACAGTTTCAGACTGAGCACATTAACATATCCTTAAAACATGATGCACAAAACTAAATGAATGCAGAGAGGAAGACAGTGAAAATACAAATAGTAGGCATTTAAGTGACCATGATATATGCACAGTTTTGAATATATGTATGCATGAGAAATGAACTCACCCCAAACACTGCAAAACATAAGTAAATTCATTGCAAAATATGAGAAACCATCACATCTTATTCTGTCTTCCTACTTAATATATTTCCTTGCACAAAGGCATCCACAAGCAATGATGTTTGAAAGACAATCCTGCTGGGCTAGTTGAAAATGAACAGTTCTGTGATGTGACAGCTTGGTATTTCTGAGCAATCTGATAATACATGTTTATAGCAGTTCTGACTTCTTGAACAGCAATTTAGCAAACTAATTAGGATGAAGATTGTAGTTAATAACTCTGTCACTTAAATCAAGATCTTTTCTCAATGTCTAGATAAATTTGAAGATAACTTGCGATGCAAATACTTTTGGAGACCAAAAGGAGTGGAACTGTCATTCGGTATTCAGCACTATGCTGGAAAGGTAAGGTCATGTGATTTTTATTTAGTTCAAATAATAGTAGTTTGATCATTACTTATTTTTTCCAGAGTTTCTGCTTTATGTTTTTTTCCTTTCATTTTAATAGAAAATATGATAAAGTTTTGTTGCAGTCAGAGGGGGTTTCCCCTGCTACTTCTGACTCCAGGAAATTGGGCTAGAGAGGAATATTACTAGTGATAATAAAACAGCTCTAAAAATTATTGTAATTAAACAAAATTAAAAATTAACTGCTTCTTATATTGATACAAATATCCAGGCATTAATTTCTAATTAAAATAGTTAAAATAATTGAAATAGAGGAATATTTTGTTTTCCTAATGTGATTTTCAGTGCCATGAGAAGCTGTTTTAAGGTACCTACATTGTGTCCAACTTCTTACTCTTCCTCCAGTAGGTCTACTTATAGATCACAGGTTTGATGCAGAGAACCATTCCTTACATTACATGTAATGATCTACTTAATCTTTAATGAAGTATCTCTGTTGTATTGCATCATGCATAGAATCATTTGACATGGCCGAATATAGAACAGCAGGATTTAAGCCATTTAAGCCAATTTGAAATGCAATGGTATTCTATGAGTATAGGTACTCTGTATAGCCAATTTACATTCTGAACACACTGCTATAGTTCACTTTTAAGTCCTTTGCAGATTATTCATTTACTTGTCAGACCAAGTTAGTTGGTCTACTTGGTCATCATGACTGTTCATGTTTTAAAGAACATAATAGGTTTTGGGAACCCTTTTCGCCAAAATTTCTGATTCTGTTTTCCCACACTAGGTATTATATGATGCCTCTGCATTCCTTGAGAAGAACAGAGACACTCTTCCTGCTGACGTAGTGGTGGTGTTGCGAACTTCAGAGAACAAACTTCTTCAGCAGCTGTTCTCTAGCCCATTAACAAAAACAGGTATGTTCTGTACAGCTTTGCTAATACTGTAACTTCTTCTGCTACCTGTTCCTCTCAAACTCTTACTTGATTCTGGACAATTTTTTTTTCAATGATTTTATCATATCTCCTTTCCTGAGTGTTTGTTCTCTAATATACTAACAGGCTAGAAGTAATTTGGTTGATTTAAAGCTTGTTGACTTTGACTTACATGAAAATGCCAGATCTATAGCTAAATAAAACAGCAAGATGAAGTTTGATTACTCCATGGATAGATGCCAGAATGCCAGTACCATATGCAAATGATAGTTTTGCAATATCCATGCAAACAAGCCAGCAAATGAATTCTTCCCTCAATACTTTCTGCACTCTTAAAGCATCTTTTTCCTAATGGGTGAGAAAAGTATGTAATACTAAATCTAAACACAATGGACTGTACTTACAGATTAGATTGCAAAATTATTGTGAGCTGACAAAAGCAGATGAGGTTGTATGTTCCGGTAGAAATACTTGGTAGATGCATTAGATAGTGCTGTGTAGGCTTATTGTACATGGGCTGTAGCAATTCTGTGTTTGTGCAGCAGCTCTCTGCACAAATTCAGCCTTGAATTTCTGGACTACTAGTAACCCAGTCGTAACCCATCTGGTGATGCATTTAACCACTCTTGACATTTCTGTGTAGAAAAAGAACATCTGGAGAAAAAAATTATTTTTCTAAAAGAAAAAGGCTTTAAAATTGATATCATAATATCTGTTAATATACTACAGAGGATAGGTTCCTGTTACAGGGTAATTTTTTTCCTGTAATTGAAAGACTTTCGACTACCCTCCTTCAAGTTACACTTTTAGAGGTACCTGAGAGGTGAGGATCCAATGAGGAATCTGCTTCTTCTTTCAGCTATAATGCGTTTAGATGGAAGGGAATATAGTTTATGATGGAGGATTGGGTTTTGTCCAAGTGGGGAACAAAGGATCTTTCTGTCTACTACTACTCTACATTTGAATATGTGTTAAAGTGGTAAAAGAGATTCTGATAAGCAAAGCAAGAAAGAAAGTTCACACATGGTCAAATGTGCCTCTACATCCCTCTTTAAAAGCGGTTTTATTCCTTGGAATAATTGTCAGAACAAAACTGATTAGGTGATTTGTCCCAGTTATCAGTCCAAATTATTGCAAATATACTTTTTATTTTATTGCTATTTTAAGATCAGAATGCTGATGCCTTCATGCAAATTCATCTTCTTCTAGCCTTATGGAGTTATTTTCAGTATCAGCAGCACTCAACTTGAGTATTTTGCCTAAGATGCATAGAAGGTTCAGTAAGAGATATTTCTCAATACAGTTAGTGTACAGTTACCATGCTGGTGTATTTTACCTACTTTTCTAGGTCTCTTACATTCCTTCCCTGTTTCCTATTTACATTAATTGAATGCTTTCTCCCTTCATTTACCTTTCTGTGATGAGCACACAGCAAGTTAAGCGTTCTCTGTATTTGTCAAGTTGGTACAGGACATCCTGTTAAAGTTATTGTGCATGTGCATCTGTGCATGGTGTTATAAGAATAGCTTAAAGGTCTTATGTAATTTTTATTTTTTAAAAGCCTTTGTGATTTTGCTTTTTTTTCCCAGCTGTCCGATATAATTGACATTCACATCCTGTGTTGGGGCCTCTGTGTTCTAAAATCAGATTGTTGCCAGGTTTAGTTTTGGCAGCTTGCAAGATAAATGAAAGGTTTGGCTGAGAACAGAAGGCATTGCTGGCAATGCTGCTTCATCTGCTCAGTGAAGAAAGATAATACTATTCTCTTAACTTTCTACAAAGATGCTTTCGTTAACAAAAGAACAGTGAGCGTGTGCATGTCACATTGTACTCTGTCCCTGTCTCTTAGCCGTCTTTCTTCCACTCAACATATGCTTCATTCCTAAAGCAAACCAGAAAAAATACAGATTAAGATTCATAATCTTGGTACAGTTTTCCCCAGCTTTTGGTCGATTACTGACTAATGTAAAAGTTAGTAATTTACATGGGATCCATATTCCGTCTTTCCAGGTAACCCTGACTTGAAATGGGCCTTCTGCCAGTATGTGCAGTGTTTTGTTTGAAGATGAGTGACAGCACATTCTCACATCTGCTTGCATCTATCTCTGGAATGTGCAGTGTAGGTGGGTTTTGCCAAGCAGCGGTCTCCCTTACGTGTCACAGCCACTGGGTGGTGCTGTCCCAGAGGCGAGAGGGAATGTGAGACTGGAATCGTGGGTCTGACAAGGACTGAAAATATAGTTCTTTAAATACCAAAAAGAACAAAAAGATGCCTTTCCCACCCTGAGATGATCCTCTGTTTGAAGTATATTTATATAACTATCATATCTTCCACTGTCAAAAACTGAGCAGCATCAAAAAAATAAATACTAAAGAGCTGAATTCTTACTAATTTAAGATCATGTTAATCCCTGTAATTTATCAAGTACACTTATCCCCTCTTAACAAATGCTTCTATTTCACAGTAGCGGTCTGTTCAGTTTAAAGGGCCAGAAATTAACAGCAGGACATTAAATATACATTTGTAATAGTAATTTATCGTTAATAGAGTATGCAACTACTCATATGAGACATTGGAACTTAAACATTCTGAAACTAATTTTGTAGTGTATACAGCTTGTTTTGTCATCTTACAGTGGAAACTCAGTCACGTTCAACTTGTTTTGAAATCTGCATTTTCAAAACTGAATGAATGTATTCTGATTTAACCTAACATGGAGTCTAATCTTGACAAGGTGAAATCATAGGTGCTTTGCCCCTGTTTTCAGTAGAACTGGGGTTTGAGCTATCATGTTTGTCACTGTGACTCCTATTGAGCACAGGCAATAGGAATTCTTCTTCCTCAGCAATCAGTAGTGGTAGGTCTCTTGGTTTGGTGTGTGTCATTCACTGAATGTTTACATTTGGGTTTAGTGTATTTTTTTCCTAATTCCATACATCACAATAGAACAAAATAGATTTTAATTTTTATTCCACAGTAAAATATTTTTATAATGCTACTTTTGTGTTCATATTTTCACCTTTAAGAGAGCCGGCACTCTTAAGTCATATTAATTGGAAACAAAGTTATTGTAATTACAGTACCTCTACTTAAAAATTAATCAGAATTTATATTTATGCAAGAATTTCAGTAAAGTTAAAGGAAGCAGTGTATTTCACTCAGGACATGGAGGCTTTCATACTTCTATCTGGTCCGTGTGTTAAAAACACAAAAGTAGTTTTTGCTGTGCTGCCAGTGAGTTGTATGCAAAGAGAGGCTTTAAACCACAGCTGTGCAGGGTAACAGTCATGAACTTTACTGGTTTGCAGATGTGGGACATCAGTAGACTCAATTAATTGTATCTTAACTGAGTTTGGGAGGTAGAGTGATGGATTACTTTTTGAGTTCCACTCGGGCATTTTGCAGTTCAGTGTTTATTTTTCTTCATGTCCTAAGGTTTTGCATCATAGGACAAATGCAGTACAGATACTCATAATAGTAGCTAGCAATAGGATCCAAAAAATGCTTTTAATTTCCCTAAAAATGGAACCCATCTAGAAACAGAACCGTCTATCAGATCAAAGTTAAGGTCTCAGTCCTACTAAAGCTTTATATAAAGCATAATGGTATTTTACTGTTGAGAATACCTCCCTATAAATACTGTCAGTGAATCTCTGGAATTGCACATGGCAGTAAGCACAACAGCTGTGAATTGTAGAGTTAGAATTACCACAATTATGTTTGGTAAAGGATGTTGCCCAAACAGAATTATGCTGTTTATAAATCTGAGTCTTCACAGATTATATTGTACTGAAAATGAGCAAGGGGGCATAGATGTTTTTTGTCTCCAAGTGCTTGCAAATTGAACTCTAATAAAAAGTAGAAGCAGACAAGTTTAAGAATAGATCTTAATTAATTTACCAATTTGACTTATAATAGACCAATCTCACTAGAACAAATCTTGAGAATCGTTTTCTTTACCTTTTTCTCAGAAAAGAAAAGACACCTTTCCCAATTTTCATGTTTCTGGCCTAACTTCTCAATCCTATAATGAACATGATTTCCCAGCAGTGAATAGTAATTAATCTTAACACTGCATTGTATACTAATTAAATTCAAAATCTATTGATACTGAAGAAACAGAAGATACATCACATAAAAGATGTTATTGTTTTTAATATTAACCAGTAGACTGTGGGATTTCACTGTGTACCATATACGGAATTTAAATAGAAAAATATTCAGAGAACATTATACCATTGTTTTAATGAGTAGTTTACTTCACAGTTTTGATAGGCATTGTGTGCTGTAAGGTCAAACTGTCAAAGATGCTCAGTATGTCATTGGAAGCATTCAGTTGCTCTGAAGATCAAATCCTAGAAGGCCACTATTTTTAAATTTGCTAGTGAGTTTTGAGAGCAGATAACTTTGTTGAATATTCAGATAATCCTACTCATATGAATATCCATGTTTTTTGGTGTGTCCTTAACAAAGAATGTACCTATATTTCCCACTCCTTCAAAATAATTGCATTAAGGGATTGCATAATAATTTCATTAAAGGTTGAATGTAATGGGTGGAAAATAGATCTCTGAGTCTGTGCTAGATCTTGTATATTTATTTCAGAGTATTTTGTGCAGTCTTACTATGATTTTGTACTTTTATAATTTTTCTTTATTCCTTCACCTTACAACAAGCTGTAAAGGCCAGTACTTTACTGAATCAGCATTATCTATTATTATTTGACTTTGTCTTCCTTCTTCCAGCCTGACTTGTTTTGATGTAGGAGTGGTTAATTGAGCTGCCTGTAAGCAGGTCACAGAATGTGACAAAGAAAACGTGTTTGTGGGTATTTGTATGAAGGGGTATTTATTTCATTAAGAGTGGAAATACAAATATAATTAATGCTTTGTTTTACTACAAAAGTAACTGATTTTGTGCCAACTGTGATAATATACAGAAGTGCTGACATCCAGGGGAGCAATGGTTCAGTTGAGAAGCCTTTGAGACTTCTATTAATTAAATTAGTTGTCGACATCAATAATGCCTTGATTTAAAAAATGGAAGGTCTGGGATTTTATAAAAAGTTCTTTAACCTTGTTTCATCTTAAATTAATACTTTTAAAGGACAGTTCTTGGCTTGAAGTTTCAAATCCTAGTCTTGACACTGTTTTTTAGCCTATCTAGCCTTAGGGTCTTGATGGATGGGGAAAGTGATAATAATAGTGAGATCAGAAAAAATGTTCCACTATTTTTTTCCATGTGCTTTCAGTTGCATCTTTACACCTGATTTTTTGTCACTTGAGTTCATTGGGAATCTTCACTGGCTTTAGTAGAATTTTGGCCACACTGTGTATGCATGGAGTAGCTTCAGCAGCAGATCCTGAGTGATGGAATATATACCGTAAAATTTTTAAACATTGTATGGAGAATGAACATACTCTGGAAATACAAAGGGCTAGAAATCACAGTTCTTGACTTCTCCTGGATTTCTTGTTTATTCACTAGTGTTGTAGAAATTTACTTTGGCCTCAAGTTAAACTGAGCACTATGAAACTTAATAGATAGAACAATGAGATAGCTACCATGTTCTTTATAGTCATACTTTTACTTTTCTGGATAAAGCGTATACAATTTGGGGGAAAAATTTCTTACATAACATGCAAGAAAAAATATATCAACTTCATGGTGTATGAATGAGGGAGACTAGAGCATCAGAATGTAGGATAACTATATTTCCAACCTGTGTATGGTTTTAGAACTATTCTTCTACATACGTCTGGAGAAGAAATAAACTTGTCCAGCCTGAGTAGATGTAAGTAGAACAAGGTTATTTTGACCAACGCTTAAAATCAATGAAGAATTCCTCAACAATGAAGTTTCACAGACAATTCACCTCTGTAATTTTATTCAAATCTCAGTTACAGATGTGGAAGGGCAATCTGCTGGGGCAGCAGAAAACCTCGTATTGATGGTGAAGTACTGTCCTGACAGCAGCAATTTCTGTCCTGTCTGCTGTTCCCCAGAGAATTCAGGGTTTATTGTACTGAGCTGATTACATACAGCAGCATCAAACTGTGCACTACAATAGATATTTAGGAAAATGCCGAGGACTATATCTGAAATAAATAGCCCATGTCTTCTGACAACATATAAATAATAAAAACCCAAGCCAATTTGTTCTGTAATGCAGCAGGTGGAAGCCTGACCGGATCAGGCTGTGACCAGCCTCTCTTCAGCTAGCCCATAGGTCAATTCTCCAGCTAGTCAAGCTACAGACCTGACTAAAGAGAATAGTGAACATCAAGCAGTAAAAAATTGCAGTATTGTTTATACAAGAACTTTGCTCTTTCCAAACTACTAAAGTGCATTTTCATTTTTTTTGTCTAGATGCAGCTTCAGATAGTTAGCACTCACTGTCCTTATTGTGCCACTCCTATCATTAGTCCTGTGTTTGGACAGAGATGCCCAATCTATGGAATCCTGGCTGTGGCCAGATAGCAATCTACTCCCTGCTCTGCCACTCTGTTTTCCAGAACCCCGTGATCATCCCTTGGCCTGTGCCCAGGAACCTCTTTATTGTGTTGTCAGGCTGTACCATATGTGTTTTGCCTACCCTCTGTAAGTTTGGTCATGTTACAGGACTATGAGAATTGCATAAGGTTTGCTTGTATATCCTATGACCACATACTGTGCCCATGATACTTCAGAAAAGGTCTGTATTTTTCAGTGAACGTACTCCCAGTCAGGTAGATGAATACACATTTGGTTCAATTCAGCTTGAAAATTGGGCATGTTGCTTAAAGCAGCAGTTAGTACTCAAGGCTGTGTTAGAAAAATACCGTGGGCACTACCATTAACTAGTTTAATTAGTACCGTAATTTGTTCTTCTTTAGTAGGTAAGGATAAAGGTTAAGATTTTTCTTACTGACATCATATAGTCACATATCTGTAGTATATATAGATACTTTATATGTACATATATGCAGAGTACAGCAGGCAGCTTGACCTTCGTTTGTCTCAGCTGCTGTCAGTGTCTGTGTTCCATTCTACAAGAAGCCTACTAACCTACTGTATTAAATCAATATTTAAACTTGGCAGTGATGATGCTTACAAGCAAAGTTTTGTTTGTTGCTTTAGGCATGATGCTTGTGTTTGCCAGTGTGTGCCTTCCTAATGTGGGAAGTGACCACTGAAGTGTCTGCAGTGTATGCAATAGAAAGCATAACAGCACTTATACTCAGGTTCTCCAATCCCAGTCTAGCAATGTAAAGCTTTTAAGACTCTTTAAATATGATTAGTGTCTACTTCATGCTAAAAAGACTAAAGAAATCCTTAATCTAATTGAGAATCAGTATCAGAATTCCTCAGTTCACTGTGGCATGGATTTTTCATTTCAAATAATCTGGGCCAAAAACATGTATATTTTTGCTCCTGAAGCAAAGGTTCATAATTAAATTCTTCCCACCCATGCTTCACTATTACTAAACTTTTATGCTGATTAGATTCTATTTGGTAATATGTATCTGCTTTTGGAAATATTATTTATTTGTTTTATTTTTAATAGAAAGTAAAGTAATTGTCTTTTCAGAAGAAGCAATAGTTGAGGTCTATCTGTATTGATAGTTTTGCTCTGCAGACAGTGTTTTTATAAATACATTTTTGTGTAAAATACGTAGTATATGAGAGAATAGGATTCTTAGCCTTTTTATTGCAGAAGATTAGCTTAAATGACTTCAGTGACTGTCAGTGACTCAAAAGAAAAGAGTTTTGATAGTCAGTGACCAGATTCAAATTAGTACCCAATAAAAAAAGTACATGTATTCATTTGTAGTTGAGCTAAAAGCTTAGTCTTACAGTAGCAGAAGATGAAAATGCATTATGGAGATAAGCAGTCGACTTCCTTTGGCCAGATAAAATGTACTGAAAGACAGAGAAGAATCTGTCTATGTCAAAGACATTTTCTGGCCCTATACTTCTGGAGTGTGAGTGCTTAGCTGTGATTAGAAGTAATGTCAATGAAATAGGAATGCATTGTAGCATTTCTGACCACATCATGCTGTATCTACATGGTGTTTGAAGTAACCCCTCTTTATCTGAACCAGAAGCATGAAAGAAATTAATAAAATATATGAGGATAAGGAAGGAACTTGTACTTGCCCTCTAAATAATAGTAATATCCCTGGTACGACATGTACAGTAAGGTGATGTTGTTATTAGGCTTTTTCTCGGTAAGTAATTTGCACTTCACAAACTGAATATTATATCAAAGCTTAATATATTTCTTACCTGGCATGCTCTTATTTTGGGAGGAGTGATATATTGCAGGCACAACCAAAATGAGGTTATAAATACAGTGCTGATATTGCTAATATTTGCTTGGTACTGCTTACAGAACCCATTACCTAAGAATAAATGAAGCACAAACCATAGGTAACATCAGAATATCCAGCCAGAATGTGTGCTGTTCCTATTAGTACATAGAGTCAACAGCTGGACAAATCATTAATTCAAGCAGATCACACAGTGAGTAACTACTAGGGATGCAAATGAGAAGCCAGGAATGCTGACTAGTCCATTTTGAGATCTGGAGACAACTTCCAAAGTCCAGCTTGAAAAAACCCACACACATTTCTTCTTTGTGTGATATAAATACTTCCAAAACTTCTCCTGCTTGGCTTTGAATAACAGAAGAGATGCAGTTCTTGGATAATATGGTCTTTCTCACCTTGCTGAAATGAGGCATCTCTGAAGAACATTTTGTTTACAGGGGTGTCATTTGTATTTCCTCTGAAGTTTTGACCATGTAATTGATGTGAAGCTAAACTTCTGAAAATCACCGTGTAATCTTTCAGCCTTTAACTAGTTTAACCTTTCAAGGAACCCATGGCAGTTCAAGCTGCCTATGTTGTTATCTATAAGCATTTGTTTTTCAAATATTGATGCTTTCCACTAAGTGGATTAACGCTTAATTATTTTGGATGTGTTAAGGTATAAGTTGCCTTGTAAATGAAAATTAAATGCAGGGATAGATACCAAATTTTACTGACTGCCAACACCATGCTAAACCTGGGTGAAACACTTCTTATCATATTGGCTAATTTTCAAATGCATTTATTCTGTTCATAACTTTTAATGGCTTAGACATGTTAAAGATTAGTAGTTATTTTTCCTGAGCATGAGCTACACAAGATGAGTAATTCAGAAACTTTTATTGAAGTATCATTTTTTGTATCAGCTGAAAAAGAAAATCATAGTAATATTTTTTTCCATAGATTCAAGCTATTGCTGTAAGTAATTGCATAGGAATTCACTTAACACATGAAATAAGCACTGGTAAGGATCCTAGAATTCCTAGAAGGAACTACTGAACAAAGGCATGATAGGTAAAGCATTGCTTTTTTTAAGTGGGCACTGAACACTTCGGAGGGGTTTTTTTTGTTCATTTGTGAAGTCAATAGAGATTTGTGATTAATTAAAAGGTTTATTTATTTGCTTGGCTTACCAGATCAGAAATGTTTAGTTTTAGTTTTGCATGAAAACTAAGGGAGACCTCAGGGGTATTAATGAACCCTAGAAACCTAATGCCAGCAGTGAGTGTGATGAACCTTGATAAGCTATAGAACCGTTCTAAATTTTATTGAATTATTTGGGAGGGTGTGGAGGGTGTTTAATTGTTACAAAATGCAATAAAATTTTAGTAATTTTAAACACTCTGTTTCAAAATCCTGCCTTCTCCCAGCTCCCCTCTTTTATCATGTGTTGTCAATTCTTCAGTGCAAGGCTTTCAAGCTTTAGACTTGCTAATCTGAAACCTTGCCAAAAACAACCTTTCCAGGCTATTTTAATGAAAAAGGCCCAAACGAGTATTTTCTAACAGACAAAAATAGCAAAATTGCAACCGGGAGAAAAATTATTTTATCATCTGCTTGTTCATTAAGGTCCTCATTTTAGCTTTGGAGAGATGTGTTTACAGTATGCACCATGCACATGCATAGGTATTCAAGATTTCCCAAACCATTATGGTTCTCATTATCATACACGGTATAATAGCCTAAAGCAGTTTCCAAAATAGTGGACATACATTGTGTTCTGGACCACGATTTAAACTGTCAGGTAACATACAATGTTAGATCTGGAAATGACATGCCAGTTTTGCAGTATTGTGTCAATACCAGTGCCAGCAGCTTAAAAGATAAATATTTCTTTAAATGAATTCAGAATGTTCGAATGAATAGTGCTGTGTTTTGAGTGCTGGCCTCCAGATTATTTCCGGGGGTTTGGTATTTTTCTTGTTCAGAGAAAAGTAAAGAGCAAAAGTTCCTTTCAGTGCTACAGTGGACCCTGGATTTGCTCTGTTCTCTTAGGGAATTATTACCAGCATTTGGGTTTCTTTACCAATGATTTGGTGTTCTTGGTTTTTGTTTTTCCCATCTTGCCTTCTTACTAGTTATGTAATACACAGTTTAGCAAAACTCTGAAGACTGTTTAGAGTTACTGCCTTTCTGTAAAGCTAACAGCTAAACACCGGAGTTGATGCAAACAAGTCATTTAGCATCTGAAAGAAGTGTTAACACTTTATTTACATTTAAATTAAAATAGACACTTATTTATGTGTTCTGGTTCTGAAAGGTGTGTGGTACATCTGCAGAGGCCTATTGTTTATTCATGCTGTAAATCCTTTGAAATGTGTTAAAATGCTTCCCACTCATTATAAAAATCCTGCCACCCATGGATTAGGGCTTTGATGTCACCAATCCTGCTTCAAAGGGTTCTTTCAATGCTATTAATCACAGTTTAGCCTCTGAAGATATAGCCAGAGAAAACATTTGGACATCTTGTGCTAGACTTGCTAAAACTTTGAAATATACAGAGTGTCTTGCATATGCAAGTCCGATATCACTTCCTCTCTCTTCTCCTAGGCTTTATTTTGAAAAGCTATTTTGTGATGACTTTGGCTTTCTACAAGTACAGAAGAAAAAGTTTAGGACACGTCATACCTTACATTTTAAAAAAGGCGCTAGTCTTCCGCTTGATGCCCCAATATATTTTTGCCTGGGAAATTGAGTCAGTCTTTAAAAACCCTGAGTTACAATAAGATTAAGAATTACATGTCAAAAGGTTAAAAAATGGTGCCGTCTTATCATTTTCTCATCTCTCTATTAGTTTGTGAGTTTAAGATACTGTCTTAACACTTGAGAATCCATGTGATTTTGTAGAAACAAGATTGATTCTGTAGTCTTTTTGCTCTTTGAAATCTCTCAATGAGTCACAGAGAAATTGATTACTAGTGATTGAGCTGTATGCCTTTGTGCTGTCATTGTTTTCATCAGCTCAGTAGCTAAGGTCAGTGACATACCACCTTATCACTGACTTTCCTCCCCTCTAAATCAACACTGCACTCTGTCATGTTCTGAATGCTCTGCAGGCACAATTGGTAATGAGAGGGGTGTGGAAGAAGCATGGTGGTGTCTGCTATTTTTAGTACTATTGTACAAACTGATTTTACACAATACAAATTTTTCCCTCACAAACTTCTTGAAGAGTTTTTTGCAGTATGAATTTCTTTCTTTTTGAACAGGTAATTTGGCGCAAACAAGAGCCAGAGTGACAGCAGCATCTCGATCTTTGCCTCCGCAGCTCAGTGCCGGGCGTATCAAGGTTAGTAGTGTTCTCTTTGAGGACAGGCAGTTATTTATAAAATACTACAGTGAGACTATGTACACAATACTTAGCTGACGTGGGTATAGAGTGAGGTTCTTACCAAATAAGAGTCTGCCCTTACTATCAGTAACATGCACCTTGTCTTGAAGCATGGTTTCCAGTTTTAGTGATGAACCTATTGTAGAATTCAGTGAAGAATCAATTTACTACTGATTAATCTTTAAACCTTTGGAGTGAAATTTGTTACATCAATGTCAATAGTCCTCTTTATTTCAAAGGGGTCAAGGTTTTCCTCTGACATTTTTGACCTAGAAAGAAGTCTTATTAGGTAAAATTTGAATAGTGTATATAACAGTATGGAAGGCAAAATAAATATTTTTTTAAAAAAATCTGTTAATCTGTTTCTTTTTTATTCAACTTGGAAGGAAAAACCAGGAGATTTTTGTGACTGGTAGATAACTGGAAAAGAATGACTCAGTAAAACCACTGTTCTGTAAAAAGAACTGTGGAATTTAATGCTGCTGAATTTTGCCATGAAAGTATGCAAAAAGATGGTATAATTTTATGACAGTTAGTAGGATTACAACTGAGTACACTTAATTTGTGAGGAAACCTGTTGTCCCTTGAAGCTGATGGTATGTACTCCTGCCCCCCTGCTTCCTAAGTGGTACTTGTTAGAGTTAGCTTAGTTAAGGTTTGGGGTTTTTTCAAAGCAAACAGTAATAAATTTTTAAAACAAGTATGGTAACAGCAACTGTTCAAAAGTCTACAAAATTTTATGTTTTGGGGTTTCTATTTCTTCTTGTTATCTTCTGGTATTTGGAGCTCAAACCTCAGTGTGGTGATTTATGTCATCCAGATGTCCATATCCTTCACTGTACCTGCAAATACAGATGTGGATTTCAGACTATTATTTCCTGTCTGGTGTAAATACTTTCAGTGCTGAAGGGTGGCCTTTCCAATCTTCTAGTGTTACATACACATTTTCTTCCACATCCAGCTGTAGTCAATACAAGCTTTCTAAGCATGCATTTTATTGATAGAGCAGGATTGTAATAGAGCAGTTCACTTCTAGAGCTTTATTAAACACAATCAGTTAATAAGTACTGTTTAAGTGGGCTTTACTCACCCTTCGAACTTCTTGAAAGAAGCCAAAACAAAAGACACACTGAAGTGCAACGCTATTCAGAAAATGTTAATTTAAATACTTTTTAGATAAAAAAAATATTTCTTAGAATTTTGTAAAGCACCTAATTAAAACAATTTCAGGAAACATATTTTTAATTATTATTTTAAAATCTGTTTTAAAAAATCCAAATGGAATGATTTGGTTTGTAAGTTTTGAAAATTTTTATCATTATTTAATTTAGGAGTGTTTTTTGCTTAACATATTTTTTGGTTTTACTGTATTTCATACCATGCCAGCAGCAGGTGTGGTCAAGATGTGGACATTCATAATTTCAAGTGACTTCAGAAGGTGACATGATGTCATAAATCGTTCTTTTAATATTGTTTCAAAAATTTTGGAATTAATATTTTTAGTGATGAAACAGTTTGACTTTTGTAGGTCAGGCTGTTTTCCATTACAGTTGTAATTATATAAATTCATATTGTAGGTCACTATACCTTTCATGTAAAAATGTGACTTAATAGTTGAAACATTTTCATTTTTGTTTAGAAAGAGTAGCTAGTGATTTAAAATACAAACTATCATAACATTCTTATTCTTATATCATGACATTCTTCTTATGTTCAGTCATTTTCTAGAAAGCCAGTTGTGGGAAAGCCTATTGTCTGTTATACATGAGGTTGTTACCCTACCATAAAATTGTGTGGCTTCATAGACAAGCAATGTTGTACATTGATGAGAAACAAAACTTCTTAAAAGTCTTACAAGAAAATCCCCTCAGCTTCAGCGTCTATCAGGTTTTTTCTAATGAAAACTTCAAATGTTTCTTGTCAGACAGATTTAGAAATTGATTGTAGTTCTTACATATTGCATAGATCTGAATTTACAATTTCATTCAGAGGAAAAGAAATCTAACAATACTGCTTTCAGCCTAATTTTCTGAGAAAAAGTGTTTTACATCTCCTCTGTGAGTGTTTTTGACCAACTGTCCTTCTATGTATTCATTCCCTTTACTGCCCCAAAAAACCCTCAGAACAAAACTCTTGAACCCAGCAGCCTATTGTAAACCACATTTGATAGAGTGGCAGTCCCAGGATTTTAAGATTCTACAGTTTTGGTGAAAACAAGCAGCTGTGAAAAAGGGATGATACTGCCCTTAATTGACTAGTAGATAAATAAGGTATGAGTATGAGAGGTTGTGAGTGGTCAGTCTCCAACAACAATATCACAGAGTCTCTGCTTTTCTAGACAGAAAAGAATCCTATTTAGAACCTCAAATTCATTTGCATTTGGACCCAGATCAGTCCTCAAACTATTTGCTTTTGTTCTTGATTTGATCTTATTTATGATTAAATTGTGTGTCTTTTAACATTAAATACTACCAGTTATTCTGAACTTACTGTCAGTGCTCACTGTTACGGCTTTTGTCTTCTACCTGGCTTTTACAGAGGTTTAGATAACAATCCTCAGAAACTAGGTATCTTGCCAAGATAATCTTGAAACATTCCCATATCCTTCCCCATAGACATGCCTGCTTTGATTAGGTCATTAATATTTACTTTGTCACATAACCTCTTAAGAGGTTTGATGTTACCTGTGCTGATAAGGCATTTTTCCTGGGATGTATTACAGAGTGTTCTGTTAACAAACTGCATCATCTCTCTTTTTTTATTCTTCTTTTATTCTTCTTCCCCTGTGTTAGTTTGAGATGTGTATCAATGCATGTATGCCACTCTGGACCAGAATATCACAGATTACAAAAACATGCTGAAATTTTAATGGTCACCCTTATTGTACTCTGTCTTCATTTGTGCCATCTGTGTTCTGAGTCTTGATCTCACTAGATTTCTTTTGATTTCTTCCAAACACAAAATCCATTTTTTATCTATTATTACTTAGCGCTTCATTTCCTTTATATTTTGCATGCAGTCTCCTAAATACCTCCTGAAGGTAAGAGTCTCAGTTACTTTATTGAGAACTGTAATATTTCAGCAATTACTTTAGTGTCCAGAAGAGTGTTCCTAAGTCAGCGAGTGCTGGAAATGATTGTATAGAGCAAAGTCAGGGAAGTGTAGCACAGGTGCTGACAACAGCATTATCTGGTTTATACAAATGCCACCTGGTCAGAGCAGATGGTAAACTGCCACAAAGCAAGTGAATGCTAAAATGCTGTTAATGCTCCATGCAAACAGGATGCTGGTTAATTTTCTTTAATTTTGTTGAGTTGTAATGCCGCAACACAATCTGCTTGTTATGGGTAACCACAGTTTTACTCATTCATAAATTCTGTTTTCATTTTGATAAGAACAGCTGTACTAACAATATAACTAAAATCTACAAGGAGCAGTGTGTTCACTCTCCATGTATACCCTCTAATAATAACTCCTCTGCAATGCTGAAAAAGTGGTATGCTATGGCAGTTTAGCAGAATAGGATTGCTGAGATTCTTGGCATCAAAATGGCAATATAAAGTACTTAGTAACCATAGTAGGAGAGGGGAACTTGCATGTTCTGAGACTACCTAGTTTGTTTGTTGCCACTGATTATCCTACAGTATTTTTCCATACATGATTAAAATGAGGCAGTTCAATTTACTTCCTGGCTGTTACAAATATGATAACTCTTCTTACTGATACGAGTTCTGTTGGAGTTCATTGTAGTGGCAGTAAGAGGAATGCTTTTTAGAAATCAGCTCCTAAGGTATTGCAACTTGACAGCTATTTCACTGGCTGAGTATCGTACTCTCATAAATCTACAGTGCTCTTAATTATGAAAAAAAATTTCAAAATGCTTAGACATCTCTCCAAAATCAGTGTATGTCCTGCATCTGTTGGAAGGTGGCCTTGCTATCTCTGATAAAGTACTCTGAAGTACTCACACGTGAAGGAATGACTACAACAAAAACTGAACCCAGCTTTCATGGGCAGGGCGGGGTGGGTCTGCAGTGTTCCTGGAACAGTTCTAACATCAGAGTTTTGTCTTCCAGGTTGACACAATGGAGGTTATGCGGCATCCTGAGGAAACAACTAACATGAAACGGCAAACTATGGCTTCTTATTTTAGGGTACAAAATTTAAAATGAAAACAAGCATTTTGATAATAAGAACAATACATTTATCTAAAATATTTGTGGGATAGTGAGATCAAAGGGAAATATAAGAGAATTTTTTAATACTTTTACAAGGCCTCTGTAGAGTCATGAAACTTTTTTGCTTTTTTCCTCATACTTGTATTTTTTATAATTTCATTAAGTACGTCAATAACAGAATCTAGAACCTATTCTATTTTCTGTCTAAAATGCTAGAGGTCTAGAACAGGTCTCGTTATAAATGGAAACCAATTTTGTGCAAATAAAATAGATGCTATCACTGAAGATTTCATATTTTTTCACAAGTTTAGGCATACATAACTTTAAAGATTAAAATTTATGCTAATAAGCATGAAAAACAAATCCATCTTTCGGAAGTGGTGTTGTAAATCATACAGATTGCCATTTTATCAGTAGTTATCCTGTCTGAGGTAATGCATATTCTGCATGTGTGTTTAAATTAAACAGGCAGGGAAAGGACATTGAGAATGTTGGAACTGGAAGCCTGGGAGTCCAAGACTCTTGGTAACTGTTTTTTTCTTGCAATCATTGCAAACTTGGAAGAGTTTTCAGCAGTTGTCTCTTGGGCTGCATTTGTCCCCTGAAGAATAGGGAAGTTCGCAAAGTTGTGCTAACCAATTTGAGTCAAAGCTTCAAGCTGTGTAGGAATACCTGTTCAATTTGTTTTGTAGAATAGTGCAAGGCAGGGTATAGAGGAAGCTGGTGTATACTGAAGTGTTACCTCAGTGTGAGGAGCGCAAGGACACACATTCAAACTTGTCATAGATGTGTGCACTTAGAGTGCTCTTGCACAGAACCACACAAATGCTGCCAGCTCTGAAGGAACTGTAAAAGGAAAAAAAAGTGTAACAGAGGAGTAAGTGTGGAAGTAGATCGTAATACACATGCAACCTGCGGCAAGGTAATGACAATGAGCTTGGAATTGTGTGTGATTTTGAGACACCTATAGGTATATGAGATAGGATGTAGTTGACAATACATACTTATCATACAACAGCTTAATGAGGTATGTATGGAGCAAGAGTATCAGTTTTCAGAGGAGTCAGTGGAAAAAAAGATATGTATGATCTGATCAAATGTTTTTTGTTCCAATTTAAAATGAAATGGAGTAAATTGTTTGGTATGTCCTGGGTAGATAGGAGAAGTAATGGATCTACATTTCAGTGGCAGGATTTATATTAGATGCTAAGAACTTTCTGAATAGTCATAATAATATAGCAATTCAACAGATTTCTAGGGAGACTGCAGTTTATATTCTCAGTGATTCTGAAAAATTAATGCAACAGAGTTGTACCTGAAATGTTAAAGATACATCTAGTGTTCTCTGTGGACAGAGCACTGAAATGATGACTTCTTGCAACCCTTTCCCCATGATTTGCTCTGAGTTTCAATGACTGTTTCTTGGTAAAGCTTATGTTTTTGTTGGAGATATTTGATCATTAAATGTGTCAGTAAAATAATAATTAGGACAATTTTCAATTTTATTTTTTTAAATTCATTCATAATTTAGGACATTCTTCAACTATTTCCATAGTTATATAAGGAGAAGAGAAAGGTGTAAGAAGTATGAAATCAGATTCAGAATATTTAATTTTTTTCTACTAGTGAAAATTTTTAATAGGTTCCATGTTGCAGCTGAAATATTAACAATTAATAAAAAAGGAAATGGAGATTAACATTACAGATTAAAATATAATCAAGCATAACAAACTGTTTACAAATATGAATCTCTTGCTAAAGTAGTTCCATTGCAGTTTTTTGTCAAGTATGTGCATCTTGTTTATTTTCCTCACTAGTATTCCCTCATGGATCTTTTATCCAAAATGGTTGTTGGACAGCCTCACTTTATCCGCTGCATTAAACCCAATGATGATCGAGAAGCACTGATGTTTTCTCATGAGCGAGTTCTGCTGCAGCTACGATACACTGGAATTCTAGAAACTGTCAAAATACGTCAGAAAGGGTATTCTCATCGCATCCTCTTTGAAGAGTTTGTAAAAAGGTAAGACTCGTATAACAGGGCTGTTTTTCTAATATTCTAGTAAGATACATTCTATGTTTAAGTACAGGAAGTTCTGCAAATGTTGTTTGTAGCTGTGTGGTCTGCATCTCTAATGAGGACAGGGACTTTCAGAGATAAAGACTACAAGAGATGTCTGATCTCTAACGGAGAAAAGTCATTGTGAAACCTGCAGTGAACACAAGTAGCAAGCCTGTCCCCATGGTTCCCTCTGTAGAGGCAGTAAGTGGAAATTATTGATCCTGCACAGATAATTCAAAGATTTGGGAAGGTCAGTGACCTTCAGCCATCATATGAAGAATGTTTATGAATGAACTGATATAAAAGCTTCAAATTCAGTTTTGCAGAGTCATTTATCTTCAGGATATAATGAATTATAATCAGATCTCTGTTCATCCTAACCCTTCTGATAGCTGCTATTTCTGGCTTTAATGCATATTCTCAGTCTCAGAAAGTTATAAATTTTATTCAGGAAATGCTATTGTCTTTATGATGGCAATATGCCTACCTGATAATTATGGTTCCTTCCGTATTTTAAATGTGGGTTTGTGTACTAGTTACTGTTTTTCAGTAACTAGGCAATTCAACAATGAGTAAAAGCACTACCATTAACCATTTAGGCAATAGTAGGAGCAAGTAGTGAATGGCTAAATCACCCATGGTGTGGTATGTTTTGAACCAGAGGTTGCTTACCCAGACAATATAGAATTAACGGATCTATTGAAAGCAGGTCAGTCTCATTTTGGTGCCTGATAAAGTTAGGGCGAAGATTATTCTGGAAGGTATTGAAAAACACGTGAATGACAATGCAGTCATTGGTCACAGCCAGCACAGCTTCATGAGAGGAAAGTCTTGGTTATAAAACCTGATTTCCTTTTATGACACAGTAACCGACCTAGCTGACCAAGGGAAGCCAGTTGATGTAATCTTCTTGGATTTCAGTTAAGCTGTCAATACTGTCTCTCACAGGATCCTTCAATACAAAATGTCCAGCACACACAGATGGATAAACATGTCATTGCAATGGGTGAGCATCTGGCTCACAGTTTGGGTACAAAGGGGTTATAGTGAATGGGATGACATCAGACTGGTGTCCAGTCACTCACAGGGTTCTACAGAATTCCATCCTCAGCCATGTGCTCCTCAATGTCCTCATAAATGGCTTGGAAGCAGGCTGGAAGTGATATTAAGCCAGTTCACAGATGATGCAAAACTGGGAGGAGCTGTTGACTCCTCAAAGTCAGAAAGGCCCTGCAGAGACCTCAACAAATTAGAGGGCTGGGCAATCACCAACCATATAAAGTTCAGCAGGGGAAAGTGCCAGGTTCTGCACCTGGGACTGGGCAATCCTGGATGTACAGACAGACTGGGGAATGAGGTGCTGGAGAGCAGTGCCACAGAGAGGGACATGTGGGTCCTGGTCACCAGGTCACTGGTGAGTTGAATGTGAGTCAGCAGTGCCCTGGCAGCCAGGAGGGTCAGCTGTGTCCTGAGGGCATCAGGCACAACATCACCAGCTGGGCAAGGGAGGGATTGTCCTGCTCTGCTCTGACCTGGGGCAGCCTCACTTTGAACAGTACGTGCAGTTTTAGCCACCACAATGTAAGGTATTTAACTATGGAGAAGCATCCAAAGAAGCACAACAAAGATGGTGAAGGCCTTGAAGGGGAGCTGTGTGAGGAGCAGCTGAGGTCACTTGGCCTGTTCAGCCTGGAGAACAGGAGACTGAGGGGAGACCTCATCACAGGTATACAACTTCCTTGTGAGGGGAAGAGGAGGGGCAGCACTGATCTCTTCTCTTGGTGACCAGTGACAGGACCCAAGGGAATGGCCTAAGGCTTTGTCAGGGGAAGTTGAGGCTGGACAGCAGGAAAAGGTTCTTCAACCAAAGGGTGGTCAGGCACTGAAACAGGCTCCCTGTGGAAGTGCTCACAACACCAAGCCTGACAGAGTTCAAGAAGCATTTGGACAACGCACATGGTGTGACTCTTGAAGATGGTGCTCTGGAGGGCCAGGATCTGGACTTCATGATTCTTTTAGGTCCCTTCCAACTCAGCGTATTCTGTGATTCTGTAATATGATGCTAAAAGGAAAACCATTTCACAGTCCTTTCTAAAATCCAGAGTGGCATAGATTTACACTCATACACCAGTCACTTTGGCTTGGAAATCTGCAGCCCATGCATTCAGATATCTTGAATGATAAACCAAAGCTTAATCAATAAATTCTTAAAAATTACCAATTTTCTGACTTATTAGTATACCAAATGAATATGTAATAGGAAAACACTACAGATTATATATCCCAGGAAGGATAACTAATGTGTTTATTTGTCCATCAAGGCAATTTAATTTTCAGACATTATCTTTGCCAACTTTTTTGTGTTATATGACTAATTTTAGTAAGGTCACAACATTCTAGAGCATATTTAACAGACTAATTTTTGTGGTCATTAATATATCTCTGCAATATCCTGAAGCAGCTGAAAGCAGAATTATTAACCTCAACTTTTATTCAATTTGCACGTAAGTGAACTAAGATTAACTCCACTGAAATTAGTGTGAATTGAGAGGAAATTAAGCCTTCTCTTATCAGGAGATCCTTTTCATTCAAAAATGCACTGAATTTGAGTACAACCTTGAAAACTAATGGTAGTAAAAACAGCATTGATGGTAGCTTTCCATTCCTGCAGATAAGAGCAAGCTGTGGTTAACATCATCAATTACTCCACAAGTTTTTAGTCCAGCTTGATGTAATTTGTTAAGGAAAGAAAGCCACCAGAAAAAGGGAAGGAGAGGGGAGTAGATTTAGTAATTTCCACAACAGCAAAGAAGACTTCTAAGTTCAGAATATAAGCGGGGGCGGATATGTTCTTGCTCCTTTGTTCAGCTCATACTTTATTTTAAAACAAATTCTATTCTCTTTTGCTCTTTCAAATAAAATCAAACAATACTTTATAAAGCTATCAGTGGAACAAGAAAGATTTTTTTTCAACTTACAGCTATGACTAGTCAAGTGTTTTTAGGAGCTAAGTAGTTGAATACTTAAAAATGTTTGAGAAAACAGGTCAAATGCTAAACAGATTGGCACTTCTTTGTTCATAATCAAAAAGACATTAGGCAAGTATGAAGAAGAGTTTCAAAATGTCAGTAAATGTAAGGATATCAAAGATTTTTTTAAGCCAGCAAGTTAATTGGTATTTTGATCCTTTTGAGCAACTGAACAACAAAATGGATGAGCCAGCATTTTTTCTCCCTTGATGTTATTAAACAAATAGGTGTGCTTCTTATCTGCCTGTTCAATAATGCTGTTTTGTAAACTCTTAGCAGGAAATATGAGGACAAAACAATCAAAGGCAGGGAACAGACCCATTCAGAGTTTATCAGGTGGGAGGTAAACAAAAGATAAAGCCCTGTCTAATGTTACTCTTTACTGTCTTCTGTTTTCATGTAGAGCAGATTATTTGCAAACCTGTATGTAGTTTATTAGGTTAAAAAACAGATGGTGAGGAGAGGGCTTAATTGTAACTCATTCACACAATGTTTCTTCAGCCAAGTGTATTACCATCTGTTTTATGTATATAAGTATACATATTCTTTTACTTAAAGTAGGAAAATGTAATCTGCAGTCCCTGTAAGCACTGTATCCTGTCAAGTCTTAGACCCTTTGTCTCCCTTGGCCCTGTCTTGCCCCCCATGGCAAGACAATCATGCATCTGTCTTAATGTTTGTTGTCATGCAACATGGCCCATCTTTCAGGCTGGAATCTCAGATTTTAGGTGCAGGGTATTGACTTGATCAGTCAGCCAGGTGTCCCTGAAATGTGGGATCATGTGGTGACCATGCACTGCACAACAGTTTAAGGGAGCTGTGCTTTCTCATGGGGACCTGCACTGACTGTCTCACTGGATGGAACACTCCTTACTGCGTGCCCCTGAAGCTTCACGTGACATGATGTGATGTACAGGTGTGTCCTCACCACATATCCTCCAGCTGGATCCTCCTTTTATGTGACATATACTGCACAATGGGTTGAAAGATAAGGGACTTGATGGGCCAGTGGTAGTAAATGCTGTCATGCTTGTAATTCCTCTTCAGCTCATAAGAAGGTGTGGAGAACTTTTGCACAAGTTTCATTTAAGGATTGACTTTTTTCTTCCCTGCCTGTTTATGTTAGGCATTAAAGTTTTAGTACTGCATTAAGATGCAGGATAAACTTATAAGCATTACCTATTCCACAGCAGTCAGATGATGTTACTCAGATCATACACTCAGGGCAGTACCAGTGCTATTACTGTAATGGTGTTACCAGTGAGGCTGGTTCTGCTTTTTCAGTCTCTCAGGACAAATTTGCATAAGGTCACTGTTAGTACACATGGTATCCACAGTTTATAAACCACCAGTGTTATGTTTCTCGTGACCACATAAAGCCTCATTGGCATTAATAAGTCACATTTTGCATGGAGTGGAGCTAGGAAGAAAAACTGGTCAAACATTACAAAATCCTGTAAAACATATAAACTCAGTAAGTGCTTTCTTCTAAAACCAGATATTCAGTGGTGATACACTTGCTTATGCAAAATCAGGGAAGCACTGAATTAAATTAGAAGTTGAGATTTCCTAGAGAAAGAATGCTTTCTTTTAAAATTATGCATTTTTAGTGCAAGCCTACTTTTAACAATAAATTTGCACTATATTAAAGTTCATAAGTGATTTCTGTAAACAAAATTTTAACATTGCCTGATACCTTGATTTTACTATTATCCAGGGAAATGTATATTTGTTTCAGTGGCTTTAAGATTTCAGAACCTATAGAACGTTCCCATGCCCTTTAAATGGAAGGACTACTGTACCTTCCATATACATTTTCTGTTTCCCATTCCCATTCACAGAATGGGTGCAGGATGGAGATGATAGGCAAATATTAGGAGTGGAAAGTCTGCTAACTGTTTATAAATAGTTTATGCACATTGCACTAAATTATGCTTTTCTGAGAGTATTTCTGTGATTCTATATTTGTCTGATGATTTGCAGCATAAGTGCTAGGTATCTGTGGCTGAATTTCAAGAGTATCTTAGGTGTTGTATCTTTTTTTTTTTATATTTATACTCTTAATATAGAGTCAAATATAATTGTTTTTGTGAATTCAGATTTGAAAATTTCTGAAAGAAGTGAGGTACAACCAATACAAGTTAGACATTTTTGGAAGTTATATAACAGCTCTTTTCATTCTAAAAAAAACTAATTTTTTTAAAGTTTACAGTTCCAGGGCTGAGAAGGAACAAATGGGTTTGAGATGTTGAGAATCTTTCTACTGTTGCTTGTAGTCTGGCGAGAAAGGGATTTTGCAGCTCATGCTTTTCACATATCATTATCCATTATCCACCTTAGGCCATTACATTTTAGTACAAAGATTTGTTTTAAAGAGAAAAAGGGTTAATCATTACTGTTTTGAGTTAATTATGTAGAATTGATGCAGCCTTTAAGTCTGGAATGCGAAGGGAACTTCAGTAAGAGACACTGGTATAGTAGTTAATGGTGCTGTTTAAATGCATCTTGTGGAACAGTTCCACAGTTTAGCCTTTAGGGAGCGGTGGGAAATTGAACCATTTCTTTACAATCAGTTTATTTGACCTGAAACCACCAACACTAAAATGTCTGGTCCCTAAGCAGATAGTTGATGCATAGCATCTTTCTGAAGTTTTTCATATCTTAGCATGCTTGGATGTCTTTAGCACTTAGCCTTACTTCCCAGCTTTACATTCTGAGGTTAAATTCAACTTTTAAAAAAGTATTGGTTTATTTCTAATGACTAGTAAGTACAGTTAATCCCATTTTAATGTAAGTTTTTTCTGAAATAGTGTTCACATCCATGAAGAATAGTATGTATTGCAGAGTAAAAAACACTAGTTAAGAAATGCAGAATTCCAGAGTTTCATTAGGTTTGAGAAATCAGTTCTTCTGAGGGGAAATTATATTCCTCTTACTTAATCTTACTGCTACTGAGAATGTGATTAGTCAAGTACTTTTAGGAAACATGTAGATGAGTGTGTGCCATATGTAGGAAATTTTCAAGCAGGATTTACAATCCAGGAAAAGGATGTATTTTTGCACAAATATGTGCATGTTTATGAAATAGCCCATGAAGCATCATAAACTATATTTTTTTAAATAACAGTGAAAGTATTGGTGTACTGTAGAAGAACACTGAAATTTTCCTGGCTACCATATTTCGTGCTGAAATAATAAGTGCAAATATGGAAATAAAAAGGTAGAGTTGTGAAATTTTCATCTTATCTGAAAGCAAATGTAATTTCTAGCCCTGCTTTTCAGAAAATAAGTTTCTGGTTTCTTGGTGATATGTTGCAAGTAGAGGTCACTCTGTGATCTCTGCACAGTAGATTTACATAAGTATGACAGAGATGAAATTAGACCAGTAAATCAAAATGACCAGGTGTATATACCCCAAAGCCTTTTTTCAGGCATACTCTCTGCCATTTCACTATGCACAACATTTGCATGCTTTTGCCAGATACTTAAGGGTGAAACATTTTACCTTCTTCCAAAATTTTCCATAGGGTCCATTGCTGTACAAAGATTTTAAATTAGATAAAACAATTGGATGACCCTGTGTGGCAAATGCTGTCCTGCCATACAATTATCCTGAGCACATCATGTCAGACTACTTGGGTGTCTGTAGTTATGTGATTCAGTCATGAAAACAGGCACTAAACAAAAGTGTTTACTTAAAAGTACCCACAAAATACATAGATTTGAGCTTGGGAACACAAATCTAGAGACCTTTTGTTACAGTACGGTGCAGAATACACACTACAAAAGGAGTTCTGGGGGAGAAATAATTACAAAAAAATACCCAGTCTTATATTGGTAGTCCTTATTTCAGATGAGTACAGTCATTTCTGCCTTACTTTTGATGAGGGAATGGCCTGAAGTTGTGCCAGGGGAGGCTTAGGTTAGATATCAGGAAAAGGTTCTTCATGCAGAGGGTGGCTGAGCACTGGAACAGGCTCCCCAGGGAAGTGGTCACAGCACAAAACCAGACAGAGTTCAACAAGCATTTGCCAATGCTTTTGGGCACATGGTATGACTCTTGGGGATGTCCTGTGAAAATTTAGACTTTATGATCTTTGTGAGTGCCTTCCAACACAGAATATTCTGTGATTCTGTGATCTAACTGAAACGCAACAGTAAGTATATTTAACCAGGTACAGGTATCTTCTGTGCAGTGGTTAGATCAATCAAAATATTTGGAAAATCACCATTTAGAGGAAGTTTTTAATAAATATTATGAGACAATATGTTTACATATGGAAACTGTAGTTATTCCCATGTAGTTACTCCCATGGTCTATAAAGCTCTTTTCATTCCAAATAGCTTGCTTTCTTGGACTATAGATAAATTTAAATTTGTAAAAACATTCGTTAAAACAGGATTTGATAAGAGAAATAAACTTTGTTTTATTTATGGGGTTTTTGGAGCACCAAAGCAACTACATTCTAGATCATAAAAGAGAGTTATTGGAGAGGGTACTACCTTTGACAGATAATGAAGTTTGTCATAAACAAAATGGTGTTATCAGAAAGGTGAAGCACGCAGTTCAAAAATACTTTTTACTCAGATTTCTGTCACAAGTCAGCTTTTCAGTAAGTGGAATGTCAATGATAAGATTAAAAATATGGAGTCCCCTTTGAATTATGGCATCTGCATCAGGCTATGTAAAATCTGTTTCAGTGGGTTTAAAATCTATCAATAACAATACCTTAAAAATTATGAACAACCGTGTCATTCACTTGAATACTTCTTACTGCTTATTCCTGGCCTTCCGTCCTCTCTCAGTAACGCCTTCATTCCTGCAGTCATTAATTCCATTGACCTGCTTCATACTGTTACATGTTGTCACTGCTCCTTTGGAATTAATTTAGTGTCATTCATGTAATCTTCCCTTAAGTCTCCCCTTCCTGGCATTCCCTTACGTGTCCTTCATTCCCTCCTGCCCTCATTCCGTCCGGCATTCCTTCCCTCCTTCCCGTACTTCCCTTCCTGCCCTTCCGTCTCCACACTTTCACCCCTCACCCCTTTCCTGCCTCTTGCTCTAAAGGATTTTAATACACATTGGGAGAAAGTTATGGCATTGAAAAAAATTTGTAATAGTAATCTCCTATTCATATTCAGACGTCAGCAATGTCTTCAAGTTGGCAATGATCATGTCTCTGGTCCAGAACTTGTTCCAGTTACATTGATTTCAGAGGTCACTTTATTACTGCTTGATCGTAAGATTTTTAGTGGTTCTTTCTCCTTTCTTGTGACAAACTGAAGCTATACTAGAGATTAGCGGGAAGTAATATTGGAAACCCTACTCTTCTTCTATATAATAAAAAAAAACAGTTCTTGCCGTAATTCTAAATTTTTTTTCTAAGGCTTTTATTATTTTTGTAGCATAAAGGAGAATATTTTTTGGCGTGTGGTACGAGGAGTTGTCTTGAGAGTCACTGATCATTTCTTCTCTTCTTGTTTAGAGAACATATGGTGAGCGCGTCCCATGCGGTTATGAGTTAAGAAGGCGTGCTCGACCATTGAGTTATTCTCATCCAATGTGAACAGACGTACACATTGGGAAGTATAATCTTTAATACAAGACAACGCAGGCAGGTAAATAAGGAGAGCTGAGGTGGCAGTGCTACTCCAACAGTGGACAGTCAACTAAACCTTTAAAATTAACCGGAATTAAGCTAAAACCTTAAATTGTAAATAACTTGGGCACATGGTTCTTGACGGGTACTTAACAATACTTGTAAGTAAAAATATACAACCAGTCTTCATAATGCTAATGCTTTACAGGTGAGGTTTGAGTTGGGAGGCTTCTAAGGCAGTTCACAAACCATTTGCTCCCTTTTCATGAATATATGTTATTTAACATTATTGTTAGGTGGCAATTGTTCTTTGCCCAAGGGGGAAATGGCACCAAAAAAAAGACAATACTGGTTAGTATGTGTCTGTCCAGAACCTCAAATGTCTGTAAGCGTTACAATTAATTTTTTATCCTCTGTATTATCATAGATCTAATGTATAATAATATATAAAATAATAAAATAATGATATGTTAAAATATATATTCATGAAAGCTGGGTCATGATTTATGAAGACAACTGCGTATAAGGGCAGAATTTTGCATATTAATTCTAGAGAAAAGCTTGGAGCAGAGGAAAAACAGTGGAAGTAATATTGATTCTGACATGATGCATGCATACCTTCGTGACGCCCCCACTTTCGCCGCCTGTGATGGTTACGCCCTCTAACAAAATGCCCCTCTTCAGCATTTTGCACGTCGAGTCCTGCTCTGTGTGGAGGTTGCAGGACAGGAATATATCAGGAGTTATTTTTAAGATGACACGAGAAAGAGAACAAGAGAGAACGAAATAGAGAGCAACAGAAATGATAAGAGAAGATAGAAAAACAGTTTAGAAGAAAAGGAGAAGAAAGAACAGACCGACAAGGAGAAATAATGGACAGAGAAAACGAAATAAATCAGTGGACAGACAAGAGGTAATAAGAAGAAAAAAAAACGAAAGAAAACCAAAAGGAAAATATATAGCAGAGAGAAAAAGAAGAAACACAGAAACAAAAGTTTAGGAAAGGCCGAAGCTAGAAAGAAAGAAAAGAAACAGTTTAAGATTATATTTAAGAAGATGGAAAGATATAAGCAGATTATAAGGAACGAAAAGAAAGAGAAAAAAGCAATTTAAAGATAGATGCAAAAAGAAAAGATTATAAGAAAAAAAAAAGATAGAATGTATAAAGGAAAACTGTTTAAGAAAGTTGATAGAATTTTGATTATTTTTACAGGCCAAAAGAACCAATCTCCCCCCCACACAACCCCCACGCAATTCCACAAACCCAAACACGAACACAACACACGAACCAACTTCAGACAACAAGAACTACGTCAGAAATACTTTAGCAAGTATAGTGACTATCAGTCAGAATTACCGCAGAATCGTACTACAGCAAATCCCCACAGCCGCAAACATTGTGTTGAAACATCCTAATTTACCCTTCCCCATCCACCTCTATTCCAATTTTCACTCCTCCCATGCGGCAGGAATTAAGACATAGCGACAGAAACACGGAGAAGATCAGACACGCAGAAATCTAGAATCTCCGATATCTATCTAGTGAACAGACCATTTTTATTTCGAAAAGAATGATTATCAGAAGTTTGTGGTCAGGAGATGGTGGTAGATATCCCCTTTTGCGCTATGGATGAGTTTGATGTGTGTTTGTTACTCTTAGCTAGAATGTGTATGTATGAGCTTGAAACATTGAAATATGAATCTTGCGATAATATAGAATATAGTATAGATGACATATATATTGTGCTGAAGGGGCTGTGGGGGAAGCTATGTGATATTGCAGAGTGACTGATAAATGTATGAAAGAAATAAGAAGAGATTGACTTGTTATGCCCAGATAATCACCAACACAACAAAAACTGTACCACAACCGCATCCATGGCTTTGATGACGTTCAAATTCATTTGATGGCCCCAAAGAATATAGGCGGAATGCTGAGACCCTATGGACTAATCATTAGTAATAATATGTAGAAACGAATATATGCTGATTAACAATGGGGGATAAATTGAATCTTGTGCTCGCGTCGTTGCTTAGCCTATATCTTTTCCTTAAGATTTCCAAAATTGTTTGCCTGACTGACCCTACCCCCACCGAAGTAAAAAAAGGAAAAAAAAGAGAAAACAAAGAAAATACCGAGCACACCGTGGGGGGGGAGAAGAGAGGAGGTGAGTAGGAAAGGAGGGGGAAGAGGTATTAGTCTAGGAGAGCGGGAAGGAGAGCCGGGGCTGGAGAGAAAGGGGGGGGTCTGCGGGGGCGGGGAGGAATGAACCGGAGTGCGAGCTCAGTGTGTACGGTAAAAGAGCAGGGGATGTGTGTGGCGTGGTGGGGAGGGGGTTGAGCATGGGAACCTGCAGAAAAGGGCTGTGGACCAACGGAACTATGGGGGGGGGGGGATCCTATGTGATCCTCGTCTTTATGGATGGACGTATTTCCCACTCACATATGTGGGACTTCTGTGGCAAAACGCACCAAAAGAGTCATGTATGAAATCGGCCATTTTTTTCGCCACAGCACCAGGTGGTCGTAAACTAAAAGGCATCCACAGTATCACGTTGTCTGACAGGCAATTCACCCCCCCTTTTTTTTTTTTTTTTTTTTTTTGTCACAAGACATAGCGCCTGTGTTTGTCCCCCCACGAATGCTGCTGTCCTCACGACTCCTGTCACCATGTCTTGGGATTGATGGTCTCCCTCCTTATTACTTGGGGTCATTCTGGATGTTCTGATCTACTTATTCGTACATTGTTATTTATTATGTGGATTATATCTTGCAACTCTTGACTTTGTCATTTCTGTACATGTTGCTCTGGCAGCGCGACGGGGGTCCCATCCCGTGACGAAGTTGATGCTGCTCTTGGTTCTCTACATTCTGAGTTTTCGTAATAGAATTCATTTGGAGATTGTGATAGGACTTAGGCAGATGGATGGACCCTGCCGTATAGAGAACAATGCTGTCGAGCACCTTTGGGACGACAACGGGGGTGCCGTTTGTGTATCATATGTTGTCCTTGCACTGAAGACTGCCGGTAACGTTATGCTGTTTTGGATTGAAGCACTTCTATTACGCGATAGACAATGTGGGATATGGGGGGCTTGCATGTTGCTTTGTTTCTTTTGTTTTATTGTGGGAGACTGTATTCTGTTGGATGTGATGGAGTAGACCCACAAGGTGCTATGTGGGAATGTGGATGAGATGGAGTAGCATGTACAAAATGTGGTGAATGATACAACCAAGAAGAGCCAATGAAATTTGCTTCAGTTAGCACTTCCCCAGGTAATGGACTAAGCGCTGGTCGCACAAGCATCCCGGAAGTTAGTGCTGAAGAACAAAGGGTGCATTGGCGTAGGTACATCCTCAAAGTGCATCAGGCATGGCTGTTTTTGGAGAAGGACAGATACATCTGTCGAGTGATGCTTGTGTTATGTTGTCAGATGAATTCCTTGAAGTTTCCCATCTACTTGAATTATGGACATGGCTGGAAATGTCACAATTTGACCCATCCTGTGAGCCTGTTGGTATCATTATCCATGCCATGAAGTATTCACAGTAACGTTCCTCATCATACTCTGTCAATGAGCTTTTGTGATGGTTCTTGTTAAAATGGGAGTCAAATATACTCCTTTTAAAAGGCTGTATACACAGTACTCACGAAGTTGTTTTACATGTACACAGAGGAAAAAAATAACTGTTAGAACTTTTCTTGTCCAAGCACTGAGATATAAACTATATGTAAGCACCCATAGGACGTTGCCACAATTCTTGTAGGGGGAGAATGTCTTTTAGACAATATTACATCTAAAACAACAATTCAACCCAGGATTTTGGCTAGCCCACGCATTGCAGATATTTAGTCATCTTTCAAAATTGTTCATACCTGAAAAAGATTCATACGTTCCAATTTACTTTGTAAAGGGGGTAAATGTGGGATTTATTTACTACAGGATGACAGAATGATACTAAGTTGAAGATACAGGCCTACCAGGACATGCAAGGTTCTGTCTCTAAAGTGAATGGGGCCATATGCGGGCTTTGACCCGCCAACTTGGTTTTATTAGCACTATGCTTAAGCATACTAAGTAACCTCGGGTTAGCAAATGTTTTTTTTTTTTTTTTGGGTGATTATTAATAAGTGGAATAAGGAAGCTCCACAAGTACGCAGAGTATATAATAAGCTATTTGAATTGACATCGATTGCTATGTACAACATAGTATTTTGTCTAGTTTTCGTCAGCAATGACACCTTGCAAGTGTAGGTATGCTGGAGGGACTAATGAAAAGCGCAGAATATCTAGAGGTTCTAATATGATTGTAATAAGTGTTTTTTTTTTTGTTGTTTTGTTTTTATGGTTGTTTCCATTACAGGTTTTTCTAAAATATTACCATATAGAGCAGTTAAATTTGTTCCTGGGGAAGTTTATCGGGAGGGTGGTGGTATGCAAGCCTTATCAGAGGGATGGCTTGGAGCAAGGAGGTACAAGAAATAGAAAGTATAAGATAGAACGAGAACATAGTGCTATTACTATACAGTCAGGTAAATGTTCATATTCCCTATTTTACTGAGTGTCTTTGTATTTCAATCAGTTAAATTGCATGTACATTGTTAATTTATTAATTACAGTTTATTATGAAATCTAAATGACTGGACATTTTTTCTCTCCGGCTCATTGATGCAGATATTATTGATTTACTTCTAAAGTGTCATCTTAGCATTTCATAACATCTTTATTTAAATATTTTAGTGTTTTGAATGTGATGCCAGTGCAAAAATGAAAATATTGTAGGTATGTCTATAATAACATGCAGCACATAATTGAAATGCAATAGTGCATGTCCCTGCCCGTATACCAGAATTCCAGACAAACATCAAAAGATGCGCCTGAGAGGCTGATTATCAGTAATTTAGCAGGTTTCCTTGTAGTGATTTGGGGAACTGTGTGAGCAAGAATGATGACGTGCCTTTGTCTTTTAGGTTAGGATATCAGTGAGCACATGGTGACAATTAAAATTTGAATGAGTGAAGTGGTGTTTGAAGTTGTGAGGATGTGAATACTGCAGTCATGAACCCAGAGTTCAACATGTGGGTGGGTGGGGAAGAGCTATTGGGGGTGGAGGCTGAAGTAGTCATGGCAGGAGAAATGAAAATTTCAGCACATCTCTGACCCTGTAGACTCTGTAGCACTTCCTTAAATAAATGTAATTTCCAGCACATGGTTTTGTATTTTTAGCCTGGAGAGGATATGAAGCTCGCAGGAAGTACAAGGAAATAAGGAACAGAAGAACTGATGCTGCTATACATATTCAGGCAGGTAATTAAAACAGCATTTCAATTCCCCACACCTATTTTTCTGTGGGTGATTTTGTGTGTGTCACTGTGTATAGCAAAAAAAAAAAAAAGTGAAGTCCAAACAAAAGCTATCAAAAACATAGAAAATTTACTTCAAATTTACTTCTGATTTTTTTTGCTAATGTATCAAATTACATCAGTGACAGGTATCAGGCTCTTTGGACATTTTAGAAGTACTTCTCTGAAAGCAAAATACAGTAATTAAAAGCTGTTAAATTAATTCTTGGCTTAAAGTGTGGAACAGAGACACTAGACATGTATTTCTCTGTGTTTGGAGCACTGATCTTGGCAGGTTGCCAGGTTTTTGTTTTGACTGCTTGCTGGGTTTGCCAGCTTTGACCAATCTTTTGACAATCTGCCAGACTCCTATGCAGCCATATCAATATGAATTTGAATAAACTTTAAAGAGATTATTGGAGGAACAGGCCCATAGGGCTGTGTAGGTCTCTAGTAGAGAGCAGAGTACCATATGGCACAGAAATCTAAGAACCAGTGCTGTGAATGCTGTGAACTCAATGGTGTTTTCAGATGCTGCCAATATGAAGCAGCCTCCATATGATGCAGTGCAGTGCACCTTCTCTGTCCAACTCCAGGTTCAAAGACTGTGACTGATAGAAAACGATTGTAGCTAATGTGTTTACAGATAAACCAAGATACCACTTTTACCATCTTCCTTTGCTACAATTCCTTAAGTTTTGTCACCTCTTTTTCTGTATCTTATAGTCTGAAATCAATATGAAAAATATTTGTTGTAATATTTTTTTTACTTGTTCTCAAACCATTCCCAGTAAATGTGTTAATTTTTGTGTTGTCTAGTTTGCTACTCTGCAATTGTCACTGTGACTTCCAGCAGGAAACAGAATACCATTCTAATTACCAAAAGGAATGGAATATCATTGGGATCAAATAATAATTTATAGCTTTGCATATGTACTATTACATAAAATCATAAAGCTTTAGAATTTTTTCTTGCATTAGCAACAAGCACTGAAGGATTGCACAGGTACTCTCATCTTCCTCGCTTTTGTGTTGTCATTTTCAGTTGTTTTCATGATAGCACAGAGTAGATCTTAAAGTACACCCCTGCCACTATTTCCTGGAGTATTAGCTACCTTTACAAGTATGTATATACCTGGACTTTGATTACAAAAATGCCTTTTGTTGAAGAAAAGAAAGTGAAACTGTTAACTCATGACTGTCTCACTATTATCAGTTCCTTAAGGTGAGATATACCTCAGGTGCAATAGGCAGCTTGTGTGTAGCATTATCACTTGGAGGCTGCAGGGGACATTGTGCCTCAGAGTTTTATCCAGACAGATTTTTAGCTCTTTACAGAAAGATAATGATGTATTCTGTTGTTAGCACATGTGGGAGAGATTCAGAGCTCTGTTGCTTCCTGCCTTCTTTTAGACACTATGTTGAACATGGCAGAGCAGAGGCAGTGGGAGTGAATTTGGATATTGTTGAGCCCTCTGGACCTAGTGCTGGAGGAATGTTGTTGGTATTCTTCCCTCCAACACACACACTGTTTTCCTTTGTAACCTGGCACTTGACTGTTTCAGTGCTCAGCCTGGGTGAATAAACATTAGGGACTACAGGGTTAAGAGCGACACAGTGAACCTTTGTATTAATTAGGCTGGCTGCTCCTCCTGTCTTTGGTACTCTGGTAGAATGGGCATAATAACAATAATAACAACAACAATAATAATAATAATAATAATCCTCAACACTTTTCTCTCTGCCTTTGAAACCTGTATCTAGGACTTCTTATTTGAAAGTATTTCTTGTGCATGTTTTCTCTTCTCAACATGCTAATTATTCAGTGTTCCAAATCAAAGCTTATGCTTGCTAATCATGGCCATTTTCCAGGTTTTAAAATACACTGACAGTTTTTAAATGTGTTGTTTACATAACATTACACAGTCCAAGGGCCTAGTGACATACTCTAGGTCCTCTACATCTCTCCCTTCCGTGCACATCTTACAGTGTGAGGGTAGTTCAAGGTAGCTTTCTAGTAAAATGGAGTATAGTCACTTTTGTAATTTTTTTGAAAGAGCCATTTCAGGCAGTGAGATAAATTGTTTGCATTCGTCATCCACATTAGCGAAACCATATAATTAAACTATATGTGCTTCCCTTTCCTTTCCCTCCCCCCTGCCCCGCTCAAGCAGGCCTTGGAATTTAGGAAGCATTTGGCTTACATGTTTCTACAGAACAGCACATATTGAAATTTGTTTTCCTTTCATCTCTTTCCCAATAAAAGCAGCCGCTCAGCTTATCCCTTTAGCTTCCTCAGAACTTCCTTTCAGAATTCCCGATCTATTACAGCACATTCACATACCAGAAACAAGATGCCTTTTCATGCTGTCAACCTTTTTCATCTGAAATGTAAATTAATTCTTGCTGGTACGCTTTGACAGAGATCAAAGTAGGGGTATTAACCTTATTGGGCCTTCTCCTCATCAGAATCAGTTCCAAAGACTGCAAGGGTAGTGTTAGGAGGCCAGTCTTCACTGTTATCTATGGCCCTCCTCCAGGCAGTCCTCTGTCTACAAGTCAGCATTTCAAAGGCGCTGATTTCTTTTGTAAATGACCTTATCATTACTTTAAACTGTGTGAAAAATGATTTGCCTGAATAATTCTTGCAGGATTATCCTGCTCATTTTAATTGTGGGGGGACTTCATTCAGGTTCCAGGATATTGTTTAAGTGGTTTTGACAGCAAGTGATCATAGCCTGATAAAAAGGAAGAACAGAGCTCCTGATTGGAAACCTCTTGACTTGTTCAGATTGTTCATTTCTTGCGAGTCAGTCTTTGAGGTAGGCTGCATTTGCATTTTAAAAATAAACAGATGCCTTTCAAATACATGAGCTGGTGGTCTGGAGATCTCTGTGGGCCCAGCAGTTCACTATCCATTGAAGAAATGTTGGAAGAAAAAAACAAACTTAAAAAAACCCCAACCCCCACAATATACATGATGATAAAATTCCTGAGTGTATTATATTACAAGAAAAAAAGTCATTATTTCAGATGGGGGGAAACCCTCACTAGGAAAAAATATAGTGAATTTAAATCAAATGGGGAAGAAAAAGCTACCCTACTTCAGCATATCTACATTTCAGGTTCTCAGAATACACAGATGTTATTAGATTCATGGCTAAAATGGTATGGAGGGTAAACAATGTCTTTCCTCCTACCTCCAGTTACATTTTCTCAAACTGTGAAGGTTAGAAAATGCTAGTTTTTAAAACTCAGAAACAAATTGTAGAGAATGATTTTGTGTTAAGTGTTTGAGTTGATAATACTTTGCACTTCTGAGTATTTCTTTATAATTGAAATTTACAGTGTTTCGATTCATGTCTACGTAAGAGGGAAAAATATATTGTCAGGTTTTTTTAAAATTATTTTTCAGATTCACAGCTGGTTTAAATCAGTGTATATCCACTGAATCACGTGACTGAAATGTTGCTTCATTGATTTACCTCACATGCAAGTCTCATTAAATGTTTATTTTAGAATAATTAGAGTTTAGAATTAATTAGAATTTAAAACAACAGGTAGTACACTTATGAAAGTATTTTTTCCTAGTTGTGATAGCGTGTATTTCCATGCAGTGTGACCTGTCCCAAAAGACTTAAGGGAGGATTTTAAGCTGGTTATTTTATTTGTGAACTGACATTGCCAAAATGCCGAATGAGTGGTGCATGCAATTCATTTAGATCTGAGGTGACATCACTGAATTCATTTTAATTAGGTCCACTTTAGCCATCTGGAATGTACTGTGCAGCTCTGGTCAAGACTGAGTTTAACTATGCTTCCAGAGGTGAAAGGCAAATGACTAATCCACTGAGCCACCATCTCCTCCTCCAACACGTGCTCACATACTCACCATATGTCATGTTATATTAGAATATTCTTTATCAAGAACTCTAGGTTTGGGCTCTTTTCCTTAAATAAAAAGTGATGGATGTTCAGAAGGAAGCATCACTTTGTAAATTGCTTTCTTTTTGTAGCTTCTGCTGGTGCAGTGTTGCTCACATATCTCTAACATGTACTTCTGACAAAATTTACGCCATTTTAATTGAAAAAAAAAAAGGGGGACAGAGAACAGCTGCAATTTACTGGTTTACATTTATAATAAATATTAGCTTTTAATAAAAGCATTGCTTTGGGACTTTCACAGCAAAAATATAATGTTTCAATAGAAGACAAGGAAGTATTTTTTGCATATTTATTCCTATGTTTATTCATCTTTTTGTATTACTATGTGTGTTTGTGTGTGTACATGTACTCAGCTAATACCATTGTAGAGGTCTAAGAATTACATGAGTAAAATGATCCAAAAACTTCTAAGCAGTTGATAAATATATCTAAAACTGTTTTCTTAAAAATTTTCTTGAAAATTGCTCCTAAATAGCAGATCTATTTTACATTTTTATATCAGTGATTTTCTTTCTTTTAACTACATTTTTTGGTGTAAAAAACATTGAAGACATGTTTCTCCTAATAGCTGAACTGATTTATCATATTATCTTAATTTCACAGTCAGGGTAAACCAGATTATTTTGTACAGGCTGCACAGCTTTGGTTAACTTTATTCTCCCATCTCGTTGTGTTCTGTACTAGCTTACAGCATCTGGTAATTCTTCATATTTAGTATGTCTCTAGCAACCATTAAAGGCCTAATGCTCATATGCAGGGTGCATTTTAGAGAAGTGAGAAGGCCTTATAGTTTTAAAGTATGGGTGTTTATATTCTGTCCCCATCTTTGAGCTAAGCTCTGTCAATGTTCAAATATCTGATTTTTCTCCTGATTTTGAGGAGAAAAGATGGAGACTGGATTTCATACTAAAATCAGGAAGGGGAAATGTACAATAAACTCTCTTCCTTTTCCTTGCTGATATTGCCAGAATTTCAGAGTCGTCTTCACTTTTTTATTTGACCAAGTCTTAAGATCAGAAACTGTGATACATGGTGGTTACAGCACCAAGCCTGACACCGTTCAAGAAGTGTTTGGGCAATGCTCTCAGGCACATGGTGTGACTCTTGAGAATGGTCCTGTGCTGAGCCAGGAGTTGGACTTGATGGTCCTTGTTGGTCCTTTCCAACAGCATATTCTGTGATTCTGTGAACTCTGTCTCCAAGTATTGATGTGCACCAGTGACACCAGACCAGATGACAGCCTTAGTGAGTCTTGCTAATAGTGACTGTTACTGGTATTTACTGCTTGTACATGAGAATTCGTAACTTCCTTCTAATAATGCTTCTGCTGGAGAACTTAGGAGTCTTTTCTGCTATTAAACATGCATCACCCAATATCCATCTAGAGAGGTGAAAGAGGGGATGTATTCATGGCACCCAACAAAGAATGTGACTCTATGCCTTCTACTGCTCATTAGAATTAATTTGGCATGGAATAAATAATCAGATTCATAGGTTCTAATTTATCTTAGATGCTGTTAGTTAAGTTGCTGAATGCTCTTTTAACTAGACAAATTAAGAAAGTGATGTGCTGTTTCTAGCAAATCAGCTACTTTCTCATTAGCAAGCATGGGCTTTCACTTCTGAGTTCCTGTTAAAGGCTATTTTAGGTGATGTTACAGAACAAAAATGCGTATGTGTAGAAAAAGTCTGCTTCACATTATTTTTTTAATGACTGAGAATTAATCCTTCTACTGTTTTAAAACTACTTCGTCCCCTTTTTTTATAGTTCTCTCATAGACCTGTGATTGTTTAGCTTTGATCTTTTACACTGTGCTTCACAATTTGCTCTATAGTCATATATTTCCTCTGGGAATCAGAAGGAAAATGCCAGGACTTTTCCTATCTGGAATTGTGCAATATTGCATGTAACTTATATTGCCTTGGTATTTAGACCTGAAAAGTTTGTAACTGCCAAATTACAGACTCCCTGAGGTAAATAGATTCTTGGTTTGCTAGGTACTGAAACTGACCAAAAACTCTTTTTATGTGAGAAATGATCAGTACAAGAAGTAAAAGTTCATCCTCTAATTCGTGGCACAGAAAGCATTTAACAACAAATTACTAATAGAAGTGTTAAAATTAAGTTCAGGTCCTATGTTGCTTTTCAAATCCTGTCATCTTTGGCTATGTAAAGATCAGGGTTAAAGCTACCGTTGCTGGAAAGTTTGGAATATAGACTGAATAAGGTGAAAATGAGGTGACAGCTGGTAATCATTCTTCTTCAATGATGCAGTGATTGTTCATGGAGCAGTAGCAACATGAGTCTGCTAATTTCACACTCTTTGAGCCAAGTGCTTAGTGTCAAAACCAGCACCAGTCAGTAATGCAAATTGCTGTGATGGAGCAGCTTCCCAGCCTCTCAGACTCCCCCAGTAGAATTCTCTGCATATGCATTTCTTTTGAAACATCATAGATCCTGTTAATAAATGTTGAAAAGATGCAGTCCTACTACTGCTTGATGAAGCTTTTGAGAGAATTAAAGAAGTTTCTTTACCCTGTACTTCAGTTGTTCCAGAAGTCAAAAGAAGAAAAACTACAGCCATTTACCTTTCAGATTCAAGGTAATTTGGAAGAAAGTTAGGAACCTTCTTGAGGGAAATCTATGTTGAAGAGGAGTTGCTTTTGAAAATACCTAAGAAAAGAGAAGATAGGGCAAAAACTATGTTTATTAAATCAGATATGGCAGATTTTTACATAATGAATGGGGAAAAGACCAAAATGTTTATACTGACATTAGTAAGAGTCTGAGAAAAAGAAAACCAATATTTAAATAAAAAATCACAGCAAGTATCAGAGTTGATTTTACAAATACACATGCAAAGAATTACTAAAAGCTATGAACCTACTAAAGATAAAACTGAAGTTTGTCTTATTAGTTCATTTGTTTCAGTGCTTCTTTATGGTAGTTCATCGACTGACTGACACTCAGCATGTTTCAGCTGCAGAGAGGTGACTGCTGGCCAGCTGTCTCTGCTGCTGATAGCAGAGTAGGATCTTTGTCAGGTCAGTAGGGGATAGTTAAGGGTTGGAAGCCTGATCACATGGGACAAGTGAGAGCTTGCCTCATCTCTGTCAGATAGGTAGACTTTCCTAGTCTGATTATTAAGGGAGGAAAGTTCCTCAAGCCTCTTGATACCTGAGATTTGTATTTGGTTCAACACCTCAGCAGGCTGAACTTCTGTCATGCCTTCTGTGAAGCGAATGGTTGTTTATTTTCATAACTTCTCATTAAAAGTCAATTTTTATTGCTTCTTATCCCAGAAACCTCAGTGCTTTCATAAAAACCAGAAGTATGAGATAGAAAGAAATCTTGTTAATCTTCTAATCAATTTCTCTGTTCCAAAATTTATTCAGTATTTATCCTACCGCCTGATTTCCTTTGGTAATCTACAATGTTATCATGACCCTGATCCTGCATGAAGTTGCCCTAGACCTTATTTCTCTGCCTATCTGAGCCTGTAATATGTAACCCCGGACCCCAATGGGAGGGCTGCTCTTCTCCTTTGGATATTTTGTCTTCAGACTAATTCTGGTTTGTATGCATTTAGTGTGGGTAGAAGCTTTTCCTGGACAGGAAAAATTTCTTTCCAAAAATCATAATATCTCCTAAACTGAGTTCCACTATTCTTTTACATATTGTCTCACCGTTTAAACTGCAGTCCTGCTGGACTAATACACAGCTCCTTTCTCTCACAACCCTCAGCCTTATTCAGCAACTGCTTGTTATACACTGAAACAATGGCATTGATACTGTATTTACTTTTTCATTATTCAGTCCTTTCTCCCCTTAGGTATTTCTACTTAAAATAATACTTGAAATAAACCCTACAAAAATATAAAGTTTTGTGAGTTTAAGTGTATATTGCAATTTTTTTAGTCTTTTTTCCTAAGTGCAGAATGCATCACTTATCTGTAGTTTGTGCTGAAGCTGTATTCTACACCTGCTCACAAGTCTAAAAAATTCAAGATAAAACTATAGAAATGACCCAGAGACATTCTTTGGAAATAAAGGATGTAGATATCCTCAAAATGTGATTAATTGTAATTTTTTGTCCCTGGATCCTCACCCCACTGTCCCACAATAAAAGAAAGTAAAGTTTCTGATTCTGTAAAATTGTGACTAACTCAAAGGGAAGTTGTAATTAAAGAAGTTGTTTTGGGAATGATTTTGTTTCAATACATTCTGAGTTGGATTCCTGTTTAAATTAGACACATTTTCTTTTTGAGGCCTGCTTTCCCTGCCTGGACTGTGCCAAGTGGTCAACAAGGCTCCGTAGGAATTTTCAGGTGTTGGTAGCATTGCAAACATTGGAGTCACTCCTGTGGGGTGCTAATTGTTTTTGTGCACTAATTCAGTAAAAGTTGGGGACATTCAGGTCTGTGCTGCAGAGTCAGTTTCAGTTTCTGCAGAATCTTTCTGATTCAAAACTATGTTTTTTAGCTTTTAGGGGATATATGGTTCGTAAAAACTACACAAGATTGAAAAACAGCCTTGAGTGTGTAGCAGATCCTCAGCTTACAAGCAGCTGCTCTACTTCTGATTTTGGCTGTGAAGAAGACTGGTAAGTTGAATCCTTTGCTATCTATTCTTTAATAAAAGTGATTTCCCATACAATAAGGTCTGAAAGGAGCAGATTTGTCATTATGATTCAGCCAGCTCTTAGAAAATCTGCTATATTCTGAGGATGACCACTTGTAGATTAGCAAATTCTCCCTCCAGTTTAGTCATCTCAGTGATCTCCCAGTTAGTGGAAAGGTGCTGTTTGCTCTGGGTTGCTGTCCTGGTTTTGTGCACTTCTTGTAAGTACCCAGAATACTGTAGATTGCAGGCAGAATTGCATGTGCTCAGCATTTCAGCATTCACTGCAGCGTACATTAAATGTCCAAGAGCAGAAAGTTACCCTTCTGGGCCTATAAATCTCTGTGCAGACCAGCAATGAGACAGGGAAAAGAGCTGTCAAGAGCAGATGGACAAGTCACTGACAGAAAGCCTAGGAATGCTGTAAACCATAGTGGTGCTCTCTTTTTTAAAGAGAAAAGGTATTTTACCACTTTAAGCAATGGATTCACTCCAAACAAATCTTCCCATGACGCTTCCTTAGGTATGAGAATCAAAATGGATCTGTTACATCTGACTCACCAACATTGTTCTGGGAGTGTGGCAGCATTTGCAGGACTAATCCCTTTCATTAGTTTCAGTGACGGAGAATTACAAGATCTCTCCTGCTGAAACCATTCTGGAGAAGTTAACAGCTGTTTCTTTTTCCATGTATACTCATACCATTGAGTTTTGTTAACTTCCATGCTAATTCTGCTACATGCCCTAGAGCATTATTATAGAACTTTGTTCAGGTGTAACCACCTACATTCTTGCAGGTTAATAGTGCTTCAGAATCTTTCCCTTGAATCAAGTATTCTGTTTCAGCAAGAAAAAGGTTCAGGCCATTGGACAAGGACTAAGTAAATAAATAAATAGTTTTGGTAATGATTTTCAGGGTAAAGAACAAGCCTCTGCATTTTACCATCGTAGATGTGTTTTGGGGTTGTTTGACTGCTCACTGGGAAATGAGTTTCCTAATTTATGATTCCCTTCATGCATGTGCAGCATTAGTTTCTAAGGGGTGTGTATCTTGTGATTTCTTTAGGACTACTGATGATCACATGTTCATTTGTTCTCCAATCTGCACTGATGGTTGAAGGCAAGAGCTAATGAGATCTCTACTGTCAGTTTTCTTTGGCGTCCAGAATTATAATTATTTACAATGTAAATAGGCTTTTTCATCTGAACTTGTTTGGAGGCATGGCACAGAGCCTCTTTAAACTTTTTTATTCATTTATTTTGTGTATAGGAATGGTTTTCTTCCAAATTTTGCATTAAAATTTCCCAGGAATTCTTTGATACTCACCAAACAAATGTATTTGGATTTGGTACAACTTGGCTTAATTGTTCATCTTTTGAGACTCACAGAGATTTTATGGTTTGGTTACTGTTGAGGTGGATTTGGACTCTGTGAAGCACATATATACAACCTTTAAAGACATTTAACCACCAAATTTACACTGAAATTAGTATTTAAATATTTAATGCATTTAGATATTTGACCTGAAGATGCCCATGTAAAATACATTGGCAGTTCAGGTCTTGCAGCCAGTCCTTGTTGCAGTTTACAGTCAGATAAATAAGTTCTTCTTTTGCCTGGATTTGGGAAACTGCCATTACTGCTGGCAGTTCTTAATTTAACCCAAACAAAAACTGCACATTATTTGCCTAATCCTATACATTTCTCAGCAATGGCCTCAGGTTGCAGTGGTTTCAGCAAGACTTGAAATGTCAGCATTTCACAGGTAGTGTTCAGAACCCTGGGACTAAATCCAGTAACATAGTTCCTATAAATCAAGCATCAGTTTTTCATGTAGCTGTTATTGGGCTGTTGTTTTAAGCACATGGCAGTTCAATCATACAAGAAACTTGTAGGAAACAGAAAGGTGGAGATGCTTAACACAGGAGGTGGTAATCTAACCCTGGAGAAGGCAGCCTCACTGTGGCTTCATGTTCTCTGGCACTAAAGTATAGAAAAGAAAATAAAATTCTCTTCATTTTCTTTCATTTTTTCTAATTTCTTTTATTTTTATTTCTTTTGTTTTTTGGGGTTTTTTTCCCTTAACTGGTAGTTTTAGAAAATGAGAAATGAGCTTAAGGGTGCTTGGGATCAGAAAGCAAAATGACACAAGAGTTCTGTTGTACGCAGAGGAGTATAACTTTGCAGTTAAATGTATGGCAACCTGCTGCTCTTTTAAAGATCTGTTTGAAAGCTGAGTTATAGTGTTATATGTAAAGCACTCAGTTTTACTAAATCATGAATTTCAAAGTTTCCGGAAGGAATGAGCACTTTAAAAAAAAATTAATTCCATAAAAGAAATTGAATCTCTACACCTAGTTCATGCTCTTCAATCAGTGAATGCAGGACATAATCAAACTGAAGCTAATAAATAACATAGCTTACTAATTAAATGCACGCATTTGTTCATTTAGCATTACATGTTAAAATGTTTCATGCATTTATGTGCTTGACTTGGCAATCAAGTCAAATGCAAAGCTGATGTCACAGGTGACTAAGGATGCATTGAGAGTTGGGAAATATCTCTGATGAGAGTAGAAACAGATAATGTAAATGTTAGCAGGGAAGTGGCTTTGTCTCATTGAAAAAATATTTTTTCCATTCAGTTCCACAATGCTGTGGAAGCATTTGTGACTTCTACTGAAACAAGATCCTGGGAATAATTGTGCACCTGTGAAGCTGACACTAAGTTTTAATTATTCCCCAAAAACTATGCATGTATGAAACACTTGCCAAGCCTTTTCTTGACATCATCAGCCACTGAGAGGAACCTGCAGGCCTATGTGGCATCAAGGAACTGAATCACAATCCAACCTTAAAAGGGGCAGTTATTTTAAATTCAAATGTGATCAAGATATGAGTCAAACATGGTTCAAATGAGGAAAGTGGAAACCTTTCTGAGCCATTTTTACAACACCTGAATAGCAGATTCACCATTCTGTATAGAGCTGAATAGACAGCAGAGAAGGGGTCTCCTCTCTCACAAGGAGAGCACAAACACCAACCTTATTTAATGTCTGCTTCCATTTTGAAATTAATCATTGCAGAAATCAAAAATTCTGCATTTTGCAATGGTGTAGCTAAAATTCCAAGTTAGTATTAGGGATCTTTTGAGCTAATTAGGAATAATTTATGGGGAAGTGAGAAGTAATTTTTTAAAACATCATGTGATTTGAACTTGTTAGATTGACAGATCTCTAGTGAATATATTTCTCATAAGTGTTCTTGCTTAGCAGGCTAATCTACAGTTCAGTAACTAAGGACCTTAATCTATGCTACTTTGTTCATCTTCTTGTTCAGACACAGCTGTCATTCTTTGATATCTTTAAATCCCTTTAGAACACCATCAAAATATCTGTAACCTGCATGTTCCACCATCATCCTTTCCATTTCCTTCCCAAATGAAAATTGTGTTAAGGAATATAGATCTGATATTTTGCCTGGAAAATATTTACTGTATTGTTAATTTTTTTCCTCTAGCTCACTGTACTATAGCTCAATGACTGCTAAACATCACAATATAGGTTAGTTACATGTACACGATCAGTGCCATTGTACTGTGTTGTATAGAAGAAAGTATTGTTTCCACATAGTGACTTCGTTACACATCAGTTGGGTCTGTGACTATGACTGTGTGTCAGTGAGTATCCCTTGTTGCTTGGTTTCCTTTGGAGCTCTGCGTGTAAAGGGTAGAAGATACCTGACGTCAACACCAGTTCACATTCTTGAACTGAGTTCATTGTGATTTTTTTTCCTTGTATCTTTCTGTTTTTAGCTATTTGGTATCATGTTCAGGCTTTGGTCAGCTTAGGTTCTCAAAAAGCATTCTTTTTAGTAAAATTGGTGACATTCACATGAACCTTACAGAATCAAGATTGTATAAAATAAAGTCTGCACAGAGCTGTACAGAGCTACACAGGCACACCAACTTAGATGTTTAAAAACTTATAGACAAAGAAAAATTATCAGCATTTTTCTTTTCTGCAAGAAGTATGCATGTGAAAGTCAAGTTCTAGAAATGGGTCTATTTCTGCTCTCTAATGGCTTGACTGATGAAGCAGAATCTGATTACTAAATTTGTATCAGTACTAAGTAAGTGGTGGTACAAGGGCTTGAGAGGGTAGGATTTAAATTAGAAACAGTTACATGAAATGTAATGAACCACAATATAAAGGTCAGTAGCACTCCAAAGTTTACACTGAGGGGTTTACAAGCAGTGAAGATACATTCAACTCACATGTGCGTCATAACATATTCTGATCACTGTCAAGACTTGGTTAAGGCAGTATATTAGAAACTGCCCTTGAAGAAAATTAACAAGTCCTTTGGCAACAAAAATGGTTGCATATCTCTATAAATCATGGTAAAGGAAGGTGTTTAAGGGAGATGAAAAACGAAGGGTCATATGGTGTCATTTCTCCAATCATGAAAGGCTGATGTGAACAATCAAACTGTTCTCTGTTGAGAATCAAGAGAGAAATAATGAGCTTGCATTGCAGCACAAGAATGTTAGGTTAGGCATCAAGAAAAGCTTACTGATGGTAAGCTGAGTGAAACCCTGTGTAGCTTACCTTGGGGCGTTTTGACAGCTCCATTGCTGCAGGTTTTTAAAATCAGGTTAAGAATATGAATGGAGAAAAAAAAAAAAAAAAAAAAAAAAAAAAAAAGTAGGGGTAGCTGATTTTTCCCTAAAAATGGGGGTGACTTAGATGATTTGTCAAGATTTTTTTATGATTTATAAATGCACAATGACTTCTTGAACTGTAACATATCTCTGCCAGTGGGTTTGGCATTTCAAGCCAGCTTTTATAGCATCGTAGTGCCACCAGCTGTTGCTGCATCAGTATGGAGAGTAAGTATAGAAATCAGTCTAGAGGAATTCTCCATATGTCTGCTTTACTTGCAATGGCATTGTTGCTGTGCCTGAAAAATGAGTGAGGTTCATTGCTCAATGGTTTGCTACAGCTGGAGGCTCATTGAAATAGCATACAATGTGGATTTACCTGCATGGGCACTGGTGAATTAGCACATAACCACAGTATCCTGTGTATCACTGAGAGGAGAGATTAGACATGACTTCAGTCACATGAGCACAAATTCATTCAGAAACTGATTTCATGTGAATTCTCTGTTTCATATAAAAGCTCTTTTTGTGGTTTCTTTGACTTAATCTGCAGCCTGTGTCTCACGAAAGTGAGGTTCACTGTGTCAGTCCTTAACAAAATCTTCCAAAACTTCTTTTGATTAAAAGGAAAAGAAAAATAATCACTTTGTTGGTATGTGTTTGTATTCTTCATAGAGACCTGATTGAAAGAGTCACATCTCTACATTTTGAACCTATTTTTTTTTAGAATCTTCAGAAGAATGCCATTGGGTCATGGAGATTTATTCCCTACACCTTTCCCATACTTTCTTCTTGGGTGATTTCTGTCAAGATCACATTATGATTTCTTGTATAAGTCATCTTTTAAATACGAATTTTCATTTATTTCCAGGAAAAGCTGGTATAAAGACATTATGGTTTCCTTTAATAGCTTCCCTTTCCTATTCTTAATTATAGCAAACATTAAGATTATTGCTTGTTATGGAAATAGGAAGTCTGCAATCCTTGTGGCATTCTGTAGAATCCATGGGCCTGATTCTGATGTCATGTGAGCTTCTAATTATTTTACTGTTCATACGTTTAAATAGTTACTCAAGACATTTAAAGGTATAAATGGGAACTTGGGCACAGTTTTCCAGTGTCATCTGGTTTTTCCCTCCTTCCCAACCCTTCGAAATTTTTTATCTATCCATGCTGGAATGATTGCATTTGTTCTGTTCTGTAAAATATTACTTTTGCAAAATGAACTATATTGTTTCTAGTAGAATATTTAGTAGTGTTTTTAACATTTTCAAAAGCATTTAAATAATGAAAGTAAAAGTGCCATTACTTATACTGGTAATAGCCAGTGTAACTCCAAAACTAGATATTTTTTCTCCAACATGAGATAATCTCCATTACTAGTTTTATGTTGCTATGGTTCAACTGCTTTCAATGCTAGGGATAGTGAGTCCATACAGATATGTAGACAGACCATAAGAAATCAATGTTTCTCTCTTTTTCCAATGTTTCCTGCTAATGGAATGATTTATAGCCAGCCTGTATGGGAAGACTGAGGCGTACTATAGCTCAGTAGCTGAACAGTCAGCAGCAAATTATTGAGTTCCCTGACTGAAACCAGGCACATGAACCCAGATCTGCAGTTGATACCATGTTTTCAGAAGTGTTCCCTGCCAGTTGGATGTTGTGGTGGGTTGACCTTGGCCAGCTGCCAGGTGCCCAGCAAGCTGTTCTGCCATTCCCCATCTTATCAGGACAGGGGAAGAAAAGTGCAATGAAAAGCTCATGAGTAACTGCTAGTAATCAAGTATGTACTTCTGGTAGCAACAGTAATTCTGTGGAAGGATGGGCTCCCCTGCAGCAAATACCACCCAATTTAGGATTGTTTTAATCAGAAAGAAGGCATCACTGGGATCCTGACAGAGAGTTGGGGTTTAAGGGCTTCCAGATTCCAGAGGCTGATTTTTTACTAGCTTAGGCTGTACAGAAAGCAAGCTGCTGATTTTTAGCTTTGTGCTTTAAACAATTATATAAGGTTCTAGCTGTGGCAAGGTTGTGTATTTTTTTTTTAGTAGAAGACAGGGACTATTTTCATGCTGCATATTTAGAGCCAGATACTAACTATCACAAAATCTGAATATTTAAATTTATATGATGATTCAGTCTGGTTTTGGCATTGTAGGCCATTTGCAACATAGTGATCTGACAGCAAATTTTGATTTTTGACATCCACCACAGTGATATTTGAGGATTTTTCATCATTTTTACCTGTATTTGATCTATTTTCAGAAATATTGGGGAAAAGAGGACTGCATCATCTCAACAAATGCTTGAGGAAATTTTGGGGAAAAGTGGCAAACTATCTAACCAGTCTCACTAAATAAATTATTGTCTAAATAATATATATTCAAGATAAATAGTAATCAAGAACTTTACAGATAATATAGTATATGCACAATTGCAGTGTCAAATACAGTGCTAGACATATGTTATATTTTTCACATTAAGAAGTGCACCAGTACTAAATGATAGTGCATTTCTAAAATGATCCCTTCATTTCCTCCAAGGACAACACAAGTTTAAATTCAGTCTACATTTTAGGGAGAATGCTTTTCTTCTCTTTCTTTGTGTCAAAGAATAATGGGGAATTAAAATTCCCCTAATCTGACATGAAGTCCAAAGTTCCCTCATGAAATTGCAACATTACAGAAAAGATGAATGTTTACCATGTTTGTGAACTTCATTCTGTTTTGACAATGAGAAAGTCTTTGTTTTAATCCCAGTTTGAGGACCATGAGCATACCAAATAATTTCTAGGAACCTCATTTTTTTAATCCGCTGAATGAAATTGGTAGAATGTTTTTTTGGTGTTCATAGTTGAAGATTCTGAAACAAGTTCTGTCTGGATGGACTTTACTGTTGAAGAAATCCATTGACTTCAAAGGCCTGATGAGGATCATGGCCTGCAGAAGGTTTTTATGTTACTTTAATCAACATTAATGAAGAAGGAGTAGGCCTTTAATATTTCTATGGTGTTATAATGTGATGGTAAAATAGTAACAGATACAGACAAAGAATCTAAGACAACTTACTTCTTGCTCTGTCCTTAACCCAAATGGCTTTAAGAGAACACATGTGTTTCACTTCTTCCTCATCCATCAAATTTTGAGTTTATAAGTTTGAATTCTGTGGAAACAGCTTTTCACAGCCCTGGGAAAAAAAATTCATGTAGAATCTTAGTAAATTATTACATTACTTCAATTTCATTAAATTCTTGTACATTCATTTTACACATCTGCACAGATCCACAAATTTTTGATGGCAAATTCATTGCTCATAACCTGTTGCTGTGTTTAACAATATACACTTTCTTATAAGAGAAAATGGGATTGGTCTGTGTTTTTTTCTGAATTGATTGTATGTGCATGTTTAGAAACTGGGGGAGGGTGGAAAGGGAAGATCAACAAAAAAAGCATGTATTCCAGTAAACCTTTTATAAGAGTGAAGAAATTACAATATTTAAACTAAATTTTTTCTTTTTCTTTGCTTTTAGGCAGCAAACCAGTAACCAGTCTTCTCCTGTGGTGCCTGATTTTCTTGACAAACAAACTAAAGAGGTACTACTAAGTTTATATTCTAAAACAACATCCCATTATAACTTCAAATTCCTGAGTCCACAGTTCTGCAATGTGTTCGTGGCTGCTTGGCATAGCCATCTGAACATGAAACCGTTCGTGATGTTTTGAAGTCTTTGAGACAAAAGCCTGCTTGCTAAGAACTTTAGTTCTGTAGAGAGACAGGGAGGTACAGTGAATAAGAGAATCAAAAGGCTGGAAATTTGCTGCTGAGAATAAATGCTAGCTGCTCCCTGAGGTGATTTGTCTGTGCACTTCACTTTCTACAGATGTTAGAGACTCTTTTTTAGTAAGGACCTGAGGTTCTTTGGTAGCACTTTGATATCCTGCTCGAATTCAATATGTGAAATGGAGGAGTCGCTCTGTGACTTGGAGCACAGCATAGTCTTTGAAGTCTGATCCAATTTTTGCTGCTTACCATTTGATGTTGAAAGGATGAAATGGAGAAAATGTACAGTTTTTGCCAGTAACTCTGCTGAGCATATGTAAGATTAAAAAAACAAAATCCCTTGGATGATGTACTTAGAAATGTTAAGCAGATTAATACCTTCCTATAGCTTTTTTCTAAAGATACAAATTAACTATGAGAGGAAATCAGCATACAGTGCATGCTATGATTTAACTGCATGAGGAAAGGGGATAAATAAGTTAAATGGAAAAAAGTAAACAAATGTTTGTGACATGGGTGCTAAGTCGGTGTTGCTGAAAGCCACAAGAATCTTGTGTAACTTAAATCTAGCATTAGATGTTTCAGTGTCTTGGAAAATAACAAGTTGGTGTCCATGAGATCACAGCTGTAAGTTATAAGCAAATGGAATCAATACATTTCTCATGTGCCTAAAACAGCATTCTTTATTCCAGAATAATTTGGATGAGATTTCTGCTTCTTCTTTTATTCTGAAACATTCATTTGACATGAATGATTCACAATCAAGTAGCCAATCCCAGACAGTTGCAGACCATCAGTTGTCAGGTCTCTTGACATCCCATAAAAAAGAAGGTAAGAAATATAATAAAATAACAGAGATATTTTGTTTACTGCTTATAGGGTACATTTTGCCAGGGTGTAACTTGCTTTGTGTATTGATGAGAACGTTTAACAATCGTTAAAAGGCAGGAAGCATAATGGAAAAAACTTTCTTCTACATATTTTCACTCTGGAAATATGAAAAAGCCCTTACGTATCTGTACTGCAGAGGCAAAAGTAAAATGATTCTTAAAATACACCTTCTATTAAAAGTGTCATTACTAATCTCAAACTACCCTTTTAATGAAATCAAATCTACCTTCAAGAGCTTCAGCTTTCCTTTGCCTTCCCAACTCAGAAGTTAGAGACGGTAATGAAATCTCTCATGTTTGGCAGAATGAAAGACGACTGGTTTGTTCACATGCACAAAGATTCAGTCAGCAACACAGGAGCATCTGCAATAATTCTACAATCTATGCAGTGCAGTTTTTTTATTTTATTTTCTGTTATGTTATTTTTGCCATGTTCGGCAAGAGTTTGAAAACTTAAAGTAAACCATTTTGACATTTTTTGAGTTTTACCTGGCTTATCTTTAGATATTCCAGGAAATCATTGCCTATCAGAACACTTTTATCATGGGTTTTATAATCATCCTGTCTTTGAAAATCCATGAATAGAGACTTTATTACTAGACTGCAGAATAACTTTCACAATTTAAGATGAAGTAGGTTGGTAATGTGATATCTGTAACCAGAGTCAAAATGTGTATGATAGTAAATTAATTTCCAGTTTAATACTGAAAATTAGTTGCTTATAATGTTGTGCTATTAATTAACATTACTGTGTATTTATTTAAATGGGATACCTTTCATCTCATAAATCTACAAATATTTATCTGAATAAATAAGCCCTAATCCTGCAATTTATGTGTTTAAATTTTACAGAATTCAGTAAAACAATTTATAATGTAAAGGTAAGAAGATAAGTATTTATAGGAAGATCGTTCTGTTACGGGAAATAATGTGAATTCAATGCTTTTCCTCTTTTAAACAGGCATAATGTGCTTTTCATGCTAAAAGAGAATAGTATTTAAACAGAGCAGATTGAAAAATTCATTATACCGTCTTCATGCATTTCAGTCCATATGGGTTTTGAATCCATAGTGTGGAACTGCAGGGGAAGTTTGCATTACTATCTTAAATTATGGCAAGTTAAACAATAAACCTGTCAAACAGAAATATCTTCATTGCAGCAAATCCTCTTGAGGGAAGCAGTCAGGGCCCAAATCCATCATCTTTACTCTCACTGCATATTGTATGTTACCCTGCAACTGGTCTTCTTGAAATCAAAGACCTTGTGTCTGAGGTAAAACAATTAGAGTAAAAACTGGCAGAATTGCACCCTTAGCAAACATGATTCAGAACCATTACCCAGTAATTTAAAGTGTCTTGAAAAATATGAAATGATAGAAGAATAAAATTTGAAGAGGAGATAAATGCAACATTGATCTGAACTATTGAAGCTACATCTATGTTCAAATGAATAAGCATGCAAATGCAGAGAAGTAAGGAGTTTCCTAGTTAAGCATGAAAATATTCAGGTAGATGATCACATAAATCACACTTCAACGAGTAACTATTAAGGAAGTAAACCTGGTGAAGAATAATAACTTCTTTGGGTGCTTTTAAAAGCACGACTTACATTCAGAGACGCAGATGCTTTCACCTGGTGCTCAGTCTTCATAATGTATGAAGTACACTTTTAAGCAGATACTGTTCTTGCACCTATTGTGAAAACCAAGTGAAATAGAAAATATCTCTTTGGAATAAGAAAGCACGTACAAAAATTTGTGTGCTTTGCAATGTAGGGTGATACTACATAAACTGTTCTTCACACTAAAAAATCTGCCCACTAGGTGGTCCGAACAATGCAAAGACTGTTATGCATTATTCTGCAGTGTTAGAGACTGATTTTTAATTCTCTGTGAGTTACATTACAGGCAGCACTAGTCTGTCAGCTTGGTGGTGCTTGGACCTGAAATACAGAGGCCCACGGGGAAGGGATTGTGACAGGTTTCTGTACAGGTCCATGACCCAGTTATGGAACAGTGTTGGTGTCTGCTTAAAGAGGAAGTCTGTATGCAGGCTTTAGCACAAAAGAAAGGACAGGCTGCTTATTTGTCTTGAGGCCTTAGTAGGTGAGGCTCTAGTTCAGTCAAGGGGGGATAGAACACAAAAGGGCAAAATGGTTGATGTGAGTTTGCGTGTTTGTGTATTAATCGAGCAGTCTGTTTTCTCATATCTTATTATCTGGCTGTCCAATCGCACAGGCTGCCTGTTCTTAATAACAGATTGGCAAAGGAAGAATAGAGAAGGAAATTTCCACAAAAATCATGCAAAGACTGTACTCTGTAATTAATACAGAAACAAAAGCCTTTTTTTCACATCAAAAGCCTTCTCACTGGGCAAGACTGAGCAGTATGGCCAAACTGCTAGCACAGGAAGTGCATGCATGTGCTATGGTTGTATAGAGTCACAGGGGCTGGTTTTAGGCTGCACAGACATTCCCCTGGGCTCTGCCAGAGCACTGGGGCAAGACCAGTAACAATGCTGAGAATTCCCTCCAGTGTCTGCTGTGTTACAGTGCTTGGGCAGAGAGAACAGTCATTATTAACAATTAAGCCAGAAGTTAATTATTATAGTCACAATAAAGTAGTACTGAAGGAATAAAAATAATATAATCTCCAGAGGCCAAGTAGTGGTATTCCCATAGATGAGATAGATAGTGAGAATGTTTGAAATTATTAACAAAAAGTGATTTTGGGACAAACAAAACATAGGGATTTGACCAATGTAACTTCGCTTCAAAGGTAAATGTGACAGATTTTCTGAGATGCAAAGGAAATACATTTGCAAAAGGAAAGCTAATAGTGTCTCAGTATTGACCATGATGACATAATTTTTTATGCTTAGCAAAGACATTTTGAACAAATGATAAAATAACGCAAAGGGTCTCTGGCTGTGGACCTTCTCTCATGGGAGCAAAATGTGACTTATGGATACGTTCCGTTTATGCCTTGCACCCCACACTGCAATGCTGAAACTTTGTGAAAGGTAGAGAAATTTGCCAGGATTCTGAGAACACTGGAAGTATAGTCTTCAGTGTTGTCTATAGCCACAGTCTGAGGCAGTGAATAGTCCATTTCAGTATAGCCTTTGATTTTAGATTCTTTAATCTTTTATATTTTCAAAACTAGTGGAAATTAGGGCTTGGCATGTTTCAAGCTGGAGACCCATTAGTCAGTGACCCATTTTTAATGTTTTTCTTGCAACATGTATTTTTTTTTTCCTGTTGATAATTTTTTCTCTTCCTTTCTGGTAAGTCAATCATAAAATGTGATTTGTTGAATGTTGCTGTGCTGGGTTTGGAGAAGCTTATGAAGTCACTGGGTTTCTTACTGATGGAGAACAAGCAGATAATTAAATATGACAAGTTACTGCTTGATGGGGAAGAAGGCTGCTGCCCACCTGAGAAAGTACTGTGGACAAGTTTTAAAAGGGTCATTTTGGGCATGGGAGATATTATTCCCAAAATGTTACTCTGTGGTTATCATCACACAGATGATATTTACAGGTTCATCACCCTAAACAGGAAATTTAAAATAATGATGACTTCATTAAAAGTTAAGACTTAACTCTAGTTTTAAAGAAGTGATCCAACTTTAATGCTAGGAAGCATGGTGTGTTAAAGTACCCAAGCGAAAAAGAACAGTGGCTTGGATGTTTGGTCTTTACTTCAGAGTACAGTTTTCTTTGTGCCAGACTTTGTTATTGTAAATATTTCAAACTACTTCAATCTACAGTACAGTCTTGATTCAATGTCTTGTGCTTGCAAGTGAAAGGTGCAAGAGAATGTAAATATAGAGAAGTATGTTACACTACATGGTAGTTTAACCTTGTAGTAGAGTTTTAACTCTGATCTCATTTCATTCCTATTTTTGTATTTTTTTAAAAAGTTAATGGCTATGGCAAAGCAATAATCAGTAGTGATTTGGACATAGGGGCACTTATTATCCTTGAATTCACAGAAATTCAATATCCTATCGTGATTGTAATAGGTATTATAGTAAAGAACAGGAAGTATCTCACACAAAATGTGGTATCAAGATCTGGGTGCCTTGTAACCAAAGATGCCTCTTCACTTTGTGCAAGTAGAGAGAGATCAGTCCAAGCCATATAGCTGTTTGTATAACTCAGCTTCCTGTTTGATTTCATTATAACATTCCTTTCTAAGTTAAAACAAAACCACTGCTACATGATGTAGTGTGAAATACTGCATATTGATAGCAGTACTAGCAATACTAGCTGTCACTGGCAGATGGGATGATACTGATGCCTGAATGCCATTCATTTCAGAATCCTGTCATTCAGGAATTTAAGGAAAGAATTTGTAATCTATTTAGAATTACTTTTGGTTGTTTAAACAGGAGTTTTGTTTCATCATTTTTAAGCTCTTCACTGAGACTAATCTTACACTGTGGGAATATAAATTGTGAAAAACGTGACTGTATTAGTAAAATCATAACAGCAAGCAGAGTTGGGTCTCTTGGTTATAAAAATTGGCATGAAAAGTTTTCTACATATCTGGGGTTTAGGGGAGTTTGGGCAGAATATTTGGTTTTGGTTTAGGTGATTTTTTTGAGTGGGTCAGGTTTGAATTGGTCATTCTTTTGCTAATAAAATAGCATGATCACAGGAGAGTTCGGCTGTTACAAAAACTCTAAAAAGGCCAAGATTGTTTTACATAGCATGATCTGATTGTGCTGAGCATGCTGTAGGTCTCTGTGAGGACTCCATAGATTTCTCCTACAACATACCACACTGTAACAGACAAATTGCTATTAGCCACATTGCAGCTCCAGCTGAAGCCATGAAGGCTCCAGCAGAGGAGTTGCTGAAGTGGCGTGTTATATAATGAATTTCCAATTAAAAGATCCTGCTAGTGTTCTGTGGCTTTTGAACCAAAATCCAACTGGGCATGTAAAGGAGAAAAAGTAGCTTGTTTTTATTTTGTCCTGAAAGAGTATCACTAGATTACTGAGCTTGTCACACCTGGGATAAATGCTTTGGGCTTAGTAAATGGAAATCATGTTTCCAGATCATTCATTTTATCTTGCAAATGTTTAAGTGAAAAATCCTCATTAGAAAATATTTTTTAGGATGTCTCTTGAGAAAATAAGTTGGTAATGAAACTATGTCTCAAAGCAATTATTATTGTTAAGAACTGCCTGGGTGGCCAGGCTCAGAGAGTGGTGGAGAATGGTGCTACATCTACTTTGTGTCTGTTCACTAGAGGTGTCCCCCAGGGATAAGTGTTGGGTCCAGTCCTGTTTAATACATTTATTGGTGATCTAGAAGAGGGAATGAAGTCTACCATGAGCAAATTTGCAGACAACACCAAGTTTAGTCAGAGTTTCAATCTGCTGGAGTGTAGAAAAGCCCTGCAGAGGGACCTGGGCAGTCTGGATCCATGGGCCAGACCACCAGCATGAGGTTCAACATGACCAAGTGCTGGGTCCTGCATGTTGGCCACAACAGCCCCATGCAGTGCTACAGGCTGGGGGCACAGTGACTAGGAAGTGGCCCAGTGGAAAAGGACCTGGCAGTGCTGGTCAACAGCAGCTGAACACGAGCCAGTGTGTGCCCAGGTGGCCAAGAAAGCCAGTGGCATCCTGGCCTGTATCAGGAATAGTGTGGCCAACAGGGCCAGGGCAGTGATTGTCCCTCTGCACTCGACACTGGTGAGGTCACACCTCGATTGTTGTGTCCAGTTCTGGGCCCCTCAGTTCAGAAAGGACATTGAGGTGCTGAACAGGTCCAGAGAAGGGGAATGGTGGTGCAGGGTGTGGAGCACAAGTCCTGTGAGGAGCAGCTGAGGGAGCTGGGGGGGTTTAGCCTGGAGAAGAGGAGGCTCAAGGGAACCTCATCGTTCTCTACAACTCACTGGAAGGAGAGTGTAGCCAAGTGGGGGTCAGCCTCTTCTCCCAAGTAACCAGGAACAGGACAAGAGGTCATAGTTTTGAGCTGTGCCAGCAAGTCTTTACATTGAACATAAAGAAGAATTTCTTCACAGAAAGGCTGATTAAACATTGGAATGGACTGCCCAGGGAGGTGGTAGAGTCACTGTCCCTGGAGATGTTTAAGGAAGGACTAAATGTGGCACTCAGTGCCATGGTCTAGTTGACAAGGTGATGTTCAGTCATAGGTTGGACTCGATCTCAGAGGTCTTTTCCAACCTAATTGATTCTGTGATTCTATTTCTATCATCATAGGAAAGGATAATCACTTTTCTAGGTTTGCAAAGCTGCACAGATATGCAGATGGATGCTTTTGGTAAGCCTGGTACTGTGCATTGCATTGCACTTGGTGGACCCTGCAGGAGCCCCCCAGGAGGAACCATCACCTCCCACCCTGTGGAAACCCTGAATTTTTGCTTTCTGGAATTGTACAGGAGCTTTTCACCTTCACTAGCCATTAGAGTGAGAAACAGTACCTAATTTTCAGAATTTCAGTTCTTTACCATATAATTCAATGTGAATGTAGAAAATCTGACTGCAAACATAAGTGACATCGGTTGCACTTCTCTTGGTTTTATGCAAATTTTTCAGCTGGGACTTGCAGCGACAATGTTTGCATACTGAACTGATTCACCCATCGATGGTTAAATCTTCTGCTACTCTGTAATGGCATGATATGCAGCCTGAATTTTGCCGAAGTATCAGACCAACAAATCTGGAAAGAAATTGGACTGTTCATAATTTTTCTTTACTGCACAGCTTCTTAATTGTTTTTTTCCCCTCCAACAGGCAAAGACACAAACAGTGGCAAGTGATAAATACAAGCTTTGATTTGTTAAACACATGTTAGCTCTATGTTTAGCCCTAGGCAGTGAATTTCATTATAAGCTGGTTTACTTCTGGATTGGTTATTGTGATTGCTTCCAATGTTAAAAGATTTGACCTGCAGCCATGACTGATTAGTATCAGAGGTGAGAGGCAAAATAAGATGCAAGTAAACTGCACAGATAAATTGCAATAGGGTTCTCCAGAGACAACTCAGTACAGTTCTATGTAAAGCAAGTTGAAATTCAGCTTGTAGTGACTGCATTGCAATAAAAAGAGATTGCAGAACTCTCTCATTGAAATACCAAAAAATATTGTAAGACATCCATAAAATTTAATGAAGTTGAATAATAAATATATGATAATGCTGTGCCAAAACCCTGTAGGTTTTAATAAGGGTTCAGTTTGTCCTCTTAACATGTAATGTCCATTGATCCAAGCTGCTGCTCACCTGCTCTTTGTCTTCATTTTCTATCCACAACATACAGGTTTGTTTGAACACTGCTTTTTGCTATTTCTTTGTTGGTAGTTAAGTTTTTCATCATGCAGCACTTCACTGTCCTGTTGTTACTGTTTGAAAATTCTTTTGAGTATTCCCTATCAGCCTTATTTTTGTTATTTCGCTACAGTTACTCGTGCTCTGAATCAGCAGCATATCTCAGATGACTGATGTACTCTGGCATATAGTGTGGCATATAGAAACTCTTCTGTTTCTATAAAAACCACATCATTTTATCTAAGTAAACTTTGTTAAGGTACAGTCAGTACAGAGCTTTGAGAGGGCACACAAAGCGAAAAGAACTCTAATAATATTTTCACAATGGCTTTTATTTTTTTGTAAATTGAAGAATTTTTAAACTTTTTCTCACATCAGAAAACTTTAGATAACTTCTTTATTTCTGGGTATTATTTAAGAAAAAGGCTAAGAACATTAACTGTTTGCTTTTATAGAGCTATGATTTAATCTGCTAGCTGTATGTTGACAATTTCTCGGTGTTTGCTGGTATTTAAAAATCTGAAATCACTCTGATGAATTCCCTGCAGCTGAGTAGTAGTAGCTGGATTTCAGAACATCTTTCTAGAAGACACTCTGTGCTTTCACCAATTATCTTTGTAGTTCTTCATAGATACTGTGAAGAGATAATATGCTGGTAAAAGCAATTAATGTGACGTTGCAGAATGTTACATGAGATATGTGGGACAGTTCAGAAGGTACCATAACAAATTAACTTACGTATTTTGTATGGGTTTGGGTTTTTTTCCTTTGTTATAAATTTGAGTTATTATTCCAGTGGATTTTGATTAGCTGCCAAAAATCATATACAGCTCAGTAGAAGCTCAAACCATGTGAAATTTGCATGGTTGATCAATGCCAATTAAAAATAAAAAAAAAAATCCAAAACATCTCTGACAAGTAAAGGATAGATACTGAGGAAAAATATTTTCAACCACATATGTGGAGATGTAGATACTGCAAGTTATTCATAGATACAGTTTGATAAATAGGTATTTCATTCACTAAATCATGATCTGGTTCTGAGGCATTTGGGTGGGAAAAATTGCCTTACATGACTTACTCATTGGCTTTGCTCATGACAATGATTGTATTACTTGGCTGTCCATCATTGCTTCTTTCTTCTCACTAGAAGTACTTTGTATTTCAGTTCTCTCATGGATAACCTCAGATGATTCTGATGATTTAGCTGAGTGTAGCAATAGCCAATACTAGCTTGTCACACTAATTGTGAGCTTGCAGAGTTCCCTGCTGACCCCAGGAAAGGATAATCTTTCTTGAGGATCTTCCTTGCCTACGGAAAGAATTACAGGAAGAAGGTGTTGTGCTCATGTTGGCAGTACAGCAGAAAAATAATGCTGCACCTCCACCTTCCCTGCTTATAACTCCTTTCCCCCAAGGGAAGGTCAGAATACCAAAATCACAGGAAGTATTGTTACTGCTGCCAGTGGGAAAAAGAGGAGCTGCTGTCCTGTGTGGTCAGGCAGGCAACAAGCATATGTCATAACACAACATATATAAAAGAAAAAGTTTATGAATTCTAATGTTACTTTTTCTTAAAATATCTCAGTACCTGTTCTTTGTCTTTAAGGTTTATCCTGCCTTGTACATGTGAAAACATAGGCAATGAACAATGTGAGAATGCAAGAAGCACAACTATGTAATTACTAAGTATTGTCTCTTGCTTGTCAGGTTGGTCTGCCCTACCAGGCTAAGTATGACAGGGAGAATGCAGACATGACTAGCAAGCTGAATAGCAGCAGGAATATCCATGAAGATTTGATCATCTTAAATATGTTCTTCTTCATCTAACTGTTTTACATTTTGTTGGGAATCAAATATAGATGATGTGTGTGATTACCTAGTACTAAAAAGTTGGAAAACTTTACCCGCTCATTACCTTCAGTTGCAGCTAGTTTTTGTCCTTATAGGCTAGGAGGAACGTCTTCAATTCTTTAGTCTGTGGTTTTGTGAGTATAGTGCTATTGGGAGTCCATTTCACCAGTGTGCTTGTATTGCCTCCTGCACACAGACAGAAGTTACATTCAAAACAAGGGAAAAAAATTGCATTGTTCTGACCTCTTTTTGTCGTAGTGGGATTTGTAAACATCAAAAATGCCCTGCAGCAAAGTGGTGCAATTGTTTTTTCTGCATTCTTTTAATGCTGTTCTTTACTGCATATTCTTAGTCACGATAAAGAGCATGACTATCAAATGAATAACAGCAAGCTTGTCGGTTTTAAAGGGCTTATTTGAAAAAAAAAAACAAACTAAGTTTGCTGCAGCTCTAAAAAAAAAAGAAGAGCTAATTTTAATAGTAACATAGGTGTAGTTTCAAAAATTAAGAACAACTAGGTGCTATAGTTAAAAAGTAAAGAGATACTTTTGTAACAAAAATCTTTGACCTGTTGATTTGTTTTCAGAACAGGTGAACATATATGGCATGCAGGTCTGCATACTGTCTCACCTGTGTCCCAAAAGGGCACAGGAACTAGACTCCAGTTTGGGCTAACCCCTCATATTTTGCTCATCAGACTTTAAGACTAAGTGTTATCAATTTCTTTCATCTCTTGTTGTCCATGTGCTTCCAATTAATATTTCATTTGTAAGAAGCTGATAAATTGGAAGTTCTTAATCTCCTCACAAGGATTTGCCCCTTGCAATGGTATTCAGAGCAGCTGTAGGTTCAAGTCTATAGTATATATCAGTTTTCTGCCTGCATATCCAGGCTCACACTTTGTGACTTTTGATAATTGATTTAGGACCCAAGAAGGGTGAATTCCTCAGCTTCATATCGAGAGGAGCTTAACTGCTTTAGAAAAACGAAATTTTGCATGACTGTATTTAGATACTTTTATTTGTAAGCCATAGTCCACTTTAAAACATTCCCTGGGAAGAACATTGTCATCAGAGAGCCACAGGCAGACGTGTCTCAGGGCATTGTAAATGAAATAGGATTTTCATTATTGCTTTTCATCATCATAAGCAACTTACAACCTAAAACTTGCAAAATCAGAGATTTCCTGCATGGTAGTAGCATGCCATAAAAGCAAATCATTGACACATACTAAAGAAAATCACTGTTAATTCACAGCTCCCTCGTCTTGTCCCACCCACAAAATAAGCATGCACAGTCAGAAAGCATCTGCCAATTTTCTGTTTAAATTCTGTAACATGTTTGTGGAATTGTAGTCACTTGTGGTGTGACTTGCAAGGAAAAAAAAAGAGAGAAGAAGAGGAACCAATCTAATCTTTTTTTTGAAAGAGGTTATAACAGTAAAGCAGAGAATGCTGACCATGGTAGATTAAATCATGCAGAACTTCACATGTAGTGAAAACATGTGACAGACATGGACAGACATTGTGGAATTAAAACCAGGCCAGAAGTGGAGTGTAGAGGGAATACGCCATCAAGGCAGAAAACCTGTGCAGACAAGCATGATAGAGAAAACATGAAGAAGTGAATGAGATGAAAAACAAAAAAGATACTGTTCAATTTCAGTAAGAGCAGAAAATTTGGTAGCCTTGGCAGTGAAATGTTCTGCTGCTTTCTGTAGTATTTCTTTGCTCATATCTAGTTGCTCAAACTCTTGTTTGGGAAAAGTATAATTCTAGTCTAGAGCATTTTAAAGGAGAGTTACGATTAATTCTGTTTTAAAAGGTAAAAGCTTTTTAAATGGCAATACTTACCAAACAATTTCGTTTGTAGTACTGCCCATAGTATTGCATCACTAGGTTGCAACACTTTTTATCGTTATTTATAGCATAGGTTTTGTTATGCTTAGGAAGCCTGTGTCTCTGAATGGGTAGAACATTAACTGGTCCAAAATCTTTGAAAATAAAGAAGAGACCAGATGAAATAAGGGAAATTTTCCCTTGTGTAATAACAACCTTCAGTGACCCTTTTTTATTTTCTTTTAATGAACTTTGGAAGCTAAACAAACAAACAAACAAACACACAAACAAAAGATAACAAAGAATGTAAATACCTAATGTCACATCAGGAGAAGAGATAAGGTAAAACACAATACTCCAGAGAGTACAGTGAGTTACACAAGTAATTCAGCCTTAAAACAAGATTCCAGAAGTTAACTGAGACAGGAAAAATTAAAATTATCCCTGCTGGATTTCTAGGATTTACAGTTTTATGTTCTGTATTTTACTATCACATCTATTGCAGCTGTACAACCATGATGTTTTTGTCTTTGCAGACAAGGGCCAAAGACATTTTCAGTTTTATTTCCTAACATTATTTTTAATTCATCTGTTTGTGCCCATCTCCATGTTCGGTGTTGGACCAAAGCAAAAGCTTTGCATTTTTTTATTTAATGATGTTTAGTGTCAGGCCTAAATTCATTAATCTGTGACCTTATGACCTATGACTAAACCTGTGACTTTGTGACTCTTAACCTATGAGAAAGACTTGAGGGCTCTCAGGGATGAAAAGTTGGACATCAATCAACAATGTGTGCTTGCAACCCAGAAGGCATGGCTCTATCAAAAGGGGAGTGTCCAGCAGGTCAAGGAAGGGGATGTTCCTCTTCTACTCTGCTCTCATGAGACCCACCTGGAGTGCTGTGTTCAATTCTGGGGTCCTCAGCACAAGAAAGACATGGGCATGCTGGAGTGAATCCATAGGTGGCCATAAAGATGGTGAGAGGGCTGGAGCGCCTCTTCAGTTACAACAGTCAGAGAGAGATGGGGTTATTCATCCTGAAAACAGAAAGATTCAGGTAAACCTCATTGCAGCCTTCCAGTACTTTAAGGGGGCTTGTGAAAAAGAGGGAGAGCAACTTTTTAAATGGGCAGATAGCAATAGGGCAAGGGGGAATCACTTCTAACTAAAAGAATACAGGTTTGGATTAGAAGCTAGGAAGTTCTTTACTCAGAGTGTGGTGAGGCACTGCACAGTCTTCCCAGAGAAGTTTTGGGTGTCCCATCCCTAGAAGTGTTCAAGGTCAGGTTACACAGGGCCCTGAATAATCTTGTCTAATGGGTGACATCCCTGCCCATGGCAGAGGGTTGTAACTAGGTGATTTTTTAAGATTCCTTCCAGCCCAAGCTTTTTTTCTATGTTTCTATAACTTTCTGCATCTTATCTGCCTTTCCAGATGTAATGGAATGTTGGCAAGAGCTTTAAATCAGGTTCACACTCTTCTAGAGCTTCTTGTGGTAGCTTCTTGAGGTGCTATGATTATGCTGGGTGATCCACAGCAGAGCAAGATGTTCCTTGCTTTCTGGACATAGTTCTTTTAAAGTAACAGCTTTCAGCTCTATTGATAGTTGCTTGGGAGAACCAGTACCAGATTTATTATTTGAGTTGACAATTTAGGGTCAATATTTAAGGTCAGCCTTTACCAGTGGGATATCAAAATCTTTTATCCCTTATTGCTGAATTAGTGTTTCCCAGATTGGTCTCTGGGTAAAGCCTGTAGCTAGTGAAGAAATAAAAAAAGAAAACCTTACTGGGAAGAAAACTTTCTTTGTGTTCTTGTTTATGCTCTGTTAAAAAAGAAAATAAAATTAGTGGCAGATGACATACATATTCCCTCAATATTGTCAAATAAATTCTGCAAGTAAGAAATCCCAGCAATAAGAACGCCATTGTCTGCCTTTAGATTTGTAGTTGCTTTATTGTAGTCAGAAAAAGCCAAACTCAGGAAGTACATACGATCTGTAAGAGAGCTGAGTTTAACCATAAAGGATTTAGAGTTGTGTCTACCATGTCCGTTGCAAGCCAACTGGAGAATTGCAGGTGTTGGGTTGATGCAGGACACATGTCTCGCATAACCTCTGAAAAGGTACAGCAGAGGAAGATGTGCCCATATCTGCAGAGGTAGCTCCAGTTCAACATCAACTGAAAATAGGAAAGACTAGAGGATTGGGGAGAAAGATTATTTCTCAAGGACTGCAGCCCTTTATCCTGGTGGCTTTTGTTCAGGTTTGTGCTGCCCTGCCTTAGAATGATTCCTATTCTGGGACAAGTAGGAACAAAGAAACAGAGTTGGCTCGGCATGCACTGAGCAGGCCCTCTGTGCTAGGGGTGTTCATTTCTGAAGAGGCCTCAGGGCAGCTGTAAATTGGACCTATTATGCTCAGCATCATCATGCATCTTCATGCTACACCATGAACAAACATGGCTGGTCTGTAAATCTAGCCCACTGTATCTGGATTACATTTGTTAAACTAATGCTTGGGGTTTTGTCTGGCTTTATTCATACCAATACCGGAACATTGAGTAAGAACAGCAAATCAGAAACAAAAAACACAGCATTTTAAAATATTGCTCCCACAGATTTGGGCCCCAAGTGTGTTTTATATAAACATTTTGAATTGTGGCTGGATTTTTGACCAGATTGTTTCCCCTGAGGGATCTTTTGAAACAAAAACAAACTGAGCAAAACAAGTTTTGGCGGGATGGGCCTGTGTTTGTTTTCATGTAAGCTGGTGACAAAACTCAGAGCAGGAAGGCATCAGTGTGCTGGAATCTGGTGTACATTGTGTTCTGCATATTCCCAGCTGACTTGCCAGGAGTGATCTAGAACTGAAACAAGAATCCGTTTTCACTAGGGTACTGAAAAAGAAGTCATTAATTAATCATTAATCTAAGACAATTTGGCTGTTTTAAAACAACAGATTTGGCTAACATGATATCCTGCTTGTGGCTTTTTTTTACATGAATGTGTGGCCTGTGATAGGTTAGGAAGGTGAGCACTTTTGAGAACTACCCCCTCTCTTGTACAGCCCATGAAAGTAGTTTATATTCTATCACTATGCCCTCTGTGCTTCAGTGTGGGTATATAATTTCAAAAAGGAGATGAGGAAGTAGTTTGCTTTAACATGAAGCTGTTTCCAATGGAATTCCAAGGTTATATTTATGTGAATGTCCCATGCATCATGGGATAGCAGTGAAGGAGGCAGAAGTGTTTCACATCCTAGTGATGAAAAAAAAATGGAAGGTGAGGAATGTTTTGCTTGTAATATCTATTTGAATTTATTTTAATGGGGTCACTTCCATGAAATACTGTAATGTGTTTTCTGTAGAAGTTATATCATTGAGCGAAGTCTACTACCTGAAGCAGAGGTGAAAGTGGAATCCCACTTTGTAGTGGTGTGCTTAGAAAGGAGACTGAGTAAAAGCGATACAGGTTGTTAATGGTATTGCTTATCAGACTTTTTATTTAGCTTCAAATTTGAGAGAGCTACTCCTTTATTTCTAAAACTTCACATTTGCATCTCTTTGATATGAAATACTTGTGAACTAACTAGAGAACAGAGCTGTGAGTTCAGTAGCCAAGAGAGCCTTGATTTAATAACATAGAATTTCACAGGCTTGTGTGCAACATCTCCTTGTTCTGCATATAACAAATGCAGAAGTCAGAAGCAGAAATTCATCACAAAGGTGCCAGTACTTCAGGGTGTGATAGTGGTTATCCACACATCTTGTTTAACATTATAACAATCATTACCTAAGTAAGACCATTCAATTTCAAAAAAAGATTGAAACCTGAATTCTAAGTAACTGCTTAGAATTAGATGTTTATCGTACAACTTGAAAAGTAAATGGGTTGAACTGTATAGACAGTATAGCATGGCTGTGAACAGACTTTCCTATTTGGTATGTTTCTTCTTTAAGACAAAAATAATATATATCTGTGTTGTGAAACAGTAATGAGCAATAATTGTGATTTAAGTACATAAAGCATTTAGATTGCAATAACTAACTGCTCCATTGTCCCCTGCAGTGTCATTAAGACACTTAAAGGGGAAATTTAAATTACTTCTAAGACATTCTGTTACCTAGTTACTCTAAACACAATTGAGGATATACAGTTGCTGCTTTGATTACTAATACCTTACTAATTGTGTCTTAGTAAGTAACTGTGAGAAAACATTTCAATTTAGTTGTGTAGAAATTTCAAAATAATATTTGTGGTGCTTATCAGACTCCTAAAAATTTAAGAACTCTGATGTACCTTCTTTTTGGTGTATGTGTATGACTATGGCCTGCAGATGTGAAAAATGTTGTATTATTAGTGTAGTCTTTTGCAAGATGGCATCTGAAAAAAAGTCTGCACTGAACTGGCAAGTTAGGCCGTATGGACAGTTAGGAGACTTTGAAACTGTAACTGTACTGCAGATGTATGACAACAAAGGTTCTTTCTGGAAAGTCATGCATCATGGGAAAGAAGTCCTTAAAGCAGGTTTCCAAATAGATTGAGTTGTTCTGGTCAAAAAAACAACAGTATTTCTGTCTGAGGACTGTTGCCAATCCAGATGATGTCAAGAAATGCATTGGTAGCATTTGCTGGTACAAAATATGCCTTAAAATAGACTGTTGTTCAGAGAAATGGCCGATTTTTTTTTTTTTTTTTTTTTTTTAATTTTTTTTTTTATTTTTTTCTGGTAACTTTCACTGCCATCATTGCTATGGACCTTCTGCTTGGTGTGCACCCAGGTAAGTTATGTATTGTACCATTGGATTAAAGAGCTCAGGCTCAGGTTTTTATTTGGAATGAAGCCTGCCAGGCATGGAATCATGATTCAGTTTAAGGAGGAGTGATGTGTGCTCTTAGGTGCATTTGAGTAAGCGCCTGTATTTTCTCCTGTAAATTCCTAAAATAACCAAAATAAAAGTAAAGTGCTAAATACATCGGACTGTCAGGTTTCTGGCCAGTACTCAGAGCTCAGTCAAGACAGTGGAGAAGGTCCTGCTGGATTTTGGATAAGATTAGAAAAAAATAAAAATAAGAGGGACTAAATGGACCCTGCTATGCCCAGTTTCCCCAAAAATGCCTTTTCTGATGCTGAGGAGCAATTTTTAATTTTTCTTTTTTATAGCCAGAACTGTAGTTTTCATGTGGTATTTCTCAACAAACACAGACTTTTCAGGGCTGAAAGGTAGGGAATGGATACCTTACGCAGGCACTGCACACATGCTCTGGGGCATGCAATGTGGTTGCAGCTGCACACCATCCACATCAGAGCATGGTAGTACTGAGTAAGGTCTGGTTTCCACAACTACATTTGCTTAATTTATTCTGAAGACTCTCAGTATACACTTCAGCAGTATAATGTAGGCAGAGAAATTTGACAGGGATAGCTAAAAACATTATATATTATAGGAAGAGCAAATTTAAAATGATTGGATAGACTTTTGTTTTCAGACTAATGCATTCATGAACCATATTCATTCAACACTAAATCCAAATGCTTCCCATATCATTGGAGATTACATACAGTGTGAACGGAGGCCAGTCTCAAGTATCCTCTTTGCCCTTTTTTTTGTGTTGATACGTCCCATAAGTTTCTCCTTTCTGCTTATCCATAACATTCAGACAAATGGAAATACATGCAAATGCAAATCTATTCATCAGCAGTGTGCTATGGTGTTGGAAAACCAATAGATTATTTAAGATAACAGTATCTTCTGTAAACTTGAAAATAAATCATTGTGGTTTTAATGTCTTATATTAAAGGTGAGTTCTTAAAAAAACTGTAGTGTTCTTCTAGGGCATTTCATCTGGAATTAACCTGTGAAAACATTCTCCTTCCAGAAATTAAATTCATTGATTCCCTTTAAGTACATGTTCTTTAATGGCCTTTGGCCACTTTTAGTATCTATTTTTGGTACAGCTAAATCTAAACAACTGCAGTTTACGTGGTCATTATATAATTCATCTAGATGGATCAGTTTAATATCTGATTTTTCAAGATTTCCTCACAATTCTGAAATTTTAGCAATGCAGATATTTTCCTTTTGCCCAAGGCAATAATAGATGTGGTGTGCAAACACTGCTTTAAAGAGGGTGTCTGTCTCCTGATTTACATATTTTAAAAGTATTAAGATCAAAAGTAATGAGAATTTAATCCATATGGCATGTAAAAGATAAATAGGAATATTAATACTGTATCAAATACTAATTAAAGGAAACACCAGTCCTATTTTTAAAATCTTGCATGCAGATGAAAAAGCAGTCATTGCAAAGTTAAGATCTGATTCTTAGAAAAATTAAGAAATTTTTTTCAAGCCCAGATTCTAACTGAGACTGAGTTCATATGCTGGGCCAAATTCGGTTTGCATAGTACTTCACAGTATCACTGGAGCATCCTTTTCTTTCAAAGTATCTCATGTCGTTCTAAAACTGAAAACTGCCATCAGCTTTACTACCACTTTTTAATAAGGAAATTCCCTTTCATTATCCAAGGAGCTGAAATACCAGTGTTTTCTAACTTGCCTAAGCATACATGTCAAGGCTTTAAAACAGCTAATTCATGGGAACCCTGTTGGATTTTGATCAAGTCATGTGTGCAGATTGTAGCAGTGAGTGAAGAAAATGTCGCCTCCTTTGAAGAAAACCTTAGACAAGAGTGGTCAGGATGAGTCATAAGTTTTCCATGTCTTTGGGCTAGATTAAACTTCTGTATTTCACTGTTACAGAATTTGTAGGTGAAAGTACCTTGGGATGTGTGCTCCTGGCAGAGTAGCAAGAAAAACTGGCTCTGGTTGTGCTACAGTTAGAAGCTTTAGTGCATCCTAACACTCTGCACAGATAAATCAGCCGTAGCTAGACATGTAAGTATCATGGAGATACATTTAGAGCTTCGTTATTTCTAAAACTGTAGACCTTCAGTTCTCCATTAAGTCTTTCTTTTAAATATTAAAAGGTAGGGTATACTTTTAACAGAGGAATTAACTTGCAGTGAAAAGTTTCCTTTGAAATATGAGAAAAACAAACAGGGAGAGCTTATAACAAGTTTTGCTGGTACTGCAGAGTCTTGTAAGTGAAAGAACAAACTATCATTTGCTGTAGCAGGCTGAAAAAGACCTGTGAATAACTGGAGTGATTTTTCTTCATTTGTGCCTTGAATAATACGTGTACACCAAAGCTGTCTCAGACACAGTTGAGTCTGACAGAGTGGAGAGAAAACTCTGAAACATTGAGTCTTGCTTAGCCTTGTGCATTACTCAAACTCTTAATTCTTTCCTGTGGGTCTATGGTTTCTATGTGTTTCTATATAACCACAGTAGGTAGCCATCACTATAGAGCAAATCTTGCCCACCACAGGTTGAGAAAATGGGCTCTGATCAGTGGTCTATTTTCTGCTTAAGGGTGGCAGTGATTCTACTGTAGAAGGCAGTGAGACAATATCTCCAGTGTTGCTGCTGTGTTCCCTTCAGCCAGATCAGAGTGGTCAGGACAATGTTGTTTTGTCAGCGGATCAACAAATTACAATTCTTCTGCAACCTTCCATCCACTTTGAAAGTGCTGCAACATTCTAAAGAAAACGGTACAGCCACACATCAAGCATGTACCAGTTGTTCCATGCATGCATGGAACAAAGTTGTCCAGGAGCTGCTGTCTTAATACAAGAGGCAATTTGATGTAGAAGAAAAATTCGATCAACTAGAGAAAGGATGTGAAGACGAGTGCTGTAAAACATTCCCATCTGCATGTATGTAAAGCCAGTTTAGCTAATCCAACAGATGATAAGTGGGGATATAGACCCATCTACTTCTTGTCCTCTTCCAGGAAATATTAGGTAGATGCAGTAATTGCACATTGTGCCTCTTTTTTGCAGTCAGTGTAAGGATGATTTCACAAAGGTACCTGCCTGGGTCCATCTAGAAGAAGCTGAGCTTTGTCGTGGATGAGTTAATGCTCTTTTTTCTCAGTTGTCATTTCAAATCTCTAGCAAGAATGCATTGGCTCTGTGCCTTCTGAGTCATGGTCTCTTTGGGAAGGAAGGATGTGGTTAAGCTCACTGAAGTTGTTTTGTGGACTGCTGAATGGCTACAGGGCCTTGTATCCCAGGTGTGGTTTTTTTCTGTTCACTTTCCTGCAGAATAGCCCAGGTACTGTTTTTAATAGTTTCTGTGTATTTTGTAAAATAGCTTTTAAATATTGAATAAATTTTCATTTTCCTGCTGGAAAATTAAAACATAGAAGTATATCATCACATGGTTCATTCGGTGTTGAAGCAATTTTGAAATGTTAACCAGAAAAATCTATCTGCCTTGGAGCATTTTTTACATCAAACATTCCATGAAAATATTTTCCTGAAACTCTAAGTATTTCCAAATATTAAAGAAGAAGATACTTTTCAAGTATTGCTGTCAGGCTAATGCAGTGTCAAGTTCCCACAAGAAAAAAAAAAGTAATGCAACTTTACAGTGGGGGGAGACTGACCAGCATCACTCATCAGTGGTACAGGGCTGGCACACTGCTGATGCCAATTCATATTTTGACAGAGGTTTTATAGACACCAAATAAACACAGTTTGTTGGTAAGCACTTTGACAAGCAGAGACAAGAACAAAAGAGAGGTAAACAAGTGGTACAATGAGTACTTTTGGGAATAAATATACGGATAGGTATATCCTTCCCTCCCCATACCATTTCTTCCTCAGCCCCATCTTGGTTTAGATTTTGAAATGGTTTCTAGTAGCCATGCCTTCATTGCCCTTTTGAGAGCTGGGAAAGAGAAAATTGTGGTGATTGGAAGAGAGATAATCATCTTTTCTCTACAAGATAGGATGATTTTTCAAAGAGGGAAAATTTTTCATTCCTATAGTGTAGTACCTGTGTATATATTTGGCATATTTTTACTGTTGGCTCTGTATCTATCAGATAATAAAACTCATCTTGGATCAGCATTAAGGTTAGCTTAGTGCCCTCTAGAAATTTACTGGGCCGAAGTTTATTCTTGGAGTTTCTTGTGGTTCTGAACCTAAATGCTTTCTTTATATCCGTCCTTGTCTTTTGTAGTTTTTGTCTGGGTGATTCTTAGACCCGTTCTTCAGCTGGAGAAGCAAAGCACTTCCTAATCCCTGCCTATGGATTTAAAAGATCTCTGCTTCTTTTGGGGGGGGGGGGGGGGAACTCAGACATCTGAAGCCCTCATCCTCATCATATCCCCGTCTGTATTTATGATAGCTTTATAGCTGTATTCCAGAAAAAAAAAAAAAAAAAAAAAAAAAAAAAAAAAAAGATATTCTGGTGGACTTCTGCTTGAAGTTGAGGCCAAATGAGTAGAACTGGATTGAAAAAATGCTAATCCTAGAGCACACACTACTTCCCTAGGATGGTGCCTGTGTTGCCTTAGGGCTGTGGTTTCCAGTCTAATTGCAAGACAAGGACAGTCTCCCAGCAGCTCCAACACCTCTGGGTAGTAGAAATTCCTTCTGTAAGCCTGGGTTGTGTAACACCTCATGTTTACAAATCTGAATGCTAGGATCTAGTATTTGCTGTGGATCAGTGTCACTGGGACAGCACTATTGAGCTGGGCAGCTGGGTCACTAAGGTAGCAAAGCAGCATCTCACTCAACTCAGATAATACTCAAGAACAAAAACTCATTCAAACTGTACTTGACACAGCCATTTTTTTCATACTCAGCCAGATCTTTTGCAGGACACAATATCATTTTATTGGCTATTTTTGCATCTTTCCCAGAACCAGGGTTCTCAGTACAGACTTGAGGATTTTTCTGCCTTTGAGAAAAAAGGCTTCCAGAAGACTGTGACAATTAACTCATAGCTATGTGTGTGATACGAGTATTACTGATCACTTGTAGAAGTCGATGTATGCAAACCATAGTCTGAAACACTTTTCATGAATCTCTGAGCATAAAAGATGTTTTGAATATTTAAGTATTGAAGTTCCTGCAGTCCAGGTGCTATCCTCCTATATGAATAGTATAGTGTAACTGGTGTCTGATGCTGGAAGATGTCTTTCCTAGGTGTCACATGCTGCCAATTTACAGAGCACCTCAGAGAAGCAGCCTGCAATTTCTTCAGCCTCCTCATCTTGTGCCTAGGCACTGCAAGACATCTCTGCGTATGTTTAGGTTTATTGGTTTGTGGTGGATGTAATGCTTAAGAATATCGGAATGCCCAGAGAAGCTGTGGATGCCCCATCCCTGGAACTGATCAAGGCCAGGTTGGATGGGGCTTTTAGCAACCTGGTGTAGCAGAAGGTATCTGCCCACAGCAGAGGGTTGGAACTTGATCTTCAAGGTTGCTTCCAACCATAACCATGCTATGATTCCCTAGAAACTTCTCTTAATGCAAGCTTTGACTTACAAAGTGAAGAGCAAAGGTATCTTCGAGGAATGCAGGAAATAATAAACTTCTGCTTTATTTAATCATAGTTAAAGGAAAAGTGAATGAAAAATTGTGATTTGATTTCAGCATATTGTCTAGCTTCCTTGACCAACCAAATCAGGGACAAAGGCTTTTCTGCCTTTATTCTCATTTCACATCAGGATTTCTGCTAAATGAAGTTTTTTTACTGACTTGATTGATCTCATTTCATATCTGTTACAATTTTTATCTTTTTCTGATACCAGTCATGAATACACTTTTTGAATACCCCTCTCTACTGATGGACTTCAGCTGAACTGAAAAATCTAGGCATCATTTCATAAGTCATTTTTCAGTGGAAATACCAGTTTCTGTGGTGTTACTCCCTCCAATGTTCGCAGGTAATTCCTCTTACGACCACCACAGTTGGGTAAAACACAAAAAACAAAATGCAAAGATGTCTCTTCCTAGACAGCTGGAGATGGCATGGTATTTTACACAAATTTTAAAGGAGGACAAGAATACTAATGCATAACATTTAATAACATATAATTTCAAAACTATTTGGATATACAAACAAAATAGATCACTGACTACAGCTAATTACTAACACCTGAAGCAGATGAGAGATGGCAAATGAAGCAAATTAAAAAACAGCTTAAATGACCTTTAAAATGGGCATTAAGCTTCACTTTAATGACCAGGCAAATAGCAATATATTCCATTTTGGAGCATCTGAAATTTGGAACAACCCATCAACAAGGAGTATAAGAATAAAGGTTGTGAGAAAAGTTTTCCTTTCATGTGCAAACAGAGGTATTGCAGTGCAAAGTTACACCCATATGGGTCATCGATGAAAACTGCAAGTGGCTACCTTAGCTCTAGGCAGCCTGGCTTTCCAGAGCTGTGAGGAGTCAACAGAACTGTGACTGCTTAACTACCTCCATTAATTTGTTCACTTAGGCAGTTACCTACTCAATCTTGAGCAATGCAGCCACCCGACATATGACAAAATTCTAATAATAATTATTATATCACAATTTAATTCAGAGCATTTGGATATGAGATGCTTTCATTGCTGGATAGATGTTTAACCAGTTGTGTTCAGCACACTTACAAAATCTATTTGCGAAGAGGATAAAACCTGTTGCCAGATTTTGCAGGTTTTTTCCTCTTTGACTCCCTCATCCAGGGAATGTTAAACAGCGTAGGACCAGGAATTTGTATCTCAAAAAACTAAGGGCTGTAAAGGCATCACCAAAAACTGCTCAGAGCATAATTGTCCTGAGGATGCCTTATCAGCACCAACATGCAGCTTGCTATATATAAAACTTTTAAAGAAACTCCAGCTATACTGCTGTCCTAGTATGATTCAAAAAGCTAAGCACATGTCTTCTTTACCATAGAGCACCCTACAGGGAAATCATGCCCTGAGCAGACTCAACCAAGGAGAAGGGATGTGTATGAGTCTATGGATCATCAATTATAATTACCAAAAAAAAACATTCTTGCTGCTGCTTCAAGCCATGGGCAAAGCGGCAACTGCAGTGAAGCTGCTTCATAGTCTTCTCTTGTCTCTGTATGGAGGGAAGATTCTAGTCCGTCCTACAGTCCTCTCAAACAAATCTCAGTTACTTGGAATTTGTTCAGAAGGGTGATTTTTACCCTGAAGGAATTAGGAGGCATTATAGACTCAATATATGGGACCATATGTCATTTGTATTGTTTCCAAATGTTTCTTTTTGAGCTTTTTCCCTCAATTGCGAACAGATTATTTCACCACACATTGTCTAGAGAAGAAGGGGATTTCATATTCCCATTTCTTTCATTTAGGCACTATTAAATCTGTATCAGTTTCATAATACTGTTTTTCAACATTATTTCATTCTTTGTTTCAAATATGCACACCATAAGTGCAGTTTGAGGCAAGTGCTTCTAATATGTTGTTCAGGCACTGCCAAAGTCAATGGCAGAAATAGAGAATACAAGCAGAGGTGGTCCTAAAACAAAATATTCCACTTGTTTATAAGGCTGTTCAAAAGCAAACCAAGCCTTTTTCTTGACCTTAATAGTGGAAAACCAGCAGTGAGGTTTGACTGTAAGTCTAATAAAACTAAAATTGGAGATGTGTGAATTCTACCCTCTCTCTGCTATGCAGATCAATATTCTCAGGTAATGTAAATTGAGCTGGTCTGTATCTCCCTCTTTTCTTGTGATTTTCCACTCCAGCCTTGGAGAAGAGCTCTTGATGTCCAGTGACATCTGTTCTAAATCATGTTTTGGAAAAAATGTAAATACAGAAAGCTTGAGGTCAGACCCAGACAAAGCACTGGGCTAGCTCCCAAGGCCTCTCTACATCTGGGTTTATTTGATGTCAGGAAGCCTGTCCACAGTCTTCAGTGATGGTAGTGAAAGACCCTTCATTTAAGGCTTTCCATGGATTTTTGCACAGGTACTGTAAGTATTAAAACCTTTTGATGAGCTCCCTATCTATAAAAATCTGTAGCTGGCTGGGTGCTGGCCTCTTCTGAAAAGAAGAATTTTCTGAGGAGCACAAATTCTTCATCCTATGCAAATGAGCGGAGATGGTCTTCTGTGACCTTCTCCAGCCTCAGCCACTCTCATACTTGTCATGTTTCTATAATTAGTTTTTGTTTGTGTCTAATTCTGGTAGTGTTCAGTCTGCACAGGCTTGCATAGTTCCCAGACCTTTAATTATCAGAATTGATAGATTTAAAAGATGCAAAGTTTTGCAAGGCTGTGATAGCTTCATGCTGGACTACTTCAAGGCAACATTGCAGAAATTAGTGCTGAAGGCCACATTCATAAAGGAGTTGTGTGCCTAAAATAGTCTGTTGAATTGTACAGAGCAGGCATCAGCAGACCTTATATTCATGGGTGTGTTAGAAAATTGCCCAAGGCAGGAGATAGTAAACTTCTTGGTCTCTGTAAACTTGATAGAGCTGCTTTTTGTTTTCTAAGGCCTTTTGACACTGTTCTGGGCGTTATTGTTTCCCTAACTGTGAAAATCAGACTCTGTTGGAAAAGCCACAGAGAAGCAGAGACTTCTTAACTAGAAAACAGCTTTACAATGTGGAGTTGGCATACATTTTACATTCTTATCAAGTGTGTATTTACCAATTAGTCAGCAGCCTGAGCCAGTGGATTTAATGAACTTTGTGTGATTTATGCATAGCTTTTATTAATTGTGCCAATAGGGATAAACACTGGATACAAATAGATGCAGATGTCTCACTTCTTTCTCCTTTAAGTAATACTATTTCTTGTCATTAAACTACTTTATTTTTATCTACTCTATGTGTTAGAAAGTGATCATTTCTTACCTTCCATACTATAGTCCTTCCAAAGGTAAGGCTCAAAACTTTCACTGACCCATATTCTCACTGGTCTGGGCTATGCCCAAGGCCAATACAGAAGTTCAGAGAAGAAAGCATTTACTCCTTCTCCCCTTTCTCCCATCAGTGAAACGTACATTAAATAGTAAGTAGGCCACAGAAGCAGAGAGCATGTGAATGACTTGAGATCCTGGTAATTTGAGCAGTCAGAGAAAAAGGGGGCCAGCACCTGGCTTTCAATCTCTGTTTGAATGAATATTTAACTGCTTTATGTAAAGTGGGACACTTTCAACAAATAAGGTTGAGAGAAACTTACCTAAGAATATTTTCTAACCCAGCAGTTAGGCTAGTCTCCTGAGAAGCATGATGTTTGGGTTCAGGTCTCTGTACCAAATCACTTAAAGGAGGTGCTTGAAGCTACATCTTTCACAATCTAAGAACATGGCCTAATCACTGAGTTTTTGGATATCAGGGGTGGCAGCACTACCTCCTCTGCTTTGGGAAAGGAGTCCCCTTGTGACAAAATCAAAATGTTTTGTTTTTTGAGATGCCAGAATGAATTCTTTCAACATCTCTGAAGTTTTTTTCATGTTATTTCAGCTGAAACTGTTAGTTAATATGACCTGAATTCACACACAAAAAAAAAAAAAGTTTCTGTTGCCCTAAAATTCCAATATTAGTGAGGGAACAAACTGATAAAAAAGAAGCCTCATTAACTTCTAACTCACGTTAGACACTCTACAGTTGTCTGATTGTAGCACTTCCTGAATAGGGCCCATCAATGGCTGTGCCTTATGGTTTTTATTGGGATGCTTCCCTTCCACGAAGGTGGAAGTTCCTTCCCTTTTTAGAAGTAAGGAGGACTGTGATCTTGAGCATCCAGAACTGAAAGATTTAAATTATCCTTCTGCAGAATGCTAATGGCCAAAAAGTAGGAACACCTTTCAGAAATCTTTAGGCATTTTCATCCATTAAATGCTATTTGAAACTTACACAACTAAGTATTAGGCTATTTTTATAGATAAAACCCCTTATGCACATTGGCAAGTCTAATGAGATCATTTTATTGACTTTGTGTGCTACTTCAATAGTTTCTCATCTTCAAATGCCATCTTTTGATACCATCAAAAAAACCCAAAACCAAAATCCGAAACAGAGTCAGTTTTTGTGATGTCATTGACTTTTTTACCTCATTGAGTATGGACAATAGCCATGTTTTTCTGATGTTCTCAAATTGCCAAAGTTCTTGTTTTATGAGATGTTAGAAATATGTTTGGGTGCCATTGTAGTTACACTTTGGCAGCAGCAGAGTCCTTCTTATACACAGGTTTGCCATAAATTCTTTAAAATCATAAAAAAAACCACAATTGCAGGCAGGATTTTTGGGATTGTCCTTTTGTTTCTATGTGAAGGACAAACTTTTCTGCCTCTTTGGTGGCGTGATACATGATAGGACATGAAACATTTGCTTCTGACTATTTTCATTCCAGAAACAAAACTAGAAAAGGTAATCAGCTGTATTCTCTCAGCTCCATGGTCCCCTTGGACCCTCTCTTACCTTGGTGTTTCACTGAACTCTGATGAGCTCAGCCTTCTTTTGGTTCTCACCTAGTGTTTGGGCACTCAAGTCTTTCTCGAACAGTGGCACAAGCTACTGCTCTTTCTTGCATAAGAGGAGCAATGTATCATGAAGCTCTGCTTTGTAGGAGTTACTCTCTCTTCCTCTCTGTGCATTGAACTGCAGTGAAATAAGTAATGATAATGTTTAGAATGTCATCATTAGGCATCTGAATTTAATACTTCAGCAGAGATAACTGGGAAATTCATCCCTCACATCCTGTGTGTGTTCAAATGATTATCCTAGTCCTGGCTTTCTGCAGCCATGGAGGAGAGAAAGAAGGACAAATGTAATGAAGGCATTGGCCCTTTGCTGGCACTGTCATATGGTACAGGCATCTCCTCCTCACAGCAGCTGTGTAGCCAGCCTGCCTACATCCTACTCTGCAAGGGTGTATGTTGAAACCTAGTAACTGGAGTCCTTTTTCTCTGAAAAATAAATACATAAACATGTAAAGCTAAGACTTCATAAGCTAAAACAGCTACCTGTTCTGAATCTCTGCACAAACTTTCCTGATCAAGTCCTAATAGCAGAGATTGAATTGCGGAATGCAAAAAAAGTATGGTAAGTGTAGTTAATCACTCTTATGTATTTTACGAATAAAAAAAAGTTTCATGGTTCTGTGTAAATAATATTGTGAGCAATGCTAACAAAATGGTGAAAGAACAGTAATTTGTTTTGGACAAGCATGTGTTATTGGTCGAGAGTGAGGAAAAGGGATAAATCACTAAAAATAACATATTTTAAGGAATATTGGTGTCATCTCATAAGGCCTCACATGATCCGTCATTATGAGTGGGAGAGCACATTGACTTCATGTAGACTGCTGGCATGAATGAGTATTTGCAGTAAAAACTGAAAATCTTGTTTTCCTGTATGTGGTGGTATAGATAGTTTTCTGCTATTAATTTCCATCTTCAGAAAAGAAACAATATCTTTGGCATCACCTATTTTTGTGTCTGCATATTGAAGTTATAATAATAATGCAAAATGACCTAATAAAAAAATTCAATGTGTGACAAGAGGGACATAATTTTCTGCTGCTCTACCTTGTGAAAGCAAACAATGAACAGTAACTTAGGGTCCCCAAGTCATGTTTCTTTCCTTTTTTCTACATTATAATTTAAATGTTTTTCAAAGCTCATAGTTTTATGGGTTTCTTTGACGCAATTTAGGTGGTTTGTGCATTATTTGAAAACATAAATTTTTATGGTTTATGTAAATTTTTTTATTATCTTCAATTTGCTTTTTTCCACCCAACAATCTCATATTCATTTAGTTTAGACAATGATGAGCAGCTACACATTGATTCATACTCTCGATGAAGGCACAAGTTATTCTTACATTTGTTTTATTGAAGAACCTAGCATAAGAATTTTTCATCAAATGTTAACCTTAAGTATTCTTACGTGTTATTGTGTGTTGGTTGAAGGTATATAGCTCTCAATTGTCTCTGACTTGTAACTGCCTCATGATTTAATTTGAGTGCGTAGATAGACTGAGTAATGAACTTTAAAAATTTACTGTATCTTCTACAAGTGAAGAGAAATGTATATTTGTCTCTGCCCATATTCTTTTACTTCACAGTGCCTTTTAATAATGGGAATAATTAAGGCAGTCCTTTCTAAAAACTGGAGTTAAAATTCTGATGCACATTTAATTTTAATCTTATTTCTCTAAGCCATGTTAATATCAAGGTGTTTTTCTGATACTTTCCAATTTTTCCATTGTATTCATATGCTTAGTGTTGAGGCTGGTTTCAGAGGAACTAGTTCTAGTAGCAAAGGTGTGCACTCATGTTAGTGTTTTCAGGATATGAGCCTTCCTACTGGGGGATGGATATTTTCATTATTATTATGCCACTACTTCAGTAGGAGTCTTTGATGACCGTGTTCACAGCAGTAAAGCTGATTTTTAGGTTTTGTCTCCATGGGAAAGTTAGTAAAGAGTAAGTCGTAATATAAATTTATGATATAGTTATGCCAGTGCTTTGCAAAGCTGCTCAAGCTAGATGTGAATCAGACCCCGGAGGCAGCATAGCTGGATGAGTGCAGTGCCGTGCCTAAGCTAATTAGTCCTACTGAGAAGCAGGATATGTTATGGAAGAGAGTTATGTTAATATGGCCGTACTTCCTGGCTATACAAAAGAGAGAAAGCAGAAGTGGTATTCTGTGGCAATAGGTACACTTGCAATGCACCGCTTTGTTCATGTTGTAACTCTGGGGTCATTTGTAGGTCATTCACACAAGGAATTAGTGCACAGTAATTAATAAAGTATTCATTCAAAAACTTTTCATACTCTGCAATACCCACACACCTAAGTACAGAATCAGGACACACATTTTGATGTTATATCACAAGCTACTCTATAGGGATACACTACTCAATAGCAGCTAAGAATCTAGTATAGACTTGTAAGAAAGGGGTTGAAAAAAAATCAAATATCTGTAGTAATTAGATGGTGAAAGACATATCCAAATCAACTTACAAAAAAATTTCCAGAAATCACTTAACCTGTGTTTTCTGGAGTGACAAGAAATTCTGTGTTTCTGCTGTAACCCACCATGGAGGAGCCTGATTTTCCAGAAGGGGTAAGCTGTAATGGTTTAAAAAGCAGCCTTTCCAGTGCCCCAGTTTGAACCCTGAAATCAATGCTCATTTTGCTAAAGAAGAGTTCATCAAGTTCTGATGAATAAAATATCATCAAAGTCACTTGAATTGGTCACGTATTTATGAGAGAAATAAAGACTCTAACTAGTTCCGTAGCATTTACCATTTTAAAAAAGTGAACTCAAATACAAAGATTGTGTTCAAAGGGGAATATAATACTGATATATTAATACATTAAGCTGATATATTAATGCAAGCTGGGCCTGTCAAGAACAGTGCTTTTAGAACAAAACAACGTACTGTCACATAAGCAGGTCCCTATAATACCAGCAGGTCAACTTACTTTATTTGTATATGTGCACGTATGTGTACATCTTCCTCTGCCCCCATGAGCTGAAATCTTCACCAAAATTTTCTTTAGAAGCATTTAGGAAATATTGGATGAAAATTATACATATTCTGTGTGCTTTGCACTCCCCAAAGTCTTGCTACAGGTGGTGTTGCTAAGTACCATGAAATACATAGCTTAAATTTGCTATATTATTACTGAGATCCCAGGGTTGGAATTCTTTGCAGACCTCCCTCTCTTTTGTTTAAAGAACTCTTCTGCATTTTCTGAATTTACTTTTGTATTACTGTACATTCCTATCTACTACTTCAGGATGGAAGATAAAGAACTGCACCATAATAACTGAAAATAATGAGCCCTTGTTTTTATATGTGTCTAGCATTCTTCCACTAGATTCATAGTGTGAGTTGTCAATAAAAGGTTGTGATTTGGTTTTGGAGGTAGTACCAAAAAAAACACCTAGATACTCTTTCACAGGTTAACAGACGTCTTTAAAGCCTGAAGGTTTTTCTACTCCTGCTTATTTTTCAAAATCTGTCATTGATTGAATAGTTTGCTTATGCTTCTTCAGTTTTTCTTTCAAAATATTCCTTCAGAATTTAGTGACTGAGTTTGATCTGTAGATCACTTCTGAACTATCACTAATTGAGGGCCCCAGTAGCACCTAACAATGCCTTAAAGAAATGGATTGCTTAGAACTTAGGTGAGCAGCATTAGTTTCCTTTATCTAGCCAAGTTACATCCTTTACTTACAATATTTGCAAATATCAGACCGAAGTACTGTAGCAACACCAGGAAGCAAATATCTAATTAGTGGTATTTTTACAAGCTTCAGTCAAGCTTGCTTTCATACCTCCTGTAAAAGTTACTGCTGCCAACTACCTTGAATTAAGAAAAAGACCTTCTTTCTTAATGAAGAAATCTACTGAGAGTTTTATCTTGGGCTTCTACCATCTATTCTTTGAAATATATGCTGAATCTGCTACACTCAAATTTGAGATACTAGTTGTATCAATATGGACCCATGGTTTCAAGCCTTTAGATATGCAAATTGTGTTTCTGTAACGAACAAAACCTTAGAGACCATGCTGTTGTGGTTCCAGAGAGCCTTTATTGCGCCTCATCATTATGCTAAATTAATACAAATTTCCTGTGTGTCCAGAATTCAAAGTCAATCAAGTGGCTTAATCTCTGAGGGCATGGGATAAAAATGCTATTATTACAGTTTGGAAGAAGGTGAGGGATTACCTTTAAATGTATCCAGGCTATATGCTACAACAGCAACTCTGAAACACAGACCATTATGAACCACATCTTAATAGAGTGTGAACTTTCCGATTGCCTCCTGCCCTACTTTTGATCACACAGACTAACTCCCCACAGTTGTATGATGCAGTTTTGGCAAATTCAATAGTTGGCTCTGTAGAGAAGTAGTATTAGGAAGGTATTTGTGATTTGTTACTCTTCTTTAATGCACTGAATGTTTTGACTATTTTTAAGTTAATCTCACTGTTTACTTTTCATGTTTGTTTCATCTTTTTCCCCATATGCTTTGCTTTTCTTAACTAGAATCCACAAGATGAACCAGTGCCAAGTGTCCAGTGAGTTTTCTGAAGCACGTTAGCACATGAGATGCAGCTCTCAAGATCCACAATTTGCAGTTTGAAAACTTGTGTATTAGTAGCTCCAAATGTGTTTTGGAGACTATCTCTAAAATTGATGATACTGTCATGTTATTTAGAGCTTTTATTTTAAAGTTGCCAAAGCTATTTATTTAATCATATTGACTAAATCATCATCCTAATTCTTCTTTGAAGAAATAGCTGCCATCTTATTGTGCAGAAGTATCATGAGTTGCTCCATTGTTGTTGTGTTTGTGAGAATTTTTTGAACGCTTTTGTTTCTGAGCAATTTTGAAAAATTTTATACCTCCAACATGGTGCATGGTTTTACTTTGGAAGACAGGAAAGGATAAAATACTCACTTGAGATTCTTTCTAATTCTGTTTTCTTTAACTTCACTAAACAAATAAACTGCATCAACAGTCTGAGTCCCAACTATATAATGCCGACGAGACAAGCTTTCATTGTGGCAAACCTCTGAGTGCGCAATGCCTGTGTAGGTGTCCCCAGGTGTAGATGTTTCTTCATTCGGACAAGCATTGCAGATAAAATCTCATGGAGAAGGGAAAATGGGGCATGTGTAGAAGACTGAAGAATTATTGGCTTTCCTTTGTCTTCATCTTTGCACAGAATTTCAGCTTTGGCCTTCCAGAAGCTCAGGCTGATCTGGTGCACTGCTAGCGAGGCAAGTGTAATACAATATTTCTGCCATAAACAGTTCAAGTTCATCTTGAAATATCTTTACAGTGAAGATTCTGATATTTGCCTTGTGAGAAGTTATCTCAGCCTCCATTTCAGGTGCCTCGTAGGGATTTGTTCTGCTTAAATTTATTTATTTTAAGTTGATCTCTTTCCTGGTCATTTGAATATTAGCGACCTTACACACATGCACACAAAAAATTCTAAAAAAACCCACCCACACATAAAAAACAGCATTTCCAGTCCCATCCAAATGTATTTATCCTAATTTTCTCTCTCCCACAATAACCAAGAGGAAAAGCCTAGGTTGTAGTACAAAGCAGGGCAAGCAGAGAGATTTGCCCAGAACTGCTCTCCAGGTTTGTGGCTCATGGATGTCTTGATCTGGAAGTGATCTCTTCATATTTAATTGCTCCTGGTAGACTTTTCTGCTGTAAAGTTCTTCATTAACTTGTATTGATCATACAGCAGTGCTCAAACAGTGAGAGAGATATCACTTAGCTCACATGATAATGTGAAATAGTTATTTTTTATCACCTGGTGGCTATCGTATTAATCAGGTCCTCTAGAACTAGGAAATAGGCTGTGATATGTAGTAATTCCATCATATGTGGAATGACCTGGTTTTCACTAGTGACTGTCTCTTCTGAAAAGATCACAAGCTAACTGTATTGAGGGATGCATCCTCAGCAGCATGGCCAGCAGATCATAGGAGGTGATTCTGCACCTCTACTCTGCTCTTGTGAGACCCCACCTGGAGTACTGCATCTAGCTCTGGGTTTCTAAGCACAGGAAAGGCATCAATGTATTGGTCCAAGTTCAGAGGAGGGCCACCAAGTTGACTATAGGGATGGAGCACCACTCCAGCGGAGAAAAGATGAGACAATTGCAATTGTTCAGCCTGGAGAAAAGGTGGCTTTGGAATGACCTAATTGCAGTCTTCGGTACCTAAAAAGGGGGCTTACAAGAAAGATGGAGAGGAACTTTTCACAAGGAAATGTAGTTTCAGGACAAAGGGATGGCTTCAAACTGAAAGAGAGTAAGTTTAGATGAGATATTAGGAAGGAATTCTTGATTCTGAGGCTGGTGAGGCACTGGAATAGGTTGTCCAGAGAATTTGTAGATGCCCCGTCTGTGGAAGTGTTCAAGGCCAGGCTGGATGGAGCTGAGCAACCTGGTGTAATGGAAGATGTCCCTGCCCATGTTAGGGAGGTTGAAACTAGATGATCTTTAATGTTCCTTCCAACCCAGGCCATTCTATGATTTTATGAATTAACCAAAAACTTCCACAACCACCTTGGGTAAAGTTTGAGGAGGGAAAGAAAAATAGTGATCAGTTAAGTTTTCTGCATTGTCTAGACATAGTTTCTGCCAGTCAGATGGTTTGGCATGAATTATTTTCTCCTGAAGTTACAGTTGTATTTGTGTAAACCTCTTGGATTTTTACTAATTGCCACACCTCTGGAACCCATTATTAGGTTTTATTATCTGCAGGGCTTATAAGGGCTTCTGTATATTCAACATATAGGAAGACATCTTCAGGACCATACTTGTAGAAGCATGCTGTTTGCTGACAGGTTTGAATCTTACCCATGTTAGTCACTGATAGTTTAGTTCTTTGGTATGCTTTGTTTAATCTCTGCCTTTTCCTGTACAGTCAAATCACTCACAATAGAAACTGAAAGAACTGACAAATACTGAAGGATCAGAATTGTGTTGGAAAGACAAAAACAGCAAAAGCCAAGATTCTAACTATTTTTGGATCTTGTTTCCCAACAAAGTGTACCTAAAATCTATTGTCTCAGGGTTCAGAGACAGCTATATGATTGATTTCACATAAAATGTTTGTTGTTCTAATTACAGTGTCATCTGGGTCGTTGGCAACAAACAGATGCAAAAACAGCCTTTACATACCATCTTGAAAAACTTATGATTTGCTTAGTATGCTTTATAATCTAAAGCATATGGCTTTGCACATAACTGCAGTATCCAAAATGAAGCTGTACATAATGAATCACTGGGTGTTAGAAAATGCATTGCTTCTGTTACAAGTTCTTTCAGTGTGTGTATTCAAATGGTTCTGTTTAGGGTTATAAACAAAAGGATATGCTCACAGTTTCAGCAGTGTGTTACAGATTCTGGGATGCACATGACATCAAAGAGGCTACACTAATTTCCCTAGCAGTCTATGGCTCTTGGCACTGTGAGCACACTCCATCTGAATAAACAGAATTCTAGTTCACCACAATTGTGTGGGGGATCCAAGGTGATAGTGAAGATCGGTTTTGTTTTATTTTATATCTTTCTAGAGGACTTTTTACTCCTTCAGATTCTGTGTGTTCAGTGAACTGGGTAACTACATTTGAGCTGTAGACTACAAAGCACTTGACACTTGACAAAATTATTAAATCTAATATATTATTCTTACGTAATGAATCCAGGTAAGAGCTTTATGTACAGCTGGAGTTGCTAAGGATTAATCAGTCTTTCTAAGCATTAATATATATTTTTTTTTAAATAGTTAGCATCCTTTCCATTAACAACACTTCCATGAAGATTCAGTAAGATACTTTGTGAGTTATCAAGGGCTAAGGTCTTGTAACTCCTCAAAGCACATCTGATTTATTGTTCTTTCCATGCTTGCTTGTCACTAGCAGCATGGAGAGTGCCAGCTCCTATAAATATTCCTGGACACTCTTATGTACAGGAAGGGACCAAGGGAATTTGGTGGCAGGAATGGTTCCCATCATACTGGATCTCATTATATCAACAGAATAGATGGCCTTATTGAACATTTGTGGACATCTGAAGCTACTGGTAGGTAAGCATGGAATATTCTGGAGAGAATTACAATTGTTAATAGTATTATGTCAATATGCCTCCAGGCTCCTGATGTTACTAGATTAATTTAATCCTCTGATGCCAGAACATAGGTTCTACTGTTTCACATTAATGGTTTTTATTTCCTTTTCTTCTTTTCCTTAGTTTCTCAGTACATTACTTAATCAGGTTTTTTTTTCTTTTTCCTCTTTCCTCTAGTTTTCTCTTTTCTCTCTTACTAACCTCAGAAGGGAAAAAAACAGAATGAAGACATATCTTATTATTCAAGTCACCAAGAAGTCTTGCTGTTTAATCTCTCCTACCCTCTGTTGTTGTCTCTTGGTGTGGTTTTGCCTGTACTGAGATTAAAATCTTAGAGGGACAGTGTGTTTATTTTCGATCAGCCTCCAGCATTTTTTCAGAACTACTATAATATAATTGAATTTATAGTATGTCGCATAGACGCAATAACTTCCTTATTTCTGAATGAAGCTACAGATTACTCTACAGTATGTGTTTAGTGAAGCATATTAGAGCTGTTATCCTGTCCTTGTTTCTGATACTTTTATAGTTGGTAGCATGAACAGGCAATGTACAAGTACCCGGTGATGTGGGCTGGGGATCTCTTAATGTGCACTCATACTGAAGTCACCCTGACTGCAGCTTAGTACAGGGATATGCAGGATAGTTCTGCGCTCACGGGGTTGAGTATGGCAGGCAGACACAGCAGGAACTCAGTGGGGACTAACTGTCTGAGTATTCATTCTGCTTCCCAGGCACGCCTTTTGTTTTACTCCTGTTTTGCACTTCACTCCTGTTTTGCACATAGGGTATGATACAAATTTGTGCAAATGGTGAAGAATCATGGCAATAGAAAAGGAAGGGAAATATATTTGTATGAACACTCATAGCCAAATTGTGTTCCCTTTTTAAATCACTCTTTTAAAAAATAAATCTGAAATAATGAAAATCATGAAGTCTAGTTAATTTGCAGCATTTTTTACTGCATAAGTGATGTTCAGTCAGTCCCATTTAACACTGATACGAGTAGGACCAGAATCGTTAGCCCCTTGAGTCCTCTCCTTGAACAGACTTGCATAGCACACAGGAAAATGTAGCTGTTCCTTGAAGTCAACATGCTGCACATAATTATCCACTAGGATTCAGACCAGGAGGAGGATGTATTTTATCATTGTCTGTGAGGTCATTTCTGCATTTGCCTAAGACTTCAAGAGGAAAACTGAAGTTAACTTGCTGCCTTGAAAAATGATTCAAAACTGGATACTTGAAAACATCAAAATACATATAAATTATCAAAGGAGAACAAAGACAAGTTTTCCCACAAAAGTCTTCTCCCCAGGCTATAACAATGCTTTACATAGGCATGATCAATATAGCCAGGCTTGAGAACCAAAGTCTTTTGGAATAAATTAGACTGGCAGGAAAAGAAACAAACAAAGAACAAATTAACATGATTTTAAACATTGCTTAAATTTTCATGAATGTAGACCTTGAGATGTTATGATGAGGTCCCATGAGTCTGTGCTAATATTTGCTTATAATTAAGGGTTGCACTTTCATGTTTCATCTGATATTATAGATTGGAAATCAGCTACATGCTTACTATTTTTCTTGTCATAGTGATTTCTGAACTTTATTTGCTTACTCTGTTAATAATATATATAATTCCATAAATGGCCCCATTACCTTTCCTTTAACGAACTGCCCCTTCTCAAACTCTAAATCTCCTTGTTTGAGTAGTTAGGAAAAAACTACCCTTCCTGTGATACTAGGTTTGTGTACCTACAGCAGAAAAGGTGACAAGACTAATCCCTCCCAAACCTCCCTTGGGTAAATGGCTTCAAAAGGAAAATGAGTATACTCAGCTCCACTCTTCAATATGTGTTGTGGTGGATGAAGTCCCTTCAGCAAGGGAATTGGCAACACAGCCTCTTTGGGGCACTGAAACACTGACAAAGAACCATTGTGTGCATTCCATGCAAAAAAAGTAAGATGTCAACCAGTGTTTAGAGCCCCATGTGTGCTGCACCACCCTTAAAACAATCTGATTCGCATCACTTCATTTTACAAGTTCCAAATAAACTTAAGCTGCTTCCTCACCATTTCTGTGCAGAATTCTCCATGTAGGAAAAATTAGCAATGTTTGGCAAGATTATCAGCATCAAGAGGTTTTTGTAGCAAGAGTTTAGTCATTAAGAGTTTACGGAGATCCTAACTTCATTTCAGCAAGCAAAATCTGATGATTCTTTTTCTCTGACATGGTTGCCCAGTGCCTGGTACCCATGCTTTCGAACTAAGATAATCAGGACAATAAGGACATCTAAGATGAGATCTTCACTGAATATCAAGTGAAGTCATCTGCCCCATGGGAAGTTATTAGAAAAATACATTTTTGCCTCACTGTTTGAAAGTATTTAATACTTTCAAACAGGGCCCAAATCCTAAATGCAGAAGTCCATGTGTCAGTGCTAAAAAGGAGTTTGAAGTTTTTTGTTGAATCTTACTGTTGGCAGTTGGTGCATTTCTGAAAGAGTCTTTTGCAGCTTATGGAAAGGATGGATTTTTAAACAGAAAAATCTTCTAAATAAGATAAGATATAAGAAATGCGCTAATCATCTCCATCTTGGCTAATCAAGCCAAAAGATGTCATTAAAAATGTCAGTAGAATGGATATGATGGCTAATTGAAAAAAAAAAAAAAAATCCATTTCAGCCATAAGAAAACAAAGAAGAATCACGTGGAAATTCAGAAACTATATCCCAGAATTTAAAACATCAATACAGATCTTCTACAGGCTGAGACTTCTGATAAAAATAACATTAGAGAAATTAATTCTTGTTAAGCTAGATGTGATCTGTATCACATCTTCAATAGTTTTTAACTTTTGCTTAAGTAAAAACATGCCTTTTCTAAAAGCTTCTAGTCTCAACCTCACTTTCCATCATACTGCTAATTTTTTTCTCCTGATTGATTGCTTTCAGTATGTGCTGCATTTCTGGTCTAAAATTTTCTACTGCTTCTGACCATTAGTTAGTCTAGACTTTTTTTTTTTCTTAAATCTGAAAAACCCTCCACCTTTATATAAGGGTTTACACTTGCTTCATAGCACCTCTTCACATTCTTTTGAAAAGAATGAAGTAGAACAGTCTTATATTTCTCACCATGCGGCAGATTTTTCAAATTGTTCCTGTTCTGAAAACAATCTGCCCTTTATTGCATCCACTTTGAAATAATTCTGGGTTTTGAAATTTTGATATAAAACTGTTTTTCTGTTTCTGTTGAGTAATCTTCTCTTGTTTGCACCCAGTCTTTTTCATATTCAGCTGAATATCTGTAGTTTACAAGTTTCTCCTGGAGACGCTGCTTTCCAACTATGTAATTCCTAGTTAATAAAAATATATCTTGAATTCTTGACTTCACATTTACCTGAAAAAAGGTATCTTTTTAATCTGTCTGAGCTCTGCAAGTCCTGTTTTTTTGGCTTGGGCTCTTATGTATCACAGAAATAAAAAGGATAACCAACAGTGGTGATAGAGGATTAAACAGAAACACCATCAGCTTCTTTACTTATAAATACTTTCTACTCCAACAGATTGATCCAGTAGCCAGTTTCTATTTCCCTTCCATGTCAATTTTGCCATGTCAATTTTGTGGTGTCTTTAGGAAGCAACCAAATGAGCCTGCTCACACAAGTGTCAGTCTCTGAGCTCAAGCAAGATGAGGATGCCCAGAACCTCAGCTGCCCTACACATAGATCAGCTGACCTGGTGCACTTGGCAGAAAGCACTTTGCCAGCTCTCTGTTATTTCTGCACTGCAGTAAGGGATTTATCAAATAAGAAATGTAACTTAAGGAATTTCTGTGCTCAGAGTTATGAGAAAAAATTTCCTTCCGGACAAAAGGGTGTCAGATCTCTTTCTTAAAATGTGCTGCTAAAGGACAACCTGAAGAAAGTGCATATGCTCACTGTGCTTCTCCTCTGGTCTCTAAATTTGTAGCAAATTAAGGAACCTTTCTCTGTGCAGTGTAGACAATGCCTTGTAATGATACTGGTGCTGCTACTATTGCTATTCAATTATAAGTGACTTTTTTCTTATTTTCTTTATTATAGTGACTTTGTCATCAAAGCAAAATATTTTAGAATAGCATTTAAAATGCCTATTCAACTGCTGAGTGTTGAGCACATGTTAATACCATTTTCTCCAGATATGGTAGTTTATGATAAATGTTACCAGATTTTGTACTGTACATGTAGTGTGCAACTAAGACAAATGGGCCCATTGAAAGGGTGTTTCCTTTGGAGAACACAAGCTGCAGACCACCCATAAGATACACAGAAATAATTAAGCGTCAGGATAAAAAGGTAGAGCAAAATATTAGTGACTCAGAATCCTAATGAATAAAAGACATTAAAATCCCCAGTGTATGTATATGTGTGTTTTGAAAAAAAAAAACATGTGAAGGCCTCAAGAGCACTTAGGGGAAAGGAAAAAAACTACCCCATCGCATTATTTTACTGTTTAAAAATTTCTAAATATTCATGTGCTGTGTTTTTACTTCTGGCAAGCTGCAGAGAGGTGTGTGAAATTATGTAAAACACTGGGTACCTGGGTTTATACCAGCCTCTTTCTAGAAAAAAAAAATTCATGGAGAGGTATTCAAAAATTATATTGCTGTAAGAAAAAACTCAATGGCCTTGTGACTGAAAATATTGCTTGCAAAAATTGCAGACTCTGCTGTCCTGAGAGAGAAAGCTCTAAGATCAATGAGTAACTTTCAGAGCAGAGAGGAGCAAGACTGTGGTTATGACAGGTCTTCTGCAACATTTTCAGACTTCAGAAAGAAGAAAATTGCATTTATATCCTATCTGAATCATAGTGAAAAAGACTTTCAAAGAAACAGATATTATTTGGGCACCCAATTTCCTCAGAAGTATTTTCTGGTACAGCTTCTGCCTTGTCAGGTTGTATACAATACAGGCAAGTAGCAAAGGTTTTGGCTCAACCATCACAATCTCTTTAGCAAAAATATAAAGGTTTACTTAACTTGAAAGTATGAAGTATTGAAGCATTAGGTATTAAATTAGCAAGCAGCATGAGTGTATTATTTTAAAGTTTTTTTGTATTAGTGGATAAATATAGCCTCTCTCTATAAAATTGGGTTTGAATTTTAGACCCAGCTCTGCAGTCAGTTCCCTGATGGTCATTTAACCCACAATCCCTACCAGGTGTTGTGATAGAATGGAACAAGTGCTCCTCTCCCACTGCAGATATTGCAGTCGCACACTGAGAGGAAATTAATATTTTTTAAATTTTATTGTGGGGAAGAACGTGAAAGAGAGAAGGTCTCTCAGAACAGTCAGTCTTTTGGCTGAGAAGGTCAACGTTCAAACATCTCCTCTGCCTCATTCAGATTGCAGGTATGAACTATAAGCCTGAGTGCATAATAAACCTCCTTGTTAATGTTACTGCTCCTTAAGAGCAAATCAATGGATCTGTGAGATTAGAGCACTACATCTGTAAAAGCCATATTAACTTCAGTTTTGAAGTGTTTAAAGGAACTCATGCGACTTGATTTTTGTGCTGGCCTTTTGTGTAGGAGGAAGTTCCTTGTGCAGTATGAAATGCAAATGTATAAGATGTATATTTTTCCTTTCGGTGTTGCCAAACCCTGGTTTTAGTCATACTGTCGCTAAAATAGTTTTTAACTGGGAGATATGAGAATAGTCAAAGGCATTGGGAGAATCATTTGAAAAGTAAGTCAATATTCCTTATCCTCACAGTATCATGTAGTAACTTACTTATCCTGAAAATAGTTACCCTGTAATCCAAAGTATGTACCATGGAAAGTACCTGGTAAAATAGAATATAGCACACCATAATGTCTTTTCTCTGTAATACCAAAAAACCAAACAAACAAACAAATAAAAAAAAAACAAACAAAAAAACCCCCCAGAAAACCACACACATACACACACCCAAAAAGACAAACAAAACAAACAAAAAACAAACAAACAAAAAAGTTAATAAGCTATTAGTTCTTTTCAGAAACCCTTCTGAAATACTTCCTTCATCTTTAAATTCTGCTTTACAGATGACTTTAAGCAACTGTTACTTTACAGCACATCACAAATTATATGCAGAAAGTGGAATTCCAGACTGATTCAGTTAATCTGATTAAACGGAGAGCCATGTCAAGAAGGTAGCCTTTTTATATAAAGAAAATGATGATAATAGGCTAAGCCTCATCAGTCAAGAGACTTTATTACTGTCTACTGTAGAAAAACTATTTTGGTGCTGCTGAATGATATGTTCCTAGCTAGTCACAATATACCTCATTTCCTGCTTAGATAACGGAAGATATTAAGAAAAAGTGTGAAAGGAATAAGGAACTGTGTGATACAGATATATAGAAGAATAAAAAATGTTCAAAAGTGAAAATTAAGTTCTGCATAAAAACTTGCATTTGAACTAAGTTTCAAAAGAGAAAGCAAAGATTCCCAAGTTTCTGTTTTCTTACTTTGGATAGAACAGACTTGCTAATAAATCCTGGACCAAACAGGACAGAAGAAAAGACTGTTTACAGACTAAAATGTGCTAAGATGTTCACAGCACCTGGCACAGCTTAAAACTAAATTGTGTTATCTTACTGTAGGTTCAGAAAACTGTCTTGAACAGAAGCTGAGAACACCTCGTCGACGATGTCAGCAGCCCAAAATGCTGAATAGCCCTGAGGATAACATGTACTATAACCAGTTAAATGTGAGTTCAAAGTGGCAATAAAGCTGTTTTACTGGCTTTGTTTCCAGTTAATAATTCTGTTATTAATACCTGTTTCAGCCCCTCCAGCCCCACCCCCACGTTCTTCTGCTCTCGTCTTGAACATGTGCTTATGCTCTTTATCTGTTGCTTTCATGTCAGGATGTCTGCCTTCACGGTGAATAATTGATGTGGTTTATCAAAGACGAGCAAGATGCATGCTTCATCAGGCTCACTTGAGCCCTTTGATCAAAAAAATTATGCTGTGACTTCTGATATTATCAGCATCTGCTTGCATTCAACACAAAATCACTTTGAATTAAAAATTAACGACTTGCTGCTTTGCTTTGACTGTATGTTCTTGGCCCTCTCCACAGGGAACTCTAGAATATCAAGGGAGCAAGAGGAAGCCAAGAAAACTTGGGTAAATATCTATCTTCTTAGTTCTAAGCAACTGTAAACAGAAGAAGTCCTTTGTGATATTACAGAATATGCAAAACTTTCTAGAGAGGTTTCTAAAAATAAACAATTAACATATTTCTGTGCATTGACATTGGACATTTTCTGCAGAAGCAAATGTAAAACTTGCATGTACTGCTATCTGCAGACACTAGAACTGATTCTTACAAAATATTACAGCTCTCTCTCTCTCTGTATTATTACTACCAAAAAAAAAAAAAAAAGCATTGTTCATATTTTTAAGTGTGTTTCACACTAATGAAAGGTGCCAGATGAAGGCTGTTAGAACTGAAGGTCTGTGACCTAGAACAGTGCCAGAAGCCCTACCAGCCCCACAGCAGCACACTCACAGGGGGCCTCTGCCTTCCTGAGGGAGCACATGTGAGGAGCTGACAGAGAGGCCACTCTGCACAAAAGGGAGTTGCTCCTTCTCTGTTGAACTGAGTCAGTTCTCATTGCTGCATGAGCAGTTACGTAACACCTGGTATTGGTAGAAAAACTAGGCTGGCTCCTATACAACTGCCAAAATATTCCCTTGCCTGATCACATAGACCATATAGAACTGATGGATGCTTGGTCTTACAGTCACATTTAGTCCAAAAATTTGCCAGAACCTTCTGTACTTTTTCCTCTGGTTTTTATTAATCTTCTGAATGTAACTGTATGAACAAGAGGTTTTGAGTCAAGGTTAAAGCTCAAAATTTTGCATGACTGTACAAGATTTGGTTTATTTTCTCTCTCTCCCCTAGTTTAAAAAAGTTTGTATTGTGGGAATAAAAACACAAACATGAGATGAAATCCTCATCATACATCACAGAAAATGAAAGCCCCTTGCTCTCAATAGGGCTTTTCCCAAAAATTGATGATGTAATCTTTGGCTTGTATTCACAGCAAACCATCATCTGAAATATGATACCAAAATCATACCCTACTTGTGGAACATACACAGACAAAAAAAGCCACATTGCTCGAATTAAATGTCCATTTGAGACAAATAGTTATTCTATCATTCTGTACTCCCAAACTGAAACATGATACTGCATTTCCCTGATTCTCAGAAACATTGAGAATATAAAATGTAACAGCAGTTGGAATATGTATAAAAGCTGTATCTTCTCATCAAATCATCCCTTTTTTTTTTTTTTTTTTTTTTTTTTCTTTCTTATACTAGGGCTTTTCATTTTTACATCTACAGAGTAGTTTCTATTTCTGAAGATATTGGCAGAGTTGAATTTTAACTTAAGGATTATTGTTTGTTTACTTTCAAGCCAAATCAAAGTACTGGATGGAGAGGATGAATATTACGAATCGTTGTCAGCTGTTGAATCTACCCCTGAAGATGACGGTTTTCTCAGCTCTCCATCTTCACCTTCAAGAGATGTGTCTTTTGCTCAAAGCTGAAACTCACTCATTCTATTGACTAATACTGGTAAGAGTATTTTCCTGCTGATAAGCTCTTCCAGTTAACTTTGTTTATGTCTGTTTATATAGTATCCTAAAAATACCATGTTAGCTAGGTACTTTAGTTCACTGATTTAGACCTGGGTTTGCAGCTGCAGACTGTCACATTTAGCTACATTTCTATAAACAGTTGCAAGTAAAGGAGAGAAGCACTACCTGTATGTGTTGATGTTGATAATGGACATGTTTGTTTAGTAGCAAGGTTAATTTATCCAATTCTGACCCCTTCTTTCCTGCTTCCCCCTCCCCCGGCTGCTGTTCCCACCCTGTGCCACCCCTTCTGTTGTGCTGGCACAACTGCTGGTAGAGCTGTGCAAAAAGTAAGATCAAGGAACTGAACTAGATTAAAAGAACACTGTATTAAAAATTTTAATGTGGGGTCATAGTGAAAATGTTTTGTATTTCATTAGATTGATATTAAACATTGTCCTTTATAACTTTATCTGCTGTGTATGGCTTTTAACACTAGAAAAATGTACAGAGTAAAATAATTTAAAATATAATTGTGTCTCAGTTTACCTTGTAAATAGTTCTTATAAAGTATTAGTTTACCATAAGTCTAACATGAGGAATTATTTCAAATATAAGAAGTAAAAAACGTTTTAAGGCTAATGTTTCACACTCTGCTTCATATCCTTGAGACTAAAACCATCATTATGACTAGTTATTCTTGTTATCCATGCAAATATTTAATTTATTACTTAAGCTGTATGTCTGGGCGCCGATGACTCCTGCATTTCCACAGTCCTCTTGTAGGCAGCAGGGGGAAAAAAAGTCACCTAAAAATTTTTCTACTTGTCTTCATTGAAAATCCTTAATGAAACAGTATGTGACTTCCTACAGATTACTGAGATTCTTTGACAGTTACTGCTTCTATGGCAGAAGCCAACTATTTCACCTTACTCTTATTTCTGGTTCAGAAACACAATTTTGATCTGTGACCAATCTTTGCTTATTTTCCAGACAAACGCTTGTCAAAGACTTTTGGAAATAAAACGTTCACTTTTATGGCCTTACACATTTGCTCAAAATAAGTCTTTTTTTTCTTTTTTGACAAACCATACTGATTAAATCTGACCATCTATTTTACAGACCTAGTTATGATCTTTGTTTTTCTCTCTGCTCCAATGGGTTTACCCTGATCTGTGCTAATAGATCTTCCTACTGAAGATGCACCTCACACCTGTTCCTTAAGCTACATAATTTCTTATTCTCAATGTTCACTGGCATCGTCTTTTTGACCACAGGACAAGGAAAGGTGGCATAAGAAGTGAGAGCCAAGCACAGTCATAATATCCCTAAGCCAGGATAGGGTTCAAAAGGAGAAAAAATAATGAAATAGATAGTTCCACAAAAGCTTTGTTTCTCCTAACAAACACAGAAATTAAGTTAGGCAGGGCAGATGAGGATAAGCAAAGGATTCCAGGAAGGAAAATTCTTCAGTCATTCTTTACCCAAAATGCAAGAGAAAGTTGAAGCTGAAAGTTGTAATCCTGACAGACACTGAAGTCTTTCAGTTCGCTCCACATTCTCTGATGTACATCTAGGTAGGTGTACTTTAAAGGCATTTAAGAGCCTTTGAAATTTAGGAACTTCTTAAACAACAGAGAATTGGTGAATAGCTGCAGATTAATTAATGGCATTAAAAAATGCAGCGCAAATAGAAATGGCAACTAATATGAATGCATGTGTACAGATCAGTTTCATTACATTTTGTCAAAATGTAATAAGAATATGTTATGATAACTCATCAAAAAATTATGTAACTTTTTCTACGCAATGAATAAACTCTCAGTTAATTTGTAACATATCTGGAAAGTAAGATTATTTTTAAACAGTCAAATTACTTGCTGTACTCTTCCATTGGCATAGATCACAGAGAGTTCTAGCAATATTAATGTCTTCTGATTCCAGCCTTCCTTTTTGAAAACTATTGGGAAAATAAAGCTTTATTATTACTGCAATTCACATCATAATGCACAGTTAAGAGTTTATCAGTTGTTTTAATTAAATGACAGTGAGGTTTCTAGACAGTTATCATGTCACCTGCTTAAAACCAACAGTTTACCTTATACTGAGTAATACATTACTCTGAGTAGTTAAGTTAATAAAGAAATAAGGGGAAGTGAAAAATAATATCTAATTTAGTGAAGCACTTAAACCAAAGTCCCATTGAAATCAATGAAATTTTGGCACGTGATTAAGTGCTTTGCTGAATGGGGGCCCAAGTTAACAAGAGCAGCTTCAGAACATTAAAGAATGAAGAACAGGCAAAATGCAAAAACTCTAAGTACATCCCTTAGGTTTTTTCTTTTTCTCTTCTTCTCATTGTTAAGCTCGTATCAATCTCAGCCATCAGAAATGGACTTCAAAGAGATTTTAAGCAGTCTTTAATTGCAAAAAGGGTAGAATACAGTATTTTCCTTGTTGTATGAAATGCCACTATCTACATCTGCTACACTTTTTCCAATTAGTTAATGTCACTAATACTTTAATACTGAATTTCCTACCTAAAAGCTGCTGTTGAGTAGTATGTTTTCATTCTTGCTGCTTCTTAGCTAAACACTGTGCACAAAGTCTGTCTGTGTGTTTTATTATTTCCTAACTTACCCCCTTTTCTTGTTTGTTTGCACTTCATCCTTAGCAGATGACCCTGTGAGGTTGTCTTCTCTTATCCTGGTTTTAGAGCACATGTATGCCTTTCTATTATTAAAAGCCTTGCTGTAGAGCCAGGCAGTCACACTAAGAGTAACCAAAGAGTTGAACTTCTGTTATCATATTTATAGAAGTGTGTATTTGTGTTGATTGATTTGTGTGTGAAAGTGAGTACAGAAGGTATGCCAGTGTGATGATCCTGGTCAGTGGAAGCATTTCAAAGATTTGCTTAAATTTTCTTGTTTGGCTTTCATAACATTGAAGTATTGTTCTGATTTGTTTCCTTTCATGTATATTATGCTGAAATATTAATGTATTTTGCTTAAGAGTTCATAACATATCATGTTCTTAATATTTTATAAAAGTAAAGAGTTTAAATCCTGTTAGGAAGAAGAAAATTTCTTAGACAGTGTGTAATATATTAAACAGTTTTCAGCAGATGGGAGAGAAAAGGAAGAAGCACAACAAGGGATTTTAGTAGATTTCTTCTGTAGACCTTAATGGCACTAGAAACTGGTTCCTGCTAACAACAATTTCTGCCTTTCAGTTATGGCAGCTTAAAAACTTGTCTCTGTGCCAAGAAAAAATCAGGCAGGGAGCTTTTGGAGATTAGCCCCTTTCATTTGGTAATTTTAAATGTGCTTCTGACTTAAACATTTACATCACTTTAGTAACATAAAGGGACCTTAGAATAGGAGTAAATTGCAGCCATCTTAAATTTGCCCTCAACGTGACCTCACTCACCCATACACTGTAAGAGTTGTGGATTGGGCTTTTGTGCACTGAAGGTCTTTTAAGTGGCCCCTATCAGACTATCCAAGGACTTGTTGTTACTTAGAAGCTTATAAAATGTGGCTACAAATGATGTGAAACTGGCTGCTACTATCTGTTTTACACCATATCAAAATTGATGTGAAAATAGGATTTAAGTCCCAATTAAAAAATTTCACCTTTAAAAAATATATAATTGAATGTTTATCCCACTTCTACTCTAAGATTTGTAATTATGTAGGAATATTGCTATTTTGTTGTAAAATAGTTAGCAATGAGATAAATAACTCAAGTCTCTCTCAAGTCAACCATGCTCTTATTTCTCATTCTTTTTTTTCACTGTCCCAAAACAGAAAGAGAATTTGGAGAGACAGAAAGAGAAAAATGCAGAGACAAACTCTGGCATTTTTAAATGTCTTCAGGTTAACAGATAAATATAGTGCATACAATTGAAAATAAAGCCATATGGCACAAAAGTATCCTCCTATGAAAACGGGTAAGTGGTTTTAGTACTGATACATGCACGAGACATGGCACATACTAAGCTTATCCATCCTGCTTTTAATTCTGACAACAAAATGTGAGAAGTAATGTCAGTTTTGTTGTTAACACTAGAAATACATTTCGATAACACACCTTGTCTTTAACAGTACTCACCCTAGGAGGAGTTGTGGCAGAATGCATACTTAACAGAAACTGTTTCTGCTTGACAACAAAGCAGTTCTCCCAAACTGACAAAAGTAGCACAGGATGCTGTGAAAACCAAAGGCTCAGGAACGGCCCTCTGGGAAATAGCTAAAGATTATGGAACTCAGTGAAATGCTTTGTGTCGCATTTGTGATGGGCACTGGAACAGATAAAAGAGAATGTTGACAATTCATAATAATAGAGCACTATGTCTTTAAATACACAGGCTGATGCCTAACTCATCTTAATAGATTTGTAAAGTGTTATTTTATTATATGTATAAATCCAAGGTCAGCCAGAACAGTAAATATATACATTTTATTACCATGGAACTGTTTATTGTAGTATTCATGCTGTGATGCTAAGAGACATAGGAGCAGATAAGTGAAAAGCATATCTTGGAGTAATGTTTCCAGAAACCCGATTACATATTATTGTAATTGATCAGGCCAGTAATAGATAAATCCCTTGCTTTTGTTTGGCAGGTTTATTTTTTAATTAAATTGCAGAGAGATATTATTTTCCCAATAATTTAACTAGGATTTTATAATATAGTTGGAAAATGGAGATGGCAAGTAGGTAGATCAACATGTGTGCTTTTTTCTGCAAAAGATCCAAGCCTCTATTTCTGCCCCATTACCAATGAAAATCTCATCTCAATCTCTAAGTGAAGTAATATCACCACAATAAAGACTGGATGTCATCCATTGGGCTGGACTTCAGTGCTGGGAGGCAGGCTGGCCTGTCACAGCTGTTTCCAAAAATTGTTGTGCTGCTGATCATGGCAAGTCTCTGACAAAGACCTATCTAAATCTGGAATGGTAGAACTGAGGACCCCACGCTGTCTAACGCAGTGGTGGAGATGGTTGAGACCAGGACTGAGGTAGCAGAATCTTGAGGTTCTGGTGGACGTGATCCCCAGAAAGCTGGGTGCTGGAGTACAGCATCACAGTACAGCTAAGAAATGGTGATATGGAGAGGCTACACTGTGGCCCTTAGCAAAGGGAAAGGAATGGACAAGAGGCACTCCTACAAAATTGTGTGACATGTTTTTTTAGTGGGTTTTGGTTTTGCTGCTGCTCCCTGTTATAAGCAATAAATTAATGCAGTTCTGCAGCTGGAGAGATTATGGAAAGACTTCTATGACAAAATGGCTCTTACTGAGATTGCAGTCTTTGAAACAGAAACTTTTAGTTTTGTAATTTCTATTACTCCAGGAATGAGCATTCAGTTCTTGTTCTTTAGGATTAGTTTGATGGAAGTTCACATCCAAATTCAAAGGTAAGTGCTGTACCTAATGCAGACACAGACCAAATTTATTTGATTAAATTGACCTGTTATAAATTATAACTTCATTATAAATGAAGTTTTAAAGAAAAACAAAATGTGGGGCTTCGTAAAACTGTAACTTTTGATAACTTGTGTTAAAATCTCTGGCATCTTCAACTCAGTACAGATTTACAGCTGAGTTCCAATTGGAAATTGGTACTGATTGATTAGGTTGCTCATTTAACATTCCAGCATGCTGCAACGATAATGCAACAGACCGTGATAAAATGGGATGTGATCTAACAGGACATGACCGATGGGATGAGAGCAAAGCACTGGGTTTGCTAGTAGTGCTGTGCAGTAGCTCAGATTGGCATCTTGTATGCTTTGATTGTTCATTTCATTTTACTGTCATCCTACTGAGTTGAACATTTTAAAAGACAACAGTGTTTTTCCATCTGTAAGTTGTGGAAAGACAGATGGATGTGGAGAATCTCCACCTACAGCTCCTTGACTGAATGCCACTGCCCACTTAGTGGTAGAGAAATCCCTTCTGGAAAATTAGAATGTCTTTAAATATATTATATTGTGACATGCTTTCTTAATATGAGAATTTAAAGATATTTTTAATTCTTTTTAACAAGTACAAGTAAAACAAACTGGTTCTTATCAACATAGCTGCAATATTATAAACACTGCTTCTTGTTATACTGAAGTTAATCCCCAGTCCTGTTACAAGAAACTCATCCTTATTAAAGTAACATTAAGAGCTTCTTTTTATTGATCTGTTCCTTTCACTTAATGACAGGAACTTACTGATGTTTTAGTAATAACCTTTGCAAGCTTTATCTCATTTTACTTCAATGTGTGTTACAGATAGATGCTATGGAAACTAACTTAGCATAAACATTTTGCAGATGTCTTTAAAGGTTAAGAGAAAAAAGGTTTAGTTGCACTGCATGTTAACAAAGATGGCTGAAAAACTGCAAGATAAAAGAGAGCCTCGAGTATGAACATCAAAGAATTGTTAATGACAAGAAATACCATTAGGGTTAGCATCCCTTTTGTTTCAGCCCCCTCACACCTGCAGTGTGTTGCAGATTCTGTCTTTGTTGGCACATCTGAATTACTTCCATTAGCATTTATAGAAAAGTGGCTGCAAAACAGCAGAAATGTACTCCTAGTTTTCTCTGTTGCTCAAAAAAAGTAAGATATTAGGTTCTCTGTGGGTTTCCTTCAAGGTACAGTATCTTATTGTAAAGGAGACTATAGACCCAGGATTCCGTTGATTGCAAATGAGCTAAGTTGAAAGGAGAGGGGAGCTTTTGATACTGCTAGAGAACTAATATAAGCAACTACAAGAAGCACACATAAGAAGCTCAGACATTAGCAATAGCAAAATCAGAGCGTGAAATTCAGATTAGCCCTCCACAGGCTGTGAGAGGGAGGGGGTATTGGAAGACTTGGCATGGCTAAAGGTGTAACCTGTTTCATTTGGCCCCTGAAAATTTTTAACAGATGGTGGGACCAGCTGTCTTTTTCAGCCATTTAATAAACTCTTCGGTGGTAACAGTTTGGGAAGTGGGGGGTTTTGAGTTTTAGGCCAGAGGAAAAAATAAAGAAATCTGTCCCAATTGTCTTTGCCAAATAGAGAAGTCTGGAAACATTATGGAAAGTTAAAATGAAAAATCTAATTGATGATACTGTCCTGATTATACATTTCAACAGAAGAGAAAAAAAGAACTGCCTGTGCCCAAGTGGACCAGTGCATGAAAAAAATGCCTATTATGTTGTTATCTTTATCCGTCATTTTAATTTCAGTTCTTGCAAAGAGGCACATAATGAGAAATTTTAAATGAACTGTAGAATAAGAAACTGTCTTACTTTTTGAGACATGATACTATGTTAAAGAAACAGGCAGGGTGATCTCCTATATTAAAAATGAAAAATATCTTTTGGATAAGATTATGTTTACACAGTCTGCCTAGGTGAGTACAGTAGTCGCTGAACTTGCATAACACAGTGTTATAAAATGACAATAAACTGCTGTTTGAGAAACACTATGCTGAGCCTCTAATAAAGCCTTAGTGATATGTGGGATTTATTTTGAGAATTTACAAAAAAAAATTAATTCGGTGCAACAGTATTTCTTCAGTTAAATTAATTTTTTTTAATTAACATTTCCAACACAACACTTAAATGGCAACTTTCAATTATATGAGATGTTTTATTTAAAAAGCATGTCTAGTGTCTTTGAACAGAACAGTTCTTTTTGCACATTTACACGCTACCCAGCTGAGCAGCCAACCCTCCCATTTGACAAGGGCTTTGTTCTGCCTACAGGCCTATTATAAGCCCTAGATTGTTTGCCCTTAATAAATTACAACAATAAGACAGAAACCTCTTTCAGGTTAAGAGAAATAAAACATGTTGCCTACATAGCAAAGCATATGAAGTTTAATAATGACAACAGAAACATATCTGCTAAATCTCATTTGCTTTGCTCCCAGATCACCACGGTTAAGATAGTACAAGAAGGTTAGCATCTTTCCATGCATCAAACAAAAGATTCAAGAAAACAAGAGTGGGACAAAAAATCTCTAGCTACAGAATGTTTTTTTCTTCATAATATAAAATCATGCTGAATGCTATGTAAAGAGACTAGTGGGAGCTAAGCAGAAAGAAATATGAACATGATTAAATGTAGAGCAAAAGCATGTCTTTAACTGAAACAAAATGTGATTTCATATTATCAAAAGGATGAAAAGAGTGCAAATTATTTAAATGGAAGAATTTATACTACTCTCCAATGTGTTGGTGTGTGTCTGCTTGTGTGTGCCTTTCAGGCCCTCCACTGAAACACAAAGCTCTACCAATTTTGCTTTTTTGACAGCTAATGAGCATTCTTCTGTGGCTCAAGTGTTGGTGGAGAACTTGTGATCTTAAAAAAATTGTTAAACCCTCTTTCTGAGGCCCCATTGGTAACATTCAGCTGTCAGCTGTGTTGTGTTTGCTGAGATTGTTAGAGATGGCTACCTTTGTTGAACCTACATCTGCATGGTTTTTACACTTAAGCTGGAAATTCCCCATGGTTTTTAGAGTGTATCTGCTAATTGTGGAGAAAATAGGAGGCAGAAAGGACAACATTCTGGACTCTCTGTGCAACAGTACAATTGAGGAAGGTAAGCATACCTGTTATTAAACCACTAGGTATAAGCAATTTGAAAGAGTTTTTCTCTATTAGAACTCATTGGTAGCTCAATGCAGTGCTTTCAGAAAGAAATTCCAGTCACTGTTTTGTTTATAGCTTACTTTTTAAAATTCATTTTTAATTTGCACATGGAAGTTCTGAGAATATAAGTATTTCTTTCCTTTGATTCTAGGAGAAGTACATACACACAGTACTTGAAAATGCTGCTGACAGGCTAGAAGTGATACAAACTTTCAAAGGAAATACAGCATTTATGACAGCTATTGATCCAACTGCATTAAAGGCTACTCTTCTTTCTTTTAAGGTATTTTTGAGCTATGGACAATACTCTGAGGACTATTAAGTATTTTGGGGGGAAATTTCAGTATTTCCTACTGAAATTTCTGTTGCCATTTCTGCTCAGTCACAACATGCAGGAAACATGGTCATAGTTTTTCTCTCTGTCTTCCTTCGTGTTAAAAGAATTAGAGGCAGATTCTTCATTGCCTCTGCCACAGGGCAGTGTTAAGGTGCCAGCTTCACTGCTTCTTCCAACTGCTGTGTGGAACCAAATGGAGAGCACATAATTTGTTATTTCTGAGAGAGCAAAGCTTGCTTGTTTCACCCTGTGGCTTCCTACAGTGCTAATCTCTGTTGTATCCACTTTCTGGGTGACACTTGGAAGAGGGCTTTCAAAGGATGGACATGAAGAGAGAAGTATTAATGGTCTTTCATAAGGGAATTAATGGGCTTGGGAACAATGGAGTAGAAAACTTCTATGGGAGAGACTTAGAAGAAAAGAGAGGAAGCTACATGAGACAAGAAGAAAAAAGACATGAATTGTTAGATTTCATGGTAGAGGCAATCTTTAGTAAATTCTGAAGATTTTTCTCATCATATACTGTAATAAAGCATTAAATCATCTTGCAGAGTGTCTTAAAATGTACGTAGAACCTAAAGTAGAAAACCACTTTAAGATGCTTTGGAAGCTTCTTGAGAAGCCAAGTGGTATAGTTACTGCAACTAAAAATAGGTTTGTTTAGAAAAAACTACAAATGGACTAGTAATTCGAATTACAAAAGTTAAGGCAAATAAATGTTGCTACTGCAATCTGTATCTTGAGATCTGGTTCCTCTTTCAAAGATTAAGAAAAAAAACTTCAATTTTTGATGGCTCAAAGTAAAACATTTTTTTCCTAGGCCTGCAGTACTTCATCAGTATCAAGTTTTTAAAGGATTATTTTATAATCATCATCCTACATTTTACTGTAAGCTTTGGCAAATGTCTTTTCTATCATAAGTTTACAGAAAATGTCAGCACAAGAAAAAAAATCTGGCATTATTAATTTTCAAGAATAGTAATTGTACAATATGCTAGAAATTTAGTAGTTTTAACTTCATAAGGATAGACTACCAAGCAGGTGATAAAAATCATAAGTAGGTGATATATAGTATATATTACCAGCAAATGTTTCTCCAGGTGTCTTTATAAATACGATACTGGATGGTGTGATGGAAATATATTTTCTTTTATTTATCCATCATTTTTATAAGCATATTGAAGCAAAAATAGTGGTAATCCTTCATCTGAGGAGATTGTTTTCTTTCTTTTCTTCATTGTGAGAATTATGTAGTCTAAAAATAATTTACTTTTCTCTGTTTACTGGGGTTCATTACACTGCAAGGAATTATCTGCTTCTTTAGACAACCTGCACAGATAGCTATCGCTAGCATGTATTTTTCACCTTCAAATTAAACAGAGCAGAAGACTTCAGAAAAATACCAAAGATCAAAATATATCACTTTGATTTTTCCAGATCAATCTTACAAAAACCCCTGCTTGTCTCAAATATCTAAATATAGATACTATTATTTTCTCTGTATGTAAAAATCTCAGCTGTTTACAGCCCATTTACAATTACATATATAGTCTGCCTGCTCAGCCAGATTAAACCTGGGTACTTTCATTAAAATCACTGGTTTTGGTTTTGACAAAATAATTAATCCATAGCTGAAAAATTGTGTTTACCAATAGCTTTTGTGTTTACCAGTAGCTCACATACACTCTTGAAAGGCGGGAATACAAACTTGTTCTTAATATCCTATGAGTCTTCATTTAGCTCTTTGTATATGAGTGTATATTGGTATATTGTAAAACAACAAAACCTGTATTGAATTTAGGACATCAAGGAAGGGTGCTGAACAAGGGCTAGACAGAAATAATTGTCCACAACCTATAAATTCTTCTGAATGATCAAGAGCAAAAAATAGCCCAAAGTTCTCTTCCTCTGTTATACTCTCCAGACTTCCATTGTGTGAACATGCCAGTTACCTCATATATAATGTCTGTAAGACTGTTAGAGGGAACCAGCCAAACATGGATCAATAAGTTGCTGGTAAGGGAAAAAAAGAGTGTCCCAAAACGTAGCTGATCCAGCAATACAATTGTGTGTTTGTGCCCTCACATAATCGCAGAGCATCAGATTCACTATGTTTGATCATATACAGGAGTACAAGGATTTACTGGAAAAAGTTGGAATACTGACTGAGGGGAAGAGAAAACTGGCATAGAAAGAGGGTCTACTTGAGGTAGAGGAAAATCAGCTCCTCTAACTGCTCCCATGTGTGAGATCAAGGAAATACAGATGATGGCATTACTCAATTCCCAAAGCTGTTTCAGGAGCAAAGCTTGCAGATCTGTCTGCAGGGGAGGTCATCACCACTGAGAGTGGTTGTTTTGATGATTGGCAAGTGAAACTAGCGCCTTGGATAGAATCCTGTAGTGAAGAGTTTGCTAAAGCAGAGAAAGCATGTGCTATAAAAGTAAGCAAGTATCTAGTTTTTTCTGCTCGATATGTTCAGTGTTAAAGTTATAGAAGCACGTCTGATTGTTAAGTACAGCCCACATGACTCTGTATTTCGTCTTTGTAAAGCAAAGGTGTTGGGCTCTGGTTTTTTATTTATCATATGCTCTAATCACTGTCCACCAGGAAGAGTAGAAATATAGTAGAAATAAGACTAGAAATAAGTGTTAGCTCATTGCTTTACTTGCAAAGGCTGCATGTTTCTCTTCTCATTGGTTCCATGGTTGCATTGTTGCCCCTCTGCATGTCCAAGGTTAACTGGGTTTTACTCTCTTTGTCTGAAAGATTAACAACTGCTCATAATTCAAAAGTTGCTAAAGAGTGTACCAGTGTCAGAAAAGACTGATTTGAAATCAGGGGAATGGCATTGCTATAGAAAAGAGTTTGGATTTTGCAAGGGAAATGAGGTGGAACATTGTATTATTTGGTCCCAAGTTGTGTGCCTCTGCTTGTCAGTCCAACTCCCTGCTCTTCAGTAGGGTTAATATATGACACAGAACAAAATATGTGATCCTCTGTGTTGCCTTTGATAAAAAAGCAATAATAACGTAGTACATCTTCATAGAGGAGTTGTGAAGATAAATGCTTTAAAGATGATGTGTTCAAAGTGACTAAAGCTCCTCCAAGTACATTCACTGCAGTTTGACCACCTTCTTACTCAGGACTGTCACAAGATTATGCTGGTTATTTCAATTTCTATGCTTGCACCCTGGTTGGCAGCTGCATTCCTTTTACTCAGAAAAACATCCTGAGTATTCCTCTCACACCTGGCTGGTATATCCTTATATACCCTGTCACTGGTAAACTTGGCAAGTTGACAGAAGTTTACAAAAAGAAGAAAGGGAAACAGTTTAGTTGTTTTTCTGGCTGGTGACAGGAGAGAACAGGAAAGTGGAGGCAAAGTTTCTATGCCTTATCTAGGTTGAATGTATGTATGAGTTGAGTGTCAGAGGTGGCTGTATATGGCTGCATAGAGTGAAATGTTAAAGAACGCCCCACAGAGATGAAAACAGCTTCAATCAATTGCTCGGGCTGAGCTGCTCCATTCATCTTGGTATTCTCATAATCAGTGTCACCAGCATTAACACATGTAACTCCATGCTCATTCTTAGCTTCTATAGTCAGTCTCAGCACTGACGTGCTGTCTGCTTAGAGGTTACCTTTTCTCTCTACCTAGATGGTTAGGCTTTTGCTTCTGACCCCTCCCAAAATGCTGGCTTACATTCAGACATCTGACCAGTAGTGTTAGAGTCTGTGTAGCTGTTTCATTTTGCCTACATTTCTCCTGTGCTGTTTTCCAGTTGTTGATGCTTTTCTTTGGAGCACTGCAAATAGTGTCTAAATGATAATGGAGAAGCATATACTAAAAGAAAGAACAAAGCTGACTAGATTGTGCTATTTCTAAGTATTTATAAGAAAATACTGATCAACTGGGGCTTATCTGACTGGTAGAGCCACAGTAGGAAGAGGAAATTACTTGTTTTATAGGCAGTGTGATCAAAATCCCTGTGAAGGCTATAACATAGAGAGCAGCAGTTGAATTGATGACCAGTGAGGCATATGGTATCTAAATTAACAGCGCAGGATCTCTGAGGAGGAGGAGGAGGTCACCAGGGTATCAGAAGGCTCAAGGAGAAAGTTCATTTTGTCGCTTCCCATATTAAATTCCTGAGATGGATGCTATACTAATTTGAAAAACTAGATAAAACTGGGGATGTAATACCTTCTCTTGAATCTTTGCAGTAGAGTTTAATGGATAAAGCTATGCACATTGCTAGAACTACCTCTAGCCTCACAGTGTACATTTCTAAAACTTGATTTAGAGAGATTTTGATTACTATGTTCTCTTGTAGTCTTACTTCTGGAATGCAAATTACCTTACCCTTAATGAGAACAGGCAGCAGAAATTCATAAATCAACTGATAACTGTATCTCATTAAAGAGAATCATTGGCACTATAGAGCAGCTTCTTTCTAAATCATTCCATGTGCCAAGCACACTTAGCATGTGTAGCAGTGGAAGTAGAAAAAAGTAGTAAATCATGAGCCCAATTCAGTTTGGGGCATCTACTCCACTGCCTTCTGTAAGAGTCTTGGCAGAATATTATTTTTCTGCCCCCTACTCTTGTGCATTGATAAGAATGACAGCATTTTATAGTTAGTCTGATAACAGATGAAATTGCATGACTTGCCATTTAGATTTTTCTCCAAGCTTCTTTTTAAGACAAAAAATTTGGAAAATAGTTCTTTGTGGTTTAGTGTTACCTCCTAAGAAGCAGTCAGTGGCTTGCAGTCACAGATTTCTGTATCATTTGATCATTGGAGTGCCAGTATGTCAGCATCATAGTCTTGCTCTTATTTCCAGACATAAGAATTAGTTAATTTAGACTAATACATTTCCACTTTGTTGCAGAATCTGTGCTTTGCCATGTATTCTTCTTTCATACGTAATAGATGATTCTCTCAGCTCAATGCCAGTAGAATATGCAAACTTTCTTGGTGTAGTAGGAAAATAGGATCGCAGGATTTACTGAAGGACAAATGCCAAAAAAATGTAACCATTTGAAGATGTCTTTTTTCTACCTCTGTCTCAGAGGTTCCAGAAGTGTGAGAAAAATGGTACTGTTCATTAGACTGGCTCACGAGTCATGGCCATGCTGACACACTCATCTTTGAGGAGAATGTCCTTTCTCCTCATCTCGTCATGGGTTCTCAAACAGCTGGTCAAGCTCTTTGTCCCTGAGCAAAAGGAGCTGATTGAAGACTGAAATGAAATGTGATTTATTCCCAAATTAAGGTTGTATGCTTTGATTGGCTTGGCCAGCCAGCCAGTAGAAGGTACATGCCTTAGCCAGTACTCCTGAGGTTTCAGCTGAGCTGGGATGAGTTTAAGTGTTTGGTGAGGAGCTGCCTCATAATCTATGTGCAGAACTGAGGCAAGGAGCTCCTCTTTTCAAGCCTGGAGCAGCTGTGTCTATGGCAAGGGTCATTCCCCTTGTAAAGTAGGGGAAGGAAGCTGACTCTAGCATATCAGAGTACATTTACAATGACTTCACCTTTCTGTAGTTCTGTGAAGATGGAAAGCATAATAAAAATATCATATATTTGAAATACATTTGAAATAATTTTATTGATGGTAGTTTAATTTTCAGAATTGGAGGGAGGGAAATTTATATTTGGGTAGTTCATGTAATTTATGCATTTAACTGTTTATTTATTATTCTGCACCACTTAAGGGATCAATTTATGAAATTACTCAGAAACATACTGTACACTGCTTTTCTGCCAGTCTAAGAGAGCTGTGTTCATCTAGGGAGAGATAAGTAATTTCAGAATTGTAATTGAAGTTTTCCCCAATCTTTCACGGGATCCTGAGCTTCTGGTGGCAGTCAAGAAGACTGGCATTTAAAAAAAAAAAACACCTTAATACAGAAATCTAGTTTTTCTAGGTCCCATTCAAAAACTCTCCCCTTGTTGGGAGCACTCGCCTATGTCATAGCTTATAGGCTGCCTTTCACTAATAAGTATGTATAACTGGAAAAACCTACCCTGAAAGCATTAGACAGAGAGAGGCTTCAGATTGCCTCCCATAGTGTGAAGACAGTATCTCTTACCTGAGACACCTTTAATGCCAGTTATGTACCATATCCATGTCCCTATTTTGACCCTCACAATCCAACTACTGTGCTTTTTCTTCACATCTCTATTTTTTCCCCCAGCTAAAGTGGAGTTTGTACAGAGCATTTGCCTTTTAAAATAAAGATTATGGAGCTTTTTATATGTTCTTGTTCAGTAGTCCTTGAAGAATGGGTTATTTCAAAAGTGATTCTTGAAATATTGAAAAATACTGCCATTAGAAAATACTTACTGTTTTCTCTACCAAAATTATAGCACAAGTTCATTAAGTAACAGGTGTATTTTTACAGTGTTGGATTAATCCACTCAGCCAAATCAATAGCAATATGGCAGCTATGTGATCATCCACTATTTATGTGTAGATTAAACAATGACCTTTCTGGATAAACTTTGTGCTGTTTCCAATTCCAACACAGTATAGACACAGACAGCTGTTTAATTTGTCAATAAATATACTAAGTAACTAAAATTACTTACCATGAGACCAAATTTTTAGATAATATACTCTCCGTAGTTAAGAGGAAGCAAATAACAATTTAATTACATTTTCATTCTATACTAATTGCAATGGAAAAAAAAAAAAAAAAAAAAAAAAAGAATAGCTTAAAAGTTCCCATCCAGTCTTCTCCAAACAAATGCATTCCATCAAAAACACAGAGGCTTTTTTAACCTAATATTTCCCCAAATGAGAGAACAAGCAGGGTGCACACAGCAGATCTTTTTCAGCTGCTCACTAGTCTTGGCTTGCTTTTCATTTTGTAGAAGTCCATTTCTAGCTATTAGAGCTGTGACAAAAATGCTGCCATGTATGCCAGAGGCAGAAAGCATTTCCAGAGATTTGAAACTATCATCTTGAACTGAAAATGTCCCAGGCATTCCAAGTAGAGCCAAGAATAACATTTTCAATATTGTTATGATTAAGAGTCTGATTCTTTTTTTAGGGAAGTAAGTATATCCAAAAATGTTCACCAATGTTCCCCAAGACAGGAGGAAGAGCCGCAAAGGGCCAGCCAAGGATGGAGCAGAAGATGAATACATGAAGATATTTAAAACATATTTGACAGCAGGTTTGTGAGGCATAAAACTTTGTGAAGCATAAAACTTGTTCTACTTCTCATAAAGGGCAGCTCAGCTTCCAGAAGTTTGGGAAATCCTCTATTAATCTTTGTCAAATCCACACCTACCATGGGAAATGTTGAGGCAAGCCTTTAAATCCGAAATATGCCTTAACATGTGCCGATCTTGTCTAGGATTTTGTGTTTTTCCCTAAAGCACAGTAAAAAGCAGGAGATACCATAGCAGTTTTTAATATTTCTTTTATTTTCATCTACTGATGTTTAAATTGTACTGTGGGAACTGGTGATTCCTCTTCTTATGCCAGTCATGTTGTCTACTGTAAAAATGTGAATATGCTGAAGTAAGTAAAAATAGTTTTAATGGCATATAACTCAGAACTGTTGGCAGTGTACCCACACATGCTTGAAACTGTATACCTAGGGTAATTTACCTTCTGGTAAAACTTCTTGCTGTTGTGGATGGGTGGTTTCTGTCTTTAAACCAGAAAGAATGAGGGATGGTGTGAAGACACTGCCTTCTGGATCAAGCTTATTAAAGCTTTTTCAGGTTTATGGACGACTTGACTAGGAGGCTTGGCTGAATATTAATGCAGCTGTTCACTTTAAAATCATCCTGTTTCTGATTCTTTGTCACAATTGCTAAAGAACAGTATTCCATAGAAAGCAACCCAAGAGCCCTAAGTTGTGGAGAGGCAGGTGGCCAGAGCCCATCCAGGCTTCCAGGGCTGTTCATGGCTCTGCTGGAAGAGCTGAGGAACTGGAGTGATCACAGGAGGGACGGGGGGTGGGGGTCATGGCAGGTGAGTGCAAATGTCTTTGGAGGGACTGTGAATGTCATGAGAGGACCTGGCTGTGGCAGTGTGAGCCGTCACTGGAACAGATTTTGGGGCAGGCTCCAGGGTGAGATACTTGGGGCCCTGAAGTCAGAGACACAGCAGAAACCATGGAGGGTACCACTGGCATGCAAGCAGCTGTTGTTCCAGAGTACGATACTGCATTCAAACCAAGGTCCGCAGAGCCCTGCACGGTGGTACAGCCACTCTGGGATACCTGAATCTGAAAACCCCTGGTTTTTAACACACCTATCTAAGACATGGCGATAGTAACTGGTGATTTACATTTACGATAGTAGCCATGCAGTCCCGTGCAGCCTGAGTCCCTCTGCCCCCGGGGGCGGTAGGGTCTCGCCGCCCGCCGTAGCAGGCAGGGTCCCATGGAGGCAGCGGGGCTATGGGAGCGGTACCTCTCGCGCCTCAGCCCCGCGGCTGGAGCAATTCAAAGGCTCCGGCTCTTTGCAGCCAGGCCGCCGTGCTGCCTCCCCGGTGGGCCCAAGCGCCGCTCCGCCGGTCGGAACCCGCTCCTTGGTCTGCGGACCAAATCCACGGAGGGCTGTGCCTTCCCGCTCCGCTCTCCGAGCGGCCCCGGCCCAGCTGCGCCGACGGGAGCAGCTCCCACCCCCCGCCGGCGCCGCGCCGCCTCCCGCGCTGCTCGTCTCTGGTGTCCCTTTGCTTTACACTAGGACGTAGCGGCAGCCCATTTCTCATGGAAATAGTGCTTTGTGTAACTGAATTGACACTTGGCCTTGATACCTGTATCTCCTGATAACTGAAACAAATTTCTAAAATAAATATTGTACTTTGATCTTCCAGCCCTGCATTTTTAATGACAGCTCTGAACATCACTTCATTAAGAATACATTTCAGGAGACCGAAATGCTCCGAGTTTGAACACTAATTATTTGTACAGAAAATTATGACTGCAACGTTTCATTTTTCAGCCCACTAGTTTCTTCCAGAAATGAGAATTTATTCTCGATTTTTAGGTAATGTGTTTTCTTGGATGCAGATTTATGGCATATGTAGTGTGGCAGCTGTATAGAAACTTACCCAGTTTTCCACTAACTCTTCTGTGACTTGACAAATCTTTCTGGTTCGTCGAGATATCTGGAGAAATACTGTACTTTAGAGAATGGAGGGATCCTCTGGGTGTTCAGTGTCTCCTGACCTACCTATCCCCTCTCATTTCGTTTAGAAACATTGTTCTGAGTATTCATCTGCAATTGCTAAGTAAAACGAGTTAACAAAAATCGCGGTAGGGGTTAAATTGGGCATCTCGCAGTTACCTGGGTTTGACATAAGTTTGGGGATACAGAGGTTTAAGGACAACGCAAGTGCGAGCGCCGCCGTTTCGCTTGTCTGGCGAGTTATTGCTCCTACAGGGAGCAGAGGTGCAGGTCGGGCTCCTCACGTGAGGTTCCCCCTCGGCTCCGGCTGCCCTGGCTACAGCTGAGACTCAAGGGGACAACGAGTGTGCTCCTGCCCCGATGCAGCTCTAGTGGGCCGACTGGAGCTTGGCAGTGAGCGGAGGGCACCCGACGGCTGCGGGCGAGGGGGTGCGAGGCAATGTCTGAGTGCACGTCCTCCCGGCCGCCCAGTCGGCCGGGGCTCGCCGTGGTTCCCCGTTTGCCGACATGCCCTGTGTCGCGGTGCAGCCCCCGGCGGATCGTGCATCGGCGGTACTGGAAGATGTTCGTGCGTGGTGGATGGAGGTGCCGAACCCCGTGAGCCCTGCACCCTTGCAGGCGGTTGGGGAGCCCTATCGCCCACAACCTCACGCCCTGATGGGGGCTGCTGCCGGGCCGTGGGGTCCTACGGTGGTTCAACGAGCAGCGGTGAACCTCGCCCCGATGGATCAGTGCGTGGTAAAGGCGCTGAATGCGGGACCCTTGTCTTCCTGTTGCCAACCTGGTGAAGCGGTTACCTGGCACATGGAAAGAGCTTGATAGGGTTTCTGCGTAGTGTTACACGGGGTCGAGCTTTTATTTCTCCCCAGGACTCAATATGGAGCCGTGGGAGAGGACTTGGCACTTTAATCCCTTCAAAGAAACCGATCTAATTCAAGCCCTACAACTCTTGAAAGTCTTTGAGCGGACAGTGATTGTTTCCACAGGAAAGGCAGATAAAGATCTCTGTGTGCTGGCGTTTAAAGAGACTTCAGTGGCGGTGCGAATACAATTGAACCCAGCGACTGCGGGGAGGATCGAGTTACCTGTGCAAACAGCTCCGGAGGACCAGAGCCAGCCGGCATCTGCCCGAAAGGGCACCCCCACCTCCTCAAGACATCCTGGAGATGAACGTCCTGGTTTGGTACCTGGCCAAACAGGCCGGCGTTTGCGATGGCCTCGGAGCAGATGGGGAAGCGGGGAGGAGAGGAGCACGTTTCCAGGGCCCCCGGCGGAGAGTGGAGCTGAGCGGGCCCGCGGAGAGGCGCGGGGCCCCGCCTGCCCCTTGCCGGGCGGCACATGCGAGGGGTCCCGCCAGCTCTGCAGCCCACCGAGCTCAGCAGCCTCAGACGGTGGTGGCAAGCTGTGACCCAGATGTGCCTGGTGCTGATTAATAGCCTCACACATGGTCAAACGCAAGGCAGGTTAGATCCTTCATACACACATGCGTATAGACATGTATAGACAAGGGGCCGAAAGGTGCGGGATGAAGCAACAAAGCGTTCGGGGCCAACTTTGGCTTTGGGGCAGGAGGTGAGAGAGCGGGGGAGTCAGAGACCCGGTAGCAGCGTTCATGCTCCCGAGGAGCCACCCCGATCTGCAGTCCCCACCGGCGCAAGACAGGCCAGCTCGGCAGGCCTGTCAGGAGTAACTCCGGTCTTCATTTAAAGAAATTATGTTTTTTACACCCGGCTCCCGCTAGGGTAGAGGAAACTTTTCCCTTCTGTTTCCCGGCAGCCCGGTTTGTCAGTGTGTCTGTCTGAGGGAGCGCTTGCTGCTGGTGGCAGCCCGCCGCTCCTCCCCGAGCCCGGCTGGGCGCCTGGCCTGGCCCCGCGCCAGGCGGGGGCTCCCGGTAACAGGGGGGCAATGCCGGCTGAGCGAAGCGAAACAAATACAGCTACCAGAGGAGAAAATGCGCGGTTATTTGCCGAGTCATATCGAGGGCATACCCCTCAGCCTCGGGGGAAGGGCGGGCGGAGGGAGGGAGCGGGGAGGAACCACCGACAATTATTACTTCAGGGAAGTTTTACGGCTGGGATCGACCAGCCCCGATCAGGTGAACTCGCTGTGCTATGTTACTTTCAGTCATTAAATACTATCAGAGGAATCCGGACGAAGATTCCTCGAGCGATAACAAAGACGCGTTGTCACTTTAGGACTCTGCCACAAATTTAATTGCAAAAAAAAAAAAAAAAAAAAAAAAAAAAAAAAAAAAAAAAAAAAAAGGAGGGGGGGAATCCAGTGTCTTGCACATCCAACGCGAGGGTCTCTAGGCGGTAAGGGGTCCTTTGATCAAGAAAATCCAATTATTTGTGTATATACATTTCCCACATAGTGATTACTTCATTAATTGTCCCGCCTTTATCTCCTCCCTTCCCATCCCCCCTAATAATCAGTTCTTTTATCCAGACCAACAAACACACCATAGGAGCTTTGTGGATTCAAAGGATTTGCTTTCGCTTCTGAAAGAGCCGCTATTCTTTGATGATTGGGTAGCGGCAAACTTCAAAGCCATAAATCTTCCCTCTGACTGGTTGGCGGCCCGGCAAAGTCCTTATCAAATTCTTGGAGGTGATCCTGGCGCAGTCAGACAGTCCGCGGAGATCGCGCAGCGCGGGGGGGTGGGACGCGCACGGAGGCGAAGAGATCAGAAGGAAAGGGAGAGAGAGGGGGAGAGAGAAGGAAACTGGGCAGCTTCTCGTCTTCCCCTCGGTGTCCTCATGCCTTGGCAGTGCCCCGGCGCCTTCCCTTCGCCCCGGGCGCAATAGCCATGGCCGCGGTGGCTGTCCTCCGGAACGACTCCCTCCAGGCTTTCCTCCAGGTCAGTACCCGAACCCGGTGTTGCTCGAACTGCTCCGAGTCCCGCGGTTTTGACCCGCATTGCGCGGGGCCAGCTGGCGTCAGCCGCCTCCCTCCCGGGGCTTTACCCGGCGGGCGGCCCGGAGAGGTAGGTGGGGACCCCCGCGGTGGTAGGAGGCCGGGCTGGGGATTTTCGGGCTGGTAACTTTCCCGCCAGCAGCCCGTTACTAACTCCAGGCAGTGCTCCGTGGCAAGGGGTGTTGGTGGCGCGGGGGCTGCCTCCCTGCCCACAGCGGCTGCTCCCCCGGCCCAGGAGCGGCGGCGGGGCCGGCGGCGCTGGCTGCAGGCGGGATCGGTGTCTGGGCGGGATGGGGGGTGCAGGGCCCGTCCTGCCCTCTGGGTGCGCATTGTTTTCGGAAAGTCTACCGGCTGTGCGGTGAGCGGCGGGCCGGCCCCAGCCGCGCACGGGCAGCGGCGCGGCAAGTTTCTCGCAGGCCAGTGTCGGCGGGCGACGAGTAACGCGCTCTCTTCCCTCCTTCCCTTCTCCCCTCCCTCCCGTTCCTGCGCAGGACCGCACCCCCAGCGCCTCCCCAGACTTGGCCAAGCACTCGCCCCTGGCTCTTCTGGCCGCTACTTGTAGCCGGATCGGGCAGCCGGGCGCAGCGCCCTCGGATTTCCTGCCGGTCTCCTACGACCCGACGCTGGGATCCCCCTCTAGGATCTTCCACCCGTGGAGCGGCGAGATGCCAGCGCACTCCCCGGGAGGGCTGCCTCCGCCGCATCCCAGCTTGGGGTTGACCCCTCAGAAGAACCACCTGCAGCCCTCCTTCGGGGGTTCTCACGAACTGCCCCTCACCCCCCCCGGCGGATCCCTCCTATCCCTACGAGTTCTCCCCCGTCAAGATGCTGCCCTCCTCCATGGCCGCCCTGCCGTCCAGCTGCCCGCCCGCCTACGTCCCCTACGCCGCCCAGGCCGCTCTGCCGCCCGGGTACTCCAACCTGCTCCCGCCCGCCCAGCCCTGCCGGCAACTGTCGCCCAACCCGCCGCCCGAGGACATCCCCTGGTGGAGCATCCAGCAGGCCAGTGCCCCGGGCGGCTGCGGCCACCGCTTCCCCGCGGCGGCGGCGCTGCCGCGGAGCCTGGTGCTGGGGCACTCGGACTTCGCTCAGTACCAGACGCAGATCGCCGCCCTGCTGCAGACCAAGTCTCCCCTGGCGGCCACGGCCAGGAGGTGCCGCCGCTGCCGCTGCCCCAACTGCCAGTCGGCCGCGGGCAGCGCCCCTGAGGCGGAGCCGGGCAAGAAGAAGCAGCACATCTGCCACATCCCCGGCTGCGGCAAGGTGTACGGCAAGACCTCGCACCTGAAAGCGCACCTGCGCTGGCACACGGGCGAGCGGCCTTTCGTCTGCAACTGGCTCTTCTGCGGGAAGAGCTTCACCCGCTCCGACGAGCTGCAGCGGCACCTGCGGACTCACACGGGCGAGAAGCGCTTCGTCTGCCCCGAGTGCGGGAAGCGCTTCATGCGCAGCGACCACCTGGCCAAGCACGTCAAGACCCACCAGAACAAGAAGCTTAAGGCGGCGGCGGACGGCGTCAAGCGGGAGGACAGCCGCGACCTGTGACCGCCGGGACCTCCGGCGGCTGCTGCCTCTGCGGGCCGAGCCGCAGCGGGACCCGGGCTGGGGGCGTTCCGCCGCCGGGGGCAGGGCGGCGGCGGCGGGGAGAGGGCAGCCGGCTCTCGAACTCTCGCCGTGCCCGGCGAGCAGAACCCCGGCTAGGGGCGGCCTCCGCGGACCTTCAGGCCCGGGACTGGACGCTCATATCGCCCCGAGGCCGTCCCGGGCCTGGAGCGCGGCTGAGGGAGGGCCCCGGCCGCTGGGGCAAGAGCGGAGCCGGCCCGGGCCGGCCGCGGGGGTCGAGGCTTATAGACATCTGGGGGTGAGGTGTCAGCGTCGGTGTGGCCGTGCCGAGGCTCGGCCCTCGGTGCTTTCAGGGTAACAGACTGAAGTTTTGTGTACAGGTTATTTAATAGTTACGTTTGAATACACGTGTTCCTCTCCGTCTTCGACCCCGCGCGGGGTCCAGCATGAGATGTTTCTGTAAAGCGACCCGCGACCGCAGCGTGAAATAAACACGTTCACACCGGGGTCAGCAGGGACGGTCCCGCCGCGTCGGTCTCGTTTGATCCTTCCCCGAGCGCCTCGCCCGCGGCCGCCGCCTTCCCGCCATTTCCCGCTGAGGCGGCCGAGCGGGGCTCAGCGCACGGTGACCTGAGAGCTGTTCATGGTAAACACCTTGAAAAGCACGGGACCTGCTTGGGACGGGCGTGCCCGACGGTTTTGGTTGGTGGGTTGGGTTTGGGTTTTTTAAATGATTTTCAACATTTTGTTTCCTACACATGAAGCTGAGAGAAAAAAGAGAAATGCATGGTGCCAGTACGGGGAATGAACATACAGGTCAAGTTCTACAGACTGGGATATGTGTTTGTGCAGAAGTGGGCAGGAGTCAGGGTTAGTAGTGCCCCTTCTCAGAGAGGTCCAGGCCACAGCCCCAAACAGCCACTCCCAGCCCAAGCTGTCGGTGGCACAGCAGAGCCAAAACACGCTTCCTGAATGTTAACTTCTGTAAACCTGCAGAATTTAGGGGCTGAGATACATATTACCCTGCCAGTACAACAAAATGGCAGTCACTGTCCTGCAGAGGGGAAGACACTTGGCACAAAGCTCTATTTAGAAGTACCTGGTAGATAGTAACAGCCTTCAGGGTTTCTTACTTCTCACTGGGCATCACGTAAGTATGAGTTTAGGTATATTTCTTTTAAAATAATAACTTTTCTTACTGCATTGAGTTCTCTATTTTATTTTTTTTAATTGGGATCTATGTAGCCAAACAAGCTACGTGAGCAACGTGATCAGTAATTTGCTAAATTTTACATTCTAACGTTGAGAATGTGTTATTTGCTCCTTATCTTTTTACAACATTAGGTTTATTTTCTGGTTACCTAATGAGACAGTGAAATAAAAAGTGCCTTCAAAACTTCACCAGGACTAATCTGGAACTGTTCAGCTTCAGGTGAGAAGCTACCTACTCTGGTAGCAGTTGTTCAGGAAAGCTGTGGCACAACCATATTAGCAGAGATACAATTTGCCATGGACTTCATGATCAAAAAATCCCCACAGCTCTATAAATGTTTGTAATGCAAGGACATGTAAAACTAATGTGTTTGTATGTATGTCAAATACCACCAAGAATATCTACTCCTGGGGAATAATGAGATGAGACAATATCACAAGAACCCTCATATCTGAAATAATGAGAAGTTAATGGACAGTTACCATGATACAGCTCCTTAACAATATTTTAATATTTATTATTCTGAATTAATTTCCCACACCGTATTCTTAGGGTCAGCTTAGTAAATTAATAACCAAGCAGCTGTCTTCTTTTCTACTGAAGAATCTTCTATAAACTGCTGTGTTATAGAAAACATTGAGAGGAATATGTTTAGCTTCATTAGTTAGCATTCCTTTGGCAAAGATTTAGGTGTCAGAAGAGTGTGGTTGAGTGATATTAAGTAGAAGATCTCTTTAGTCTTCGAGATTGAGTGACAACAAGGCAGGAAATAAACGATAGATCAGATCCAGAAGTCCTTAGTAAAAAAAGTCTTTGAGACAAAAGTCCATCCCGTTTACTACTGTTGTAGGATATAAATATTTCATCAGGAATTACAGTCTTCCTGCTTTTTAAAATGTTTCATGGCACACAGTGGCAATCTGGTGCCTTTCTTTGAGACTAAGTTAAATTAAGACTGTAGAGTTAGAGAATTGCAGATTGCTTTAAAAGAGTTTGTTTCACTAAATAGTCTTTCAATTCTGTGTATGGATCAAAATTACTTAAAATGGAGAGTAGTGGAAAGTGCTTTTATTGGTAGCAGTACAGGAGAGACAACCCAGAGTACGAAAGGTCTCTTAAAGGATAGAATAATTCCTACATGGCGAAGGTCCTTCCCTGCTGAGTGAGTGCCAAGATGAAGAGGAAGTATTAGCATGAGCTGAAGCAACATCTTGGATGGTTTCTGGTGCAAATTTAGCCTGACTGAGAGCTAGAGACCCATTCCTGTTTGAGCAGATGTAACCAGCAGAAATTAGCCCGATAATGGTAGATGTGGTGATTCCTAAGTTGGACCTTCATGGAAAGATTTTTCTTCAGTTTGAAGACATGCTGAATTTGCCAAGCACTTACAGTCTAGAAGACTATTGGGTTCTTATTCATTCCACAAGACACAGCTTGTAGTGAAATACTGAAAGTTTTATCACTCATTTAAGTATGAGCCTGTAAATAATTTGGGGATTAAGCAAAAGACAGTAGTCTAGGCAGCATCAGCACCATCAAGGGGTTGATGGTATCTGATTTACAAAAAAAAAAAGCAAACAAAACAAAGTAGTGTCATGTTGTAGCCTATGCACCTTGTATATATGGGATATGTGTGTAATGACTAAATCATTAAAGTTTGAAAGTGCACAGGTTAAAATACATACAGTCAAAATTAGTTTAAAAGCCTGTCATGAGAGAGAGATGTATTTAAGTGAAAACCCATAGTATCAAATGCTAATGAAAATCTTAATCTCTAAGAATCTCATACACACACACTCACACGCACAAAAAGGCAGAAAATTAGGAACTTAGGAGACTTACTTAGGTAAATGAAACTTAACAGTTTGTAATATAAAAAATATTTAAAGAAACTATTTCTCTGTAAGTCTTCTAAATAGTTCGTTAGGAAGTATATATGCATCATAGCTGCTTCATACTCATCTGTAAATAGCTAAATCATATGATAGCTTTTCAATTGAAATCATTAAACTTTTTTAGTAATATGGCATTTAAATATACATGTGACCTTTCAGATGTATAGGTAGAGCATTACAAAAATATATTGCTTACATCTGAAGAATTTATTTCTAGTTGCCAAATTGCACTCCATAATAAAATTAACTTTTAATTTTGCATTCACAAAACACATTTTATACTTTTAGCTGTTTCCAATCAACTAGAACAGCTGTTCATTTTATAAAATTAAATTATTAATATTCTTCTTAATTATAAATTTTGAGTACCTATGCTGCTCAAGGTCAATTCATTTCCTAATTTTAAAACTTAAATGTCATTGGTATAATAGACATATCATATAAACCAATTCATCTGGTATTTAATTCAAATAAATTAATCTCAACAAAAGAATGGGATATAAAAAAACTTGGGATTTGGTCTTTAAGCAGAGAACGTTAAAAAATCCACAACTAATCAACATTGTTTTTCAGATAGTTTGAGGAGTTTTAATTCTGTTGTAACTAAAATTATTTTTAGTCTAAGGTCAAATAGAGTAAGACTTTCATCTGGGAGAATGTTACAGGATTGCACTTTTGGTCCCTGCTGACCAGATTTTCATTGCAATAATCCAACAAATTTGTAAAATTATGTTTCCTACTTCCTCAACTACTATTATAGAAAAAGTAAGAGAGTTTTTTTAAACCATGTTGAGAGACATACTTCCTAACAATATCATAGTGTAATTCTTCTTTCCATATTAAATTAAGGGTGTAATTTTTGAAAGAAATTTAATCTTCAATTATTTGCAGATTTTGATAAATTGCATTTTAAAGTAACTACAACTTAACTATTTCACTTCATAAAATTATATATCTAGTATTAGTCCTGAATACTGAAGAAATAGGGAATATAATGTGCTGCTATCTTGAAACTCTTAGATGAAAGATACCTTTTACTGTTCAGTGATATTCAATGACTCAGGAGACCACTCAGAAGATCATAAATAGGGCAAATTTGTATCTCTGTGCAAGCAGTTGAATAATTACTGAGGCATTTTTAAATGAGTCTTGTAATATTTCATGGATCTTGTCAGCCTATTCTCACACTGAGCAGTAAGAAACAAAAGTATGATGTCCAGGTTGTTGCCAGATATTATAGTTTCCATAGAACCTTGTTTTTCTTCTGTTACCATTTTTGGAATTATTTCACACTTTTTATGAGATTCGTGTGAATCCTGTAGTAAAATTGTGGGGTCTGCCACTCTGACACACGATAGAATCAGCTGAAAGAACTATTAGATATTCCTGCCAAACTTTTAAAAAATACTTACCAAAGAGGGTCCCTAAATCTTCAAGACTACTAAACTTTCCTTCAAAGGGATTGCCTAGCAGGTGTCTTCAATAAATGTGTGTTTAAATATTGTCCAAGCTACAGAGGACCTGGAAATGTGCAGCACCCAGCAAGGCTCACCCTTGTCAGGTAAGTGTTAATATGCAGCATAATGATAGAGAATAATGATCAAGGCCCTAGGCTGATTGAAGGAATAGTCACAACCAGAGAAAGCAGAAGTGCATGTGATTTAAAGGATCTTTTAAATAACTTTATGGGGTTTATTCCCTGTTTACATTTACTCCAAACTGATTCGAAGTCATATAGGTATTTCAGTATGGATAATGAAAATCAAAGAAAACAAACACGTATTTTGACTTTCTGACTGTGGCAAGTCAGTAGGAGATTATGGATAGTGACATTTGGCTTTTAACCTGGAGGATATCAGTGCTGCTTTTCTTCTCGTCATCTCTTAATATCTTTTGTGTTACACATTTACTTAAGGACACACAAAATCGTGTCCCTGACCCAGGCCTGGTGATTTCATCACTGCTTAGCCATATCAGCAGGAGTGGACCTGGAGCTGTGTACAAAGCCTGTGTGCTCATGAGAAAGATTATGGATGTCCACTCAAGGGCATGCAGGGACATGTAGATATGTAGTAGGTCTCCATCTCCTCTTCAGGTGGCTGTGGGGTGTATCCTGTGCTGCAACGTACTGAAGTTACTGGCCAAGACCTTCTGAAGAATTGGAAAGTTTGTACTGAGGTATGAATGGAGTTGCTGATCACTGAACAATTTAAGTGCACTCTTTAAAGGTGCGGAGGCTTTGTACAGAGTGCCCGCATGAATTCAGATTCTACAGTTCTCCTGTCTTGAAGGTCTTAGATGAAAATACCTTTTGCTGCTCAGTGAAAGTCAATGAATTTAGCAGACCACTCAGAAGTTCATAAATAGGGCAAATTTTTATCTGTGCACATAGTTATCAAGGCACTTTTAAAGGAGACTTGTAGCAAGTCAATCTCAATCTGCCTTCTCTGGAGTACCGGTCATGGCCATTAATGCCAGTAATGAGCAAGTAACTCACTTTAGACATCCTAATTTGCCCTTCCTGTCAACCTGTGTCATCATAAAGTGCAATCTTTTTTACATTTTTAATTTTCTGTTGCCACTGAATTATAGGCATTTACCATGACAGTGACTGACGTGTCCTGAACTGAGTAGTATTTCACCATAACAAACTGAGTAGTATTTCACCATAACATTTAGTATGGAGAAATGATGAACCACAAGGTGGAAAATGAAAAATAAACCCACTTTCTTTTTAAGATACTCATATTCAAAATGAAAAGTAGTATTCAAATGCCATAAACTGATATTTTTCACAACTTATACGTGTCTGTTTGCAACTACAAAGTCAATAGCTTTATCAGAAACAATGGTGTGTACCTATGTTTTTGCATTTTTAAAAGGTAGTTTTGTCCGCAAAAACAATATATTCCTATTATCTGTAAGTCCCTGTTCTTATAATAGTACTGACTGTTTAAACGATGTTCCAGTATTACCCTGTATACTACTTGAAAACACTTTTCATTTTCCTTTTTAATAGGAACCAGACATCACAGAGCATACTTTCAAAACAGGCTCTAATTATAAAGCAGGTTAAAAGAAATTTTATTAGCTAAAGCCCATATCTTCACTTGGGGTCATATCCCACATGCTTTTTTCAGAATCAGATGGTGTGCCTGTGATCTCCACATGCAGATCTCTCATTTGTATGGGAAGGAGATGTCAGTCACACTGCCACATTCACCCGTATTTCAGACAGCTCTCCACAGGTCTAGAATCCACATGTGAAGAAGGGAAAGAAAATGCTCACTATTCACTCATTAAAGATTAGACAGGAAAGATAACACAGCCTGAGAATGTCAGGTGGTCTCAGCTATCATATATTAATCCCAAAGGAGTATGAAAACAGCTTCATTTCTTCCCCTCACATCTAAATAATTAGCTTTTCTTCTGAGCAGAAACAGTGGTTGTGCTTTGCTCTTAATTCTGCAAAGAACAGCCAAACGCTTGACATCTGCTTGCTTTACATGTTCTAAAACATTGCTTGTGTACCTTAGTAGTCAAATATAGAAAGCCCATTCTTCGCAGCATTACCTGACCCTTCAGCAGTGTGGCTCCACTGACTTCTTGCTATTAATTTGCTCTGAAAGAACTGAAAGAGTTTTAAGTAGGCAAAGATTACACTTTTATATTTTCCAAAATATTAACCAAATCTTCTTATGTGCCTACATGAGACCTAAGGCTATGTCTGAGCTTCTTAATAAAATGCTTAAATAAATTGTATAATGACACTGTGAAGCTATGTGCAAAATACTGTAATCAAAGCTGTGTTTGGTGGTTGAATACTTAGGTTAGGGAGAGCAAACCATGAGCAATCTTTTTAGGGAAAATATGTTCTCTTTAAAATATGTAACATTTTAAAACTGTGTCTGAACATTGGAACTGTAACTATCCTACCCCAGTGGGATCATGAATATAAAAAGAGCAACACTAAACATACTCAGCATATTCTGGAAGTCTACAGGGAAATGTTTTTTTTTCTCTTAAGAGGAAGGGCTTGTTACAAGCTTTTTCCCACAAGAGAGGGAAAAAGACTTTCATGGATCTGAAGATCATTGCACTTCTGTCAGGGAGGAGGGCAAGGGAGAAGACAAAGTAGACAGGCAACCTTTCCTTTTCATGGGCCGCCTTTGCTTGCCCTCACAACTATCAACACTAATAAGGAGTCTAAGTTCCCTTCACATCCTAGATGAAGAGAGGAAGCCTAAGACCCAAGAATTTTTTAGAAGCCTCTAGCTGCTTCACTTTCCCCAGTCCCCTTACACAGTTCAGGAGAATTTGTGGTACAGCCCCAAATTTTTTTGCAATGTTCCACTATGCAGCTGTTAAATTGTATTCATGGGGTTTGCTCTCTCCCCTGTCCGCAAAACTTCAAATCATTTTGCCTCACTACAGAAGATGAAAGTTTCCTAAGCTAAATAAAGTGATTGCAAAGTACTGAAATCACTGAGATTTAAATGTGGAATTACCTTCTAGATTTATCATTCAATTATTTTTCTCATTAGAACCACAGTTTTAATCTGCTAAGAAATATTAAATATTAAACAGACAGTAAAGCAGAATACTATGTTACATTAAGCTAATTCCTTATAAAGTGCCTAAGTACATTAGAGTCTCCTTGGTCTTTTTATTATATGCATTCATTCATCCTAGACTTAATTTAAAGTAGGTGTCAAACATCAGATATAATACTGAGATCTAGATTCTGATCTAGATGCTATAACCTCTGACACTTAGTGAGTGTGTTCAAGAAAGGACAAGGAGGAGGGTAAGTTCAAGCCTGCTTTTAACTAGCTACAGCAATTAAATGTTTTGAATACCTGGAATGATGTATTAGAATTACACAATTATTTGGTTTGTTTGGTTGCTTTTCAATACACTAGAGAACCAGCTCCTAATTAAGATACACACACTATCAAAGATTTAAAACTTAGATGATGGTAAAAACAATTAGAATGATGATGTAGGTTTAGATTCCCCATGGTTCTTGTGCAGATCTGCAAGACAAGTGTGAACCCATGGAATTTACTTTCTCAACACATGGTCCAGAAACAGCTACACTATTTGAGTGCCCTACAGGGGTGTGGGACACCCTGGAGCAGGTGTGATGCACTAAGACATGATGGTTTTCCGTGAGCTGGCTGGGTCCTTTGACAACAGGAGCTTTACCTTTCACAGGAACTGCTGCAATTACCCATTGCCTCTGGGTAAGGACTTGTTCCTCTCTGCACAAGTCCTTCTTGGGGTGCTACAGTCCTTACCCTGCTCCCAAAGCCCAACTACTAGATCACAGAAGAGCCTCTACCAGTTCAGAAAGCATTCTTTCCTATTTAAAAAGGTGTAAAAGAAAAACAGCATACAACAAAGCACATTTTTAAAAAACCAAATCTAAGATCCCATGATTCAACCAAGATGACCTTGAATTGCAGGTGTGCCTCACCCCTTTAAAATTAATAGACTATGTGATATATCATCCTTAATATGTCCTGAATGTTTTGCTCTTGTGCTCAAAAGCAGTAAGCGCAGTCTCTCATGAAGTCTTGCTGCAGGAATGACTGAGTTCCTACCATCTTAATGCTATGTAATAACCTCAATCAAAGCAGCCAAATCTCTTGACTTGCTGCTGATTCCACAGCACTTTTTTGTAGTGATAGCCACTTTTCTCTGACATCATTTATTCAAAAAGGTAAATGAAAAGCATAAAATAGTCTCATCTGAGTTCTTGCCTGCAGGAGGATGTTCTTCTCATTGGTTAAGCCATGGAGTCTCACTTCAGTCAGAGACAAACTACGGGTGACCTGACTTTGTCTTCTCCTTTTCCATTTGTAGAAGCTTCTTATCCACAGGTTACAATCTGATCTTAGAATGAGACTTTTTGAAAGGAAAATATTTTTCTTCAGCAGCTTGACTGACACAAAGAGTTACTTGTTTTTAGAAAGCTGCAACATCTTTTTATTTGATCATAAAGCAAATCCTCTGTTCATCCTAACAAAATAATCTGAATATATCACTAATGCCTGTTAGTATGAGATGCATTTAGAGCTATATTAATAATGATTAATACCATGGATTTTTGCAATGTGAATTCTACAAATAAATTCTAACATTCATGCATATAAAGTCATACTTTTTCACATCTTGACTTTTACCAAGCTTATTTTCCTTTGAAGTAATTAGAAATTCACTTTGAACTAGACTGCAATAAGCAACACCTCAGCCAAAAAGGTATACTAAATGATTGAATCAGCCCTGAAGACCTGCCCAGAGACAGGTATCATGTCAGATACATAGCTAATGCCCCTAAGTTTTTGTGGCAACAGATGAGTGTGGTTAAGATCACATCTTCCCCATTTCAGCTCTCAGACATCAGTAATTAGGTTATTAGTACCTATCCACCGTGTCTCAGCTTTTTTCTAACTTTTTGGTGGGGGGCTCTGATTCATATTTCTGGGATCAGAGTATTTTACCCACTCCACTGTAATGCTCTCAGGGAAGACCTAACAGTATCCCAGCTACAATCTGTTTAAAATAATTTTGGTGCCTTTGGGGGAGCATGTGTTTAAGGCCATAAGGAAACTGCAGAACTGCACATGCCCCTGCAGCCAACCACTTAATCATTAGAGAGTCCCAGAGTGCACGATGAACCCCTGCTACATGCAGCTTCCTTTGGCAAACAGGAGTGGAGATGCTTGAAATTATTTTCTTGGGGGAAATGGTAAACATAATGGAGATGCACAATTATCACGAGCCAGACCAAAGGTCTGTTTGACCTAGGAGCCTGTTTTCCAGTAACAGATGCTATGGAAAGCGGATTAAAAACAAGGCATATATAAAACAGATATTTCCCTTGGCATAGCCTCTCAGCTTCTGGGGAACAGTGCTTCAGAAACTTCCTGAGCTGCAACCGCATTTTGTTTGTTGTGTTTCATAGCCACAGATTGGCCTAGTCACCACAGATTTGTCTCACCCCGGTATGACTGGATTTACATTTTGTGAGTCTCAGCATCCTTTGAGAGTTGTTTGAGCAGCCATGATGGCTTTATAACCGTTTCAGCGTTGCCTGAATGTCCCTTAAACCTGAGGAATGTTACAGAATCCCATTCTCCAGGCCGTTCCCACCCACACGGTCTCGCATCGCGCTCCTCCGGCGAACAACTCCAGTGGCAGCCGCGGGCTGTAGCGGCACCAAGGCCACCCCTCTGAACCCAGCCGGCCCTTCCCGCCCGGAGCAGCCGCGGGACACCGGCCCACTCCCTGCGCCCCTGCTGCAGGAGATCCCGGCGGGCCGGGACGGCGGCAGGAGCCGGGACAGCGGCAGGGCAGAGGCAGGGCAGCGGCAGGGCAGCGGCAGGGCAGAGGCAGGGCAGAGGCAGGGCAGAGGCAGGGCAGCCGCAGGGCAGTGGCAGGGCAGAGGCAGGGCAGAGGCAGGGCCCACCACGCTTTGCCCCGCGGGGGCGGCTGCCCCAGGCTTTAGGCGCACATTGCGTTGGGGTTGGGGTCAGGCCGGTGGAGCTGAGCAGGCCAGCTCGCCCTTCTGCTCTGGGATGCGTGGTGGTAGCTGAGGGGACGTTGGATGTGTTTCAGACTTTTTTTGCGACAACTTGGAAATAATTTCACTGAATCGTAGGTCCAGTTGTAGATACCTAATAATTTTTGAATAATGGATTTTGGGGTGTTGTTTTCTGTTTTTGTTCTTTGTTTGGGGTTTTTGGGGGGTGGAGGTTGGGTTTTGTTTGGTTGATAGGTTGGTTTCCATATAATTTTTCTTTTGTTTTAAATGCGCGTGGCCCTCAAGACTCCTGGCTTTTATTTCTGTAACTTGTCTTGTTCATCTTTCACTGCAGTGGAATAAGCTTTAGCATTATTATAGTTCATTTTTTCTGAGGGTCAGATGTGCAAAACCACACAGAGCTCTGTCTTCACAACTTGTCCCTGGGCTATACAATATCCCGGTCTCTGAAGCAGGTCATGTGAAGTCCAGATAAGATTTTCTCTCATTAGCAAACAACTTTGGAGTTAAAGGAGTGAGTTGAAATATAAGGTTTTTTTGGCTTTGGGGCTTTTTTTGTTATATGCCTGTATAACATGAAAGCTGATTTAATTTAAAATATAAAACATGATTAGACAAGCAGTCTTAACTTCTATTTTTTCCTTTTATTACATCATACAAAAAGATGAAAGTGTTTAAGATGGTACCATCTGAAAGATGATAGCCCTTCTGATACCTTATTTTCCCAGGATAAATTTTGGAACACATTATTATTGTCTGATATATATATATATATATATATATATATATTTTCTCTATCTAATGTACAAGATCTGTTGAGTTTCCTGAATGATTGAGATGATGGATATTTGTTGCAAGAGGCATGGTCAAAGGTTTGGGCTCTGTGCTACTTAGGTGAGGTTAATAATTACTGGTGTTATTTTTTTCTTCCCTTCATTTGACTTTTTTGTTCCTACTCTTGGATTAGCCCATGCAATGTGTCTTTTAACCAGATCTAGCTAGTATGAGCTGACTGTAAAAATAACCTGCCTGGAGGAGCCAGAGGGAAAATTGAGTCTCATCAGTGCCCAAGTTACAAAAAGTAAAAGCAGGTGAGAGTAAGGCAAGGGTAGAAGCAGCAGCTGTGTGGTGGTGCCACCAGCTCTTGAGGCAGCTCTTAAGTATAGGCAGAGTTGGATGAAGTCTACTAATCACCTGTGCAGTGTTGCCAAGGTTATTTCAGTGACCTCTCTTTTGTCAGAAGAGCTAGTAGATCACATCTGGGATGTTGATGAGTTATCTGAAGTTCAGCCATTTCCTCAGGCAGTAGCATTGTTTTCTGCCTGTTATTTCACCCCACTGAAATCCCCTCTACTCCCCCCCTGGAGCACTGTGTCCAGCTGTGGGCCTCCAACATAAGAATGAAGTAAACCTTTGGAGTGAATTCAGAGGAGGCCACGAAGATGATCAGAGGGCTGGAACATCTCTCCTATGAGGAAGGGGTGAGAGAATTGGGGCTGTTTCGCCTGGAGAAGAGAAGGCTTCAAGGGAGAGACCTTAGAGCACCTTCCAGCACCCAAAGGGGCCTACAAGAGAGTTGGAGAGGAACTTCTTGCAAGGTCAAGGAGGGACAGGACGAAAGGTAATGGGTTCAAACTAAAAGAGAGTAGGTTTAGATCACACATTAGGAATAAGTTCTTTACTGTGAAGGTGGTGAGGCAGTGGAACAGGTTGCCCAGAAAAGCTGTGGATGCCCTGTCCCTGGAAGTGTTCAAGGCCAGGCTGGAGGGAGCTTTGAACTACCTGATCCAGGGGAAAGTGTCCCTTCTAATGGCAGAGGGTTTGGAACTAGATAATCTTTAATGTCCTTTTCAATCCAAACCTTTCTATGTTTCCATAAATACACACAATACTGAAGAAACTTGCGACTCAAGACCCCTTTCTGCTCCTCATTAACTTAAAGGAATAACTTTCTCTGACTTTTAAGGGAGCAGGGTCTGGCCCTGCAGTGGAATTCAAACATAAAACATCATGCTTTCCTGACAGCTGTGTGCCTTCTGTGAGGGGAGGCCAAAACCGAGCAACAAAATGCAGCTTGCTTTAGTTGCTTCAAAGCAAGAGAGCAGCAAGGGGAAAATATTTTTAAATGCCAGTACTGGCAAGAAGAGCAGGGAGATGTTGGTCTGTTGCTTTCAAGGATGAACAACTACTGTATGTTCAGGAATTCTGCTTTTTGTTATTGAGCTTCTGAACTTCTAATTTGTTCACTATAGAAAAAATGAATGTATCCTTAAGACTGACCAGAAAAGTTGCAGATCTTTTTGTTTAATATTCCTAGGGTCTTTTTGGCATATGACTATTGTGTCACAGACCCTTTCAGCCTAAGATTAAAAGAAAAACAGATGATTCTGTTTATAGGAGCCCTCAGATCTCTACTAGATTTTATGTGGATATGGTTGTGAAACTTGTTTTAAAATTATTTCTTTATGTTTAATTTTATTTTTCAGGGGTTTAGAATGCCAGAAGTGATCATTCCAGTTGTATTTTTTCATGAAATATCTGTGACTACAAAGAATGTGGCAGTATTTTTAGTAAGAGTTTCTAATTTCCAAGTTTATTATTAATATGTTGGAAAATGTGTTTGCTATGATAGAATCAGTAACACATTTTCATATTTAATGATTTTTTTTGATTTTTTAAATCAATTTTTAAAGAAATACTGTTAATATTTGTATCTTGTCTTTTGTGTGGCCAGGCAGACCCTGCTTAAAATTAATAATAGCATTGTAGTGTAGTATGTGGGGTTTAGAATGAACTGACATATCCACTAGCTGAAAAATTGCTCTGAGAAGAGTACTCAACTTGAGATATCTATCATGATAACACACGTTCCCACTCACATCCCAAATAAAAAAATGAAATTTTATCAAGACCACATTCCAACACCTCCTTCTCATGTTAAATGTATAACTATAAATGCTATATTTCAGACTTTAAAATTACTTTGCACTATTTTTTATGTTAAACCATGCCTCTTAAACATTTATTGTCTCACGTAAGATGATCATGTATTTCTTTTCCCATTCACTAATCCCTAACATTTAAAATAGTTTCTCTGTGTTTGTTTGTAAAGTTGAACACTTTTTACTGAGGATATTTTAGAAAAGAAAATAAAACCCACCCACCTTGAAAGTTCAGCACACATTAGATTCTCAGTAGTATATGTAATTTGTTCTCTATATAGTTGTCACATAAACCACTCAAGATTTGAGTCTCCAGTTTAAATACCATTTAAATTTTGTTTACATTACATTTTACTGTTGCTACATAAAACCATTGCAAGCATATACTCTGAGAATTACACAACATTAGCCTTATAAGTTCCTGTAAGTTGTATTTACTAACCAGTCTCTATAAATGGGTGTATATGCTTACAGAAACGTATATGTAGTTTATTTTAAAAGGGGTTTTTTAAAATTTTTTTTTATTGGTAGCACTGCACGGCAGAGGTCCATGCAGAACATCTTATGGTGTTAAGAACAATATCATGCATTAATGTTTCCAATATGTTTTACAGGATGATATCTTAGCATGTGACCACTGGGGTGGTAGTTCAATTTTTACCACCTTTACATTTACCTTCCAAAGTATTTTCATAATAATCATGAATCATCCCATAGACAATTTTTTTTTAATGGAAAACTCCAAGAATTGAAAGCTAACTTTATTTTTATAAACTAATTAAAATGAAAAATAGCAAATAAGAGAACATTTATATGTAAAAATTATGTTATATGTACTCTGCCAGTTGTTTGGATGAATTTATTCCAGAGACATCTGTAACTGACAAGACAAGAAAAGAAAGACACCTGATGACAAAAGTTTTTAGAAAGCTTTCATTGTATGGAGACCGTTGGTTATACTGATTTGGGAAAGTGTCACTAAACCCACCATTTATTTGTAAAAGTTTTTACCCCGTGTTATGCGTTAAGGTGTTATTTAAATGAGGTTTTTGTATAGTAAAATGGAGCAATATATTATATTTGCATTTAAAATGTTCCTGCTTTGGAGTTTGATAATTTATGCCTTGCCTAATACCTACAGCAAATAAAATGAATTGTTTTATTTGTTTACTGTGATTTGCAGGGATATTACTCCATGACAAGGTTACATTGACCCATCATTTCATGCATCAGCAGTTCTTCTATTGCACTGATTTGATTGCGCCTAGCGGATAAAAATGGAGCAATCCACCCAGTGGACTAAGTCAGAATTATAATAAATAGTGCACATTCTGAAGGGCAAAGTAGGTTAAGAATGGTACTTACTGCACTGGGTATAATTTTTGTGATGTGTCAAATTTTAAGCTTTTTTATTCCAGTTTCTACATTCAAATTTTGTACTTTGATTTTATGTAGTTATGGAGGTCTTGCTGTAGCTGCAGTTGAGTAAAAATGTAGGTTTTTGTAGCTACTGTAGAGTGTTTTTAGGCTAGGTGTTTGTGAAAGTGCAATACATCTCTTGGAATTCACACTCTGCTGGATGTACAATTCTACACACTGTTGCTGCTCCTCATGCTGAAGAACTTCACCATTGTACAGTCATATAATGTCAAATAACCCTTCCTAATCATGGTTTGACATCTGCTAGACAGAGAAAATGGGGTTGCATGACTTACAGCTTTACTCTGTTTCTAGAGCTATCTTGTTCCCACTTGTTCTCCTTGAATGCCAGCAGTAGCTCAGTGAATCAGGAGGGGCTGTAGCCTTGCTGTTCTCTCCCAGGTAAGTTATTTAACTCCTGTTATCCAGGGGACGGGCCAAGGTGCCTGTTGTAAGCAAGGGGTGAAATAACTGGTTAATCTTGAACATAATTTTAATAAAATGTACCAAATAAGAGTTTAAAATTACTCTAGAGTAAGATGTCTGGTTATTAAAACTAGAAGCTTAATTTTTTGATTCTCTAATGATGATGCTAGACACATTTTAAAAATCTCTGCATGTTTGTTCCATATTGCTTTGTTGTGGTGATCCACTAGGACTAAAAGATCAATCTGTAGTGGTAAGGGTTTAATAACATTGGAAAATCAAGGCCATCAAAATTATAATCACAACTTCTAGAAACTCTTACATGCTAAAGAGCATAATTGCTGCATTCATGTGGTTTGCTTACTGAAGAATCCCCAGAGAAATTCATTTAAGCACACATGTAAGTTTTAGTGGTCTCAGTAGGCTGTAAGAGCAAAGTGTGGGTGTTTACATAATCAGGAAGATCGTGAGCTGTATAGCAGTGTTTTGCTGGAGAGATGACTGCTAATAGTAATGGAGACCCCAGCAAAGGTGCCACCTCAAGAACTTGTAGGAAACCCTGATCAAGTTCTCACTGGTTTCCTTTCTTTGTTGGATTTTTCCTTTGTTTAAATCAATATGAATTAATTGTTTCAGTAACTGAAGTGAAGTAAAAATGTGCTGTTCCAAGACTTCTGTGAAAGAAAAGAAAAAGGATGTTCTGTTTGTTCTGGTGTTCAATGTCTGTTCAGAAAAATTCTGATAGTCTGCTGTAAAGAAAAAGACATAGTTGGTCTTTCGTTTTGTCATTTCATTTTCTACTAGAGACCGCTGTTTAAAAGGGACAGAGATCAAGCTAATGCTTACCTTAGCATAAGAATCTAATATACACCTCCTTTGTGGCAATAGATTAATTGAATGATGTTTTACATTCCATTGCTTTGCATATTCGTGCAGTAAATTAAGTAATTCCAAAGTTTCAGGTTATATTCTTACATGGATTTGTATTGAAGCTGGTGAAAATTTTCACTGCTTCATGATTTAGGTAATACCATTGATAGAAAACTAATACTTTTTAAAGTTACTGTCTCTATTTTGAAAGCAAACAAACCAAATGAAAAATTATGTACTTAGGGGCCAAAAGGCAAATTATTTAACAATTGTTAAATTTTATAATATTATTTGATTTAAAATACTCATTGCTTAATCAGGGAAATTGACCAAAGCATGGGATTGAACAATTTAATAGTGTATATTTGAAGTGGAACTTCAAAAAATTTCACCATAAGCTTCAAGTCAAATATTCAAGTTGAGGAACAAAATACTTTCCGGTGAGCCAAAATGTGAAACAACTGTTTTGAATTTGCCTTTCAGAAGTGGAAGTTCAAGCAGTACCATAGAAATATGTCTTTGGTTTTGCAGCTGATCTATTACATGCTTTTTTAAGCAATTAAGTGCTCAATAATACAACAATTTGTCACCCAATTAATTTTGAAAGACTGGAAATGCATGGATGAACTGTTTAACCTGTGGTTCACTTGGCACCATTGTAATTTAGATCAAATAAAACATAGTATTGGGTAAGCTACATTATGGGAACTCAACACCTTCATGTTCTGTGACTTGTCCTTTAATCTGTTTTTTTATTTCTATTATAACTATATGTGAATGTATAGATAAATAAATACGACATATGTCTTTGCTTTGTGTGGAATGTTTAAATTCATTACAATTAGAACCAGTATTTGAAAAAACATTTGTGAGAGTGTTTCTCCAGGGACCATTCTGTGCCCCAGCAACAACAGAAAGTGTATCAAGGGCATTGACGTGTGTGGACTTCTGAATTGTACTACCTTTACGGCTTGGAAAACTTAAGTACTGGAGTAAAAATCCTTATAAGGCTTATAACTTATGTCAAATACAAACCAGGTACTATGTGTTTTTTTATTATTCTGATCTTTAAGTCATATATATCCTGTTATTTCAGTGCATCCTTGGGATTTCCATAATTTCTGCACTTGTATGCATAGCAAATGCTGACTCTGATTTTGGTAGTTTTGAAAAGAGGTGTAGGAAATGTGGAATAATATAATAGAATCATGGAATAGTTTTGATTGGGAGGGACCTTAAAGATCATCTAGTTCCAACCCCCCTGCCATGGGCAGGGACACCTTCCACTAGACCAGGTTGTTTAGACAGCTTTTCATTCACAGACCTAAATTTACACATGATTTTGGTTTATAGTGGAAGCTATCCATGCTACATTGTGTCAGTTATTCCTATGATTTCCCAGTGACAACTCCTGGTGAGAAATACATTTATATATTTTGCTATGTTTGCCACTCAGCACAACTTTGGAGGCCCTAAATACATTATTATTAAGTTTATAATAGTTTCTCTTTTGCCTGCCTGACTGCTGTCAGTTAATTGAGTAGTTGGCTTTGGTATTTTATTCTTTGATCTCAGTTGCTGTTGTTGCCTCCAAGTGGCTTCAGCTGATTTTTCCTGGCCCCCTCTTCATTATCTGGTCACAAGCTCCTGCATGCAGTGCTTTTTAGGATGGGGAAGGAAACTTTCATTTCAACTACTGCAGCTGTTTCTTGTAGAAAATGCAGCAGAGAAGGAAGAGGGATAAGAGGAGGTAGGATGGCAAAACCCAAAATACTGGCACTTTGCTATAACAAAACTAATGAAATTAGTATTAGCTTGTGAAGAATTATAATTGCACAGCCATTGTCTAACAAAACCTTGAAGAGTATAATGAGGGCAGTTTTCATCTTCAAAATTATTCTTCTCTGTAAGATTTTTGAATTTGGTTTTGCTCACTTTATAGTGCATATGTACAAGTGGTATGCAAAATTATACAAGTTTTTCGTGTTTTGCTGTTGTGGAGTTTCAGGTTTAACCTGGTGTCCAAATTTTCTGTGTCTGTTATTCTTAATTGATGTAATCATTAAATCATAAATACAATCTTTACCACATTGTTGCTCTTAAAAGTAATTTGTCAACTTTCTATTCTAATCCTAAAATTATTGATGCCTTTTTGCTTTCTTTTTGCATTGCAGACACTTAATCGAAATTATGATATTACCCAAGAGCATGATATTCTTTAGGCTATGTGCGCTTGTAAAGTTTTTTATTTACTTACATGATTTACACTTTCATGCACCATAAGTGGCAGACCTATCTCTGGGGTGGTTTTCTCTGTTAATTTTGTCATCATATGTGTTTGTAGTGTATTATGTCTGCAGATCTGATCTATAAACCAGAAAATATTAAGGCCAACTAGTTTTTTCCACTTCTTGTAGAAAAGCTGGTGGGTAAGTTTGAGAATCCCAACTGCAATATGTATTGGATAGACAGTCTTGCCTTTTACAATGAGAATTATTGTACTAACAGGAACCCGATTTTGTATTTTAAAAGCTAGCAATTGAGAAAATACTTCTATTATGTATGGGGTTTCTATGTCTTAAATATTCTGCCTTGGTCTATGAAATGTTAAACATTCTCCATTTATAAATGTTCAATTGCAAGTATTCATTTTACAGTATATTAAGAGGGAAAGAAAAGTCAGAAATCCTACAAATTTAGAAAAAAAGTCTTCAAAATTCAGAACTATTAGCCCATGTGATGTCTCGATGTACTATCTGTCTCGATGTAGTATCAACTAAATAGAAACCTCACCTCAGTAAAGCTCCTCCTGCGCTGAAGAATACTCTTCTAGCAGGAAATTTTCAGTAGAGAATAAATAAAAATTAGTAAAGGAAATCAATTTTAAACTGCCCCTTATTCACAAAATGACATCTGAGGGTGCTCTGAGACATTAGCTGTGATCACATCAACTGAATTGTGCCAAAAATATAAGCCACATTTACGATGAAATGAATGTTAGTCTGAAGGATATCAACCTCAAGAAGCCCCTTTGAATTCTGCTATATGAGAAAGAAGAAATGAGAAGGAAAGAATTGCAAATATCAGCTTAATCCATCTTTGAAGGCTCCCAAACCTGGTTTAGATGTGTATTTTCTTCTCTCACATATTCACTTTAGCTTACACTGCTCATTTGTGATCAAGTCTTCCTAGTCCTGTATCAGTTTAGGATATATAGATACCTATATATCCTATATAGGGGCAGGGGGTAGAGAGAGGGTGAACCTTCCATTCTCTTGCCACTGTGTAGCTACAGGAAACAGGAACAGCAAAGTGGTTTGGTGGCATAATTCAAACATTCTCCCATAACCTAATTATTTTCTGGTGACCAGCTGTGCTGATTTTAGAGCTTGTTGAGCTGTGTGTGTTTTTATGGCAGAAGCAGCACAGAAATTCATCAGTGGGGAGAGTGAAGATGATGCCGAAACAAGTAATGAAAGCAGCAATAACAAAACAAAAATATAAAACTCTAGCTGTTCAAATAGTAATGATGAAAATCTGAAGAAAATTAGTATGGAGATAGTATGGCATTCATTGACGATTTTGATTCTCCAAAAATCTTCAACATACACTGTTGAAGTACACTGTTTCATCATAATTATTATTAGAAATTTCAGTATTCTTTACTAGAATTAATATCAGATCTTAGAATTTTTATAGTCCTTGCAATATTTTCAAACTTACACCTGTAAAAATTACATTGTTTTCTAACCTGATGACATATGCAAACTTGATGTATGCAGAAGTAATTGATAAAGTGTTTTTCTGTTGGAGCAACAAGTTACACGGAAACTGTGACACAGATCATCAGTTGAGCAAAATAGTATTTTATGAGTATTTGACTTGATTTATTCCTTTGCACCACTTGAACAAGGGAAAACCAGCATGATTATATAAAACTCTGTAATCTGCAAAAAAATTGTAGTTTTGAGTGGCAGAAATGCTGCCTTAAAATATAAACACCATTTGATGAAAATTGTTTTTATAGCCTTTACATTAATGAAATAGCTAGTAAGATTATTTTAGCTGAAAGGCCTTTCCTGACATTTTTGTAAAAAGATAAAGCTTCAATGACAGTCTCTCATCTAAATTTGGAGATAAAGCAAATAGCACGGTTGAATAAGTGCCAATTGGAAAAATTGATCAGAAAATCTACATAATTGATAAGATTGTGTCTTGTACCAGTTTAATAGTAATTTGTTAACGTTTATAAAAGTTATAGCTTGAGATGGCATGAACTACAGTAGTAGCTGCCACTGTGGTGTGAAATATTCATAATCAACTGGAAAGGTTTGAATTTACACTCCTGAGGAGTTTGGTCTGTGTAAGAGATTATAAGACAGATTCCTTGAGCAAATTTACTAATGATGGGGAAAAAAACATAGGCTGGAAGTCATTCTTCCTAATTTATAAATATGCTTATTTTTCTGGACTGGCATTAAAACTTGAAAATTATTCAGATATGCTCTTGAGAGTCAAATTCCCCTTTAGTAGAGTATCTCAAGAATAGATCATGTATATAAACTCAAGATGGTTTACATTTTATACCAATATCTTTGCCATTTTTAATGCAGACATCTATGTGGGATGTCTGCCATATGTATTACCTTGAATCAGTTGGTGTCCACATGGTGAGGACTAAGTGAACCATATTACAATGCAGAAAGAAGTAGATAATAAGTGAAAATATTTTTAGAAGTTTGGACATGCATTGTCTGGCATTCCTGTATAAAGGTATGCATCTAACTTGGCAGATAGTGCTACTCTCTGGTTTTAAGGTGGTGAAAAAGTACTTTGATTGAGCCATGTTACTGCAGTTAAGGCATGTACGAAACTCCTACTATATTTACAGTTCAATTTTTTTAGATATTAATAATTTTACTGTACAAAACCTGTAGTTATATGGTATGGAGAATTGAACTAAGTGTAACCACATTCAGTAAAGTTAACTAATGAAAACCAAACACAGCTAACTTGCTGTTCTGGGGTAGGCAGAAGAAAAGACTCAATAAACACATTTTATTAAACACATGAGTACATTAAAATTTATTATTGCTTTTCATTGCAGAAATTCTAGGGCCTGCTATTAATATTTAAGACCATATAGTAACCATTTCTTGCTATAATGTTAAATGTGTATCTTTCTTTTACCTTAGCATAAGAAAAATCTCTGTTTACCAATGATGTGTCTAAATGTTATTTAATGAAGGGACTCCAGCATATTCTTGTTCTTCTGTAGAGAATTAATGCTAAATGGAAATGAAGGATGTTTGATGGGTGTTAAATGTTTTTTGGAAGGATTTTACATATTTTATGTTTGGGTAGTTGGCTGACTGGCTGGTAGGTTGGTTAAAATATGCATTTTAAACTGACTGTTGACCAAAAAAAAAACATTTTAAAGTAGATCATTCTGTAATGCCTTTACTTGAACGAGAATTTCTTTAAATTCTCAGGAGTTCTCCTTCACCCACCTGGATCCCATTCTGTGCCTTAGGAAGAGCCTATTCACTCACAAAGACAGTGATTTTTTTTAACATGTTAAAAACCAGTAACCAGAATGCAGTCTTGCTTACTGCAGCTGCAGTCTGTTGCAACATTTTATACAGCTTGTCTCCAGCAATCAGTGATTATGTTAATAACTGACGACACTTAGGGCTAATTTAGACCAATACGCAAACTATATTCCATGTCTAACGCTTCAGATTCTAGAGAAGGAAATTCTGGACTCTTTAGCATTCTAGAAAAGCTACATGTTGTTTGTTCTTGCAGTCTTCACATCCCTAAAGCCCTTGCAAGAGGATTTTCTCTGAAGAAAGAAGCCAGTGGAACATCTTTAGTCTTTTCTGTATGGCATGACTAGCTTGAGCGTGCATAACTGACAAATCTTCAGCATTTTTGCTAGTGCATGTTACTTTCAGTGGAGCTGAGACATTTGTTTAAACAGATTAATAATCTCTGAACAAAAAAGGTATCTAGTAAAAGATAGCTGAGGAGTGAAGTCCCAAGTTGGTGTTCTGTCGTCGGTGTTCTCTCTGTAGCTGGAGAGGAATGCAAGTGGCCTTGTTATCTGTCCTGGGGAGAACAGAGCTGTGAGAAACCAGCGCATGAGCCATTGTACTCTGTTGAATCCCTTCCCAGACAGTTCCTTTGAACCCTAGCGAACATTAAGTATCCTTTAAGATTATGAAGACAGAGGTTATGCTTGATTCACTGCTCAGAGCAGTACTGCTCTTTTTCTCATGTGTATTGGCTTTAAAAAACTTTGTTGTGGCTGAACTGGTAAAGATAGCAGGGCTAAGTTTTGTCTCTTGTTCTAGTGCTGAGTTGCTAATGCTGTCCCAGATGACAGGAGCTCTGATTTTTCCTGTAATTGTCTTTTTCAAGTGCAATTAATCAGAATACCATCAAGAGAAGTCAAGAGCTTTAGGTAAGTTTGTGCTTGCAGAGAAGTTTTGAAAGGCTAAAGAAGACAAGGTTTTATTACATAAATAGATTGGAATATGTGTTTGTTACCAATTAACTCTAATCTGACTTTTTCTGCCTGGGAGATGTTTTCAGTTTGAATTACCTCCCTCTCGATCTGGGGGAAGTGGGTTTTTTCCTTAAAAATGCCCCTCAGTATTTTCTTAATCTTCCATACTTATACTGAGTAGAGAAGCCTGTGTGACAACTGATTGCTTTGCTTAAAGTTCACACTTTGAATAAAGTTCTTCTATTACCTCCAAATAGGAATCTATTAGTTGTAAAAATGCTAATGAAATCCACTCAGAATACAAAAGATTAGCTACTCAGTCTAACAGAGAGAAGGGATTTTTTTCTTACCTGTCCATCTGTTTTTTCTGGTGCACAAACACATGTCTTGGTAGACAAGCACATATCACTGTACTTTTCATAGTACAGTGTGCCAGTTTGTTCATCTTTGTAACTGTTCGTACCATCCTTTTTTTGTTTCTGTGCTTTGATTGCAGTGTGTTTAAAAATGTATGTATTGGCACTTTATTTAAACCCCTTGTGTTTCAATCGGGTGCACTTAACCTTCCATTTTGGAAACTATGTTTGTTTCCATGTCTGTAATATTGCCTCTAAAAAGAAACCAGAGAAAGGAAGGATTTTAAATGCAGTACTGCAGAAAGTCTGCTATTTCACAAGTCCTGATAGCTAGAAATTTTTTTTATTGGTTGATTTTTGTTGATTTTTTTTGTTGTTGTTGGTTTGGTTGGTTTCTTTGGGCTTGTTTGTTTTGGTTTTGGTTTTTGTTTGTTTAGTTTTGGTTTTTGCCTTTTCCTGCTCTTTCCTCTGTGGTGGATAAATCAGGTTTTGCCCTGACAAGTTTGTAAGTTCACCCTGGGTAGCCAAGATCACAACTCTAATGATCCCGAAAACTTCTGAGACGTGCAAAGCCCATATCTGGAATTGAGTTATGATTTGAAAAGTGTGTTGTTTTGGGTTTGGGGTTTTTTAAGTAGCAGAAAAGCCCATGCTTCTTGTTTCCTGAGGACTATTTATGAAATATGCTTAATTTAAACAATCATGTATTAAAAAATCCTAGAATCCAGCTCTCCAAATTTGTTCTGAGATTGGAGAGTCAAACTGCATGATCTCCTGCAGCAGCATTCCTGAAACTGCTGAATGTTCTCAGTGTAAACTGATGCCCTCCAATGGGATAAAAAGATATAATTCAGTGATATATAACTATTATAATATCATAAGGAGAAATATATCCAGGTATTAGCTGTCTTGGCTCTACAGGGTTACTGGGGTAGGTGGGAAGTAAATTTCCTTTCAGATACAGGGTAAAATTGCAATCTCATAAAACTGGCAGAGAGTGCATTTACTGGGCATACTGTCACTTCTGTCATTTTTTTAAGTTACAGTCACAGTTACCTAACTTCAGTAATTTTATTTGATCCATGTAGATAAAAAAGGTTTTATTATGTTACCGCTTGGAAGTAAGGGGATTTTTATTTCTTTCCATGTCTGCTTGGGAGTATTGGGAGTTGGGATTTTCCATTGCTATTGTTTCAGGATGTGGGTTGTTCTTTGGGATATTTTTCAGATGAAGCAGCTCAAAATGGACAACAAGACATGCCAGCATGGATCAGGAAGGGGACATCCTGAAACAAGAAGCCACAAAGTATGTAAACCAATGTGTTTCAGATTAGATTTGTCTAAATGCCCTTCATCACAGCAGTGCTAAATGTCCTGTTTGGCAGTTCATCTTGAGCAGTCTTTGAAATTCAAGTGATTTACATGGTCCTTAAATATGGGCCAGTTGGGTATTTTTATCAAGTAGCAGAAAACAGCAGAAGTTATCTGTAGAGTAGGAGTATAAATCCACAGTCTTCACCAGATTTCCATTTGTATAATTTTCAGGAGAGGGCCAAATAATCAAAGCACTAATTCACTATTTTTTCTCTCGGCATGTTCATTTTTTGGTTACAGATATGCAGAAATTTATTATCTGTATTTTTATGTACCAAAGATGATAGCCAGAAAAGTTCTGAAACACTTAGTTTTGAACAATTTTCCAATTTTTCTGTTAAGAGTTAATGAAATTTATTATTAAATTATTCTGTTCTATCTAAGATACAGGTAGACATTTTTGTATACCAGAACTGGTAGGAAAAGAGATACCAGATGCAATAAATGTATTTTTAATAATGTATTGGAGTAAAAATTATAAGTTTATTACTAAAAAAAAAAAAAAGAAATCAGACTGCAAAGACAAAAATGCAAACCCACAAGTCCAGAAACATCACAGATATTCTGTGTACTTATTGTTGTATACAGTTTCAAGGAAAGAGTTTGCCTAATCCCAGACTGCTTAAATATTCATAATCCACACAAAATGGCAATTAAAAGGCAACACAGATCATTCATGGAGGGAACCTCCCCACAATAATAGTAATTATCACCAGAAGTCAAATTAGCTGCCCTACCTGCAGATAAATGCATATACAATATGACTATAGTTCAGAATATGAAGAAACAAGAAATGTTATGGCACAGGGACTTTTCTCTGCCTTTCCATTGTCATGTAGTTATATTGTGACCTCCTTACAATGTAGGCAGGAGGCGCTCATCTCTCTTAAAAAATTATATGCAGCTCCAAACACAGTGACTTTTCAAATCTACAGGGTGCAATACAAATAGTTTGGGTTTTTTCTGCTTGACAGCTTAACGTTGATTATATGTCCACAGGTATAAAAGCTATATAATTATTGAGTAATCTTCGTTGTTCAAGACATTTATTGCATCATGTTCATTCCTTTGCCCACTCAGGGTATTCAAGATTCATATTTTAGCATGTCCAGTTTGTGGATGGAGGTGAATTCAAGAAATACCACATGATCTGGCTTTTTAAAAGTGAGTTCTAACTGATGTGCTGCTTACAAGCTTCAGCTAAGGGTATTATATATCTACATCCTGCTGCCTTGCTTGATACCATGCATCAGTGGGTTTTCGTGTGTGTTTCATGTCCTCAGTAAACATCTGGATTCAAAGTAAAGCCCAAGTCTTCTGGGTCCCCAGCTGCGAAGAGATTCTCTGTAACCTGTGCCTAGAGCACTCGAGCAGTAGCCTCAGGGAAGGGACAGTCATATGCAATGAGAAAATAGGAGGTTGCTTGAGCAGCACAGCTGGAAAGGAAAACTTTGAACTGTCTCAGTGAAAGCAGTTCATATCTGAGTGCCCTAGCCCGGGCGTGTACACCTGGCAAGGGTGTTTCAAAGATTTCATTTGGTGTGGCGAGTTCTAAATGAAACTGCTAAGCTAGAGTGGTTCGGGTTTAGGTCGGATTTTCAAACAGCTCTATTGCAAATAAGAATTAGCAAGCGTTTCCAAGCGTGCTGTACAGCCACGCTGTAGATGAGCGAGGGAGGGACCCGCGGAGCCTCAGGGTTTGCTGTTTTCGCTTTGCCGCCGCCGGGGCCAGGACGAATGGATGGTGGCGAGCTCGGGCTCGGAGCAGCCGCAGCCGCGGCCGGGCGGGCTCTGCGCAGGGCTTTGCGGAGCGTCTGGGCTTGAGGTGCAGCGCCACCCAGAGGGGCCGGGCTCCGTGTGCTTCGCTCTCGACATCCTCCTGATGGCCGGGAGGGAGCGAAGGCTCCGCGCACCCTCCCGGGAGCGAGGGTTGCTGCCTGCGCCCCCCGGCCGTGGCGCTCACCCTGCCGGGGCTGCGCGGCCCGGCCGCAGCGGGCGCTGTCCGCGGTGCTGAGCCGAGGGGAGGGCCGGGAGCGCCGCGCCGCCGGGCTCCTCGAGGTGAAGGAAAGAATCGTATTTCTGTCGTGCCGCGGAAGGCTCTCTGTCCTTCATTGTCTGGCTCCTTCCCCTCGCGGGCCTCAGATTCTACGAGGATAACATATTTATGTTAAACCATGCCTGTTTACTCCAGACACACGCACTTCTGGGAAGCCAGAAGGGAAGGAATAAGAGTGTCGGGCATACACACCTGTCCGGATCTCGCCTCACAGTGACTGATGGCTTAGGGGTTTTTTGCGTGGTCTTTCGTTGACTGTTTGTACTGCAATCCTGCCATGACTTCCTTTGAACTTTTGTTTACGTTTATAGAGGCAATTAGTTTCAGTTACATTATTATTTCTCCTACTCTGCACCGAGCAAATGTTTTGGTCGATTGGTTGAAACTAGCTTTAAAATTATAGTCTAGATATGAGAAAAGGTCATGTCAGTTAGGGTCATTAATATATGTAATGCTATGTTTAAAAACTAGACTTCGTGCTGTCGGTGTTTTTTGTTACACGTCCAGTTCCTAGAGAGTAAGTGTGCTTGACAAAGCAGTCGTCTTGGCTACTTGATGCTGTCAATCGGACGATTTCCTTTACAAAAAGGCTTCTAAGTTTTTGCTTTTCCCTTGAGTCCTTCAGGAAGGACACAACCCTGCTGCTCGTTGCCCAGCATCCCCTGCACAGGATTAAATTCTCTGGCTCCATCGGGCTGTTTCCCCTCCTCTCATCTCATTGCGGATTCCTCTCAGCCCCTTACGTGACATTTTTTTGAGAAGGGTTTGGTTTAGGCATCTGCGTAGCTACCTAAACTCTGCTGAAATTCAGCACCGCGGTCACCACCACAAAACGTTGGCTAAGCATATTCGGGGTGTGGGGTGGAGAAAGCAGACATGGGGTTGTCAGAGGCACAAAAAACTTGTTGTCTTAATGTTTCGGTTTTTAGCAAAGGTATGTCTGGTATAAAATCGTAATCTAAGGGCAAGTCACAGGCATCCAGGTGTTTCCCTGCAGCGGTACCCGTTCCTCTGCCACCCTCTGGCGGGGAGGAGCGGGGCGAGCCGCTGGAACCGCGGGCTGAGCCAGCGGGTCACATCAGACCCTCGGCACGGCGAAGGGGGGGACAGGGGGTGTTGCTAAGCTACAATTCACACGAACCCCGCCTGGCTCATTCGAGTCCTGCACCATGCTCAGGGGAGGGCCGGGGCCGCGGGAGTTCGACCGCGTCCCCTCAACCGTGCCCGATGTGCGCGGTGCCTCTTAGCACAGCTGGCGACCTCGGGTCAAGCCAGCGCTGTCTAGGGAAAGCCTCTGGCTCCGTCCGCACGAGGGGCTCAAGGAGGGGCTCGCACAGCAGAACCGCCTGCCTGAGGTGCCGCCCCTGCCGCGGCTGGACAGCCCCACCCGCCGCGGGAGTCAGCCCCGCCGCCCCGGGGCGAAGCAGACCAGCGGCAGCAGCCGGGGCCGGTGGGCCGCCCTTCCCCGCCCCAGCGGTCCCCAGCCCCCGTGCGGAGCGGCGCGGAGGCGGTGGCGGCAGTCCTGTGACTCATGCCTGCGTCGAAGCAGATCAACCGGCGATTCACGCTTTTAAAAAAGCAAATCCAAGCACTTCTGGAAAAAAAGGTCATCTCGCATTAAATTCCGCGGCGCGATTGATATTCCGACGTCGTTTCTGGCAGAGTTTATAAGCGGCGGGTCGCTCTCAGGCTAGAGTCTCCCTGCCAACCTGGACTACGGCAATAAGAGTGTCCGCTCGCCCCCTCGGTAAGTGTCCTCTAAACAACATCCTATTTTTTTTTCAAGCTTTTGTGAACCTATGGAGCTTTTTTTTTTTTTTTTTTTTTTTTTCCCCCAAAATCGGTCTTGGTCGCTGTCGTATGAATAGAGGAATAATGGGGTTTTGATATAGCTACCGCCCTAGACATAGTGTTAACCTGTTACTTCACTTCCAGGCATTGTCTAGAAAATATCTTCTGTTTATGGTTGTTTTCTTTCTCGTCTTAAAAAATTTAAATACCTGTTTTCCATTGAAACCGTTCACCCGTTGCGTTTACACGCGAGTGTAAGTCCACTCAGCAGTGGAAATGGATCGGTAGCTGCCGATTTGAAAAAAGCAGCTAACAAAGAAAGCATTCTTTCGTTACCGCGACCTTCATTTTCTTTACAAGGGGAAGAAAATAAATCGCAGGTAGCCGTGGGGACAAAGAGACGAGCTGGGCACTGATCCGGCAATTCTCGCTCAGCGACCCTGTATTGGTTATCGGAACGCCGTGTCCGCCAGGAAAGAGCAGAACATCTGGCGAGGAGCGAGGGCTGGTCCTACACCTTCCTTTCCCCAGACAGACATGCCTCTGCTGCCATTTGCGCCGCGAAAGCCAGCACGGGCACGGGAGACCGCTGGTTAGTGCCGGAGCACATATTGGCCCCCGTGTGCTGAAACGTGTGCGCAAATACACATGTATGTGGCGCTTGTCATTGGACCTGGGCAAAACGCACCTTTGTGGTGGCGGGGTTTTATCTGTCAGTCTTTCCTGAATGCTTAGCCTGACGTGTGTTTTGCTAAAGCCGAGAAGAGGGCTCTGTTTGGGATTGTAGGTCGTTTGGGCTGGTGATTTCGAAGCCCGCTTTGCACTTTGGTCTCCCTTTGATGCGAGCCATATAACTGCCCTGCCCAGTGGCCACCGATGTAATTGCTATAGACTTCATGCTCTGCTAAATCCGTCATTCAGGCGCGGGGGGTACCGCCCTGGAATCTAGAGAAGGGAAGATTTTGCTCTTCAGTCTGTCGAGGCATTTTCCCGGTTCGGCCGGTCCTGCCGCCGCCTCGGGACCTGCGCGGCTGCCGCTCGCTGGCGTCTGGACGGGACTCCGGTGCGGTGCTCCAGGAGACTAGACTACTAAACCCGCCTGTTCTTCCTTCCAGCAAATTCCTTGCTGCCCACCCCTCTGACGAATATCGAGGAAATACGAGCTCCGAGGACTGGGGCTTTTCTGAAGGGATGGCTTCCTCCGCTCCCTCGTCCTCCAACGATGCTCCGGACCCCACCCCACCTAATCTGCGACCCACAAGTAGGTTGTAATATTTTCCTCGTTTTAAGTGTTTTGGAGGCTTTCTCCATTCAGGCTCAGAAAGACCAGTGTCGAAACGAAATGATCCCTCTGTGAAACCCTGCTCCGCGCCATTAAGCAAGGTGCGGAAAGTGCTCTACACAAAGAAACCATCTTCCTACTGGGAACAGGAGGGGTCGGTCCACGGCGAATAAAATGCTGTGAGGAAAAGCCCACCTTAGTCTCAGCGTTTGAGAGATATAGACAATAAACTGACCTCCCAGATGGACAAAAAAATCGGGATGTTGGAAAGGGTGTGAAAAAAACCGAATCCGTTAAAGGGCGAAGTTACACCAGGGTATTAAAGCGGGTGTCTCCCCGCTACATTTTATAAATGCTAATTCTGCAGCTTCTTTTCAGCCTACGCTGTAGCCTGTAATCAAGCGAAATTTGGATGCTAATTGCAGCTATTCAAAGCGTTATATTCATAATTGCTCTGAATTCGCCTTGAGTTATTGAGGTGTGAGTGGGAAGCAAAGGGTGCTGCAGGTGGATAGAGAATCAGTTTTAAGCCCTGCCAGGCAATTCAAACCGTCGCCTACAGAAAAAAAAAAAATAATAAAAAAAGGCTCGATGCTATAAAGCATCAGAGACAAAGGGCGGGCAACAGTAAGAAATGAAAGGTTGTCAGGGACAGCAGAGCGGGTAATAGGTTTTACCCTGAAAGAGCTACAAGGCACGAGCATCAGAGTCATTATTGTAATTTTTCTGAAACTGAAAAAAACGGGGGAGGGGGCGAATGGCAGCCCTGGGTCTTGTTTCAGGCGCGCGTGGCAGGCACTGCTGCCTTCGACTGAGGTGTCACACGCAGAAATCGAATTAATTGGCAACACGGCTAAAACTAAGACAACCGCTGGCAGCAGCACCCTGCCCTGCCCTGCCCACACGGGCTCCCCGCCCCCGGGCACTGGCAGCGCCCCTGCCGTGAGGGCTCCTCCGCCCGGTCGGGAGCGCCGTGGCGCTTACCCTGCTTCCCCCTACCCGAGAGCCGCTGCCCTCCTGGGTGAGCCGTCCTTGTCCCGGTTCCTCTGAAACCATCTCCCCTCGCTTCCCAACGCCAGGTTTGCCCCGCCCCAGCCCCCGGTCGCCCTCTGGGGTCCATCGCTGCCGGATTTGACGGCTGCCCCGTACCGCGGGCGACGAACGGGAGAGGCTCGGCAGTGCCCGGGGCCGCAGCTGGCGCACCCTCCACCTCGGTCCTGGGCTTCGTTCCCCGCTTCCCCTGAACTCAGTTGGGGCCGACCGGGGCGTGTCCGAGCCACGACTCGAGGGGCTGGGAAGCAGCCTGTTCCCTCTGGGGTGCGGTCCTAGTAGGGCCGTCGGCGGCCCGTCAGTCCGTCCGAGGCTCAATGATGCGAGTCTGATCATCTAGTCAAATGCTATTTTTCACCCAATTAATTCCTGAGCTCTTTTGTGACCCCATTTCACGCCACTTTATTTTAAGCTGCTACTTCCCTGGAGCCCCGCCAGTAAATGATGAGATGTCGGGTCCCGGGTGCCTTCTCCTCTCCTCTGAGCAGGCCAGCATGTCACCTCGCTGTCATCCGAGGCTCAGCTGTCCGGCGCCCAGCGCCACTGGGCTCGGAGTCAGCCGTTTCTCACGGCTCTGCAGCCGTGCGGGGGACCGGGGTGGGGCGCGGCAGCCGGACAACCCCGCCGCTCCAGGGGAACAATTCTCCTCTCTCTTCCAGCTTACGACTCGTGGTGCGGCGTGGCTCACGGGTGCACCAGGAAGATCGGGCTGAAGATATGCGGTAAGCGCGGCCGTGCCTCCCCGTCCGACACCCCGCACACCCGGGCGTGACCGCACCGCCGCCCCGGCGGGGCAGCCCCGGCCGGCCCCGCCTCGAGCACCCTCTGCCGGCCGCAGGGCGGCTCTGCGGCCCCGGCCCCGCCGCTGTGCCCTCCTTGGGCCGGCGCTGGACGGGGCTCTGCCCGCCGGGGGAGGGACGGCGGCGGCCCCGCTGCCCCTCCTGCCACACACGGGGGGGACAGGAGCCGGGCGATCCGGTGAAGAAAGCGCACGACCCGCCGGGGAGACCGGCGGGGAGGAAAAGCTGGGGGCGGGGGGCCGCTTTGACGCCTCTCACCGTCTGAAATTTTTCAACCTTATCTGACTAGAAAATACGGATCTCCTGGGGAAAAAAGATTAACGAGAGCCTTATTAAAGAGCAATTCGTCAGCTTGCTGTGCTGGTAAGATAGCGCTGGCAGCCAGTCAGCGCGCAGGCACATGAAATGCAGAAGGGAAACAAATGCACAATCAGATCGCAACGTTACAGCAAGAGATTCATTCGCAGATAACAAGCTGTCTTCCCTCTCTAGATATCTCAGTAGCGTCTTCGCTTTCAGAGACTAACAGTCAAATCTTCATATTATGATGAGGAGAATCATTCCGTTTAGCCCATACCCCTTATGCATAGAAATTATTTCCCTTTTTCCCCTCTCTCTCTTTTGAGGTGATGGGAAATATGTCGTGGGAGAAACTAACCTTTTATTCGATGTAAAGGAGCATTTAAATCTATTTCCCTGCTTGATCGAGTCGAATTTCATTCATTAAACGTTTTGTTACCTGGAAGTTTGAACGGGGAAAGAATCAGGTTGCAAATGTCTAGCCGTGTCTGTGAGAGATTTCGCTGGTAGCCGCTGGCGACATTAACGAGTAGTCGCTTAGTTCTATAAATAGCTCCTGATCTGGGTTTAATGGACCATTTCCCTACCAGTTCCCTCAGTGGCTGGAGTGATGGGCATTTTCACCATCATTTTAATTTAGCCCGGCAAGCAGAACTGATAAAGTAACGCTCATTTAGGCTTGCTCCTCGTTGCTAGACTACGGGAGTTAGAGAGGGACAGTGCAGCTTCCCTCAATGAGATCAAATACACTTGAAAATAAAATATCCCACCATTTTGGATTTGAGAAGGGCATAGGAGAGTGTAGTGAAGCCTTTGTGAAAGGAGTTCAAGACAAGTTGTATTTTTGGTTGTGGTTTGGTTTCCTTTACTGGCTCTTTTCTGTTTTACATGAAAAATGTACTCTGAATAGTGAGTGATGCCGGTTTGGAATACTCAGATTTGATCACGAGCACTGCTTTTGCTTGTATGAGGCCTCCCATTGGAATCGAACACCTTTACAAAGACATACAGGGAAGGTAAACAGAGTGAAGTATTAAGGTTGCCAAGAATCCAAATTAAACATGCTAAACGAGTTGACATTTGACTGTTGCAGATGATATCTTCTTTTCCTTACCTTTTGCAAGATATCGTTCCAGACCCTAAATATTGTATAGTCACAAAGGCACCGCGGAATTGTTCCTTCTGTGTGTATCACACTGAAATCGATTATTTTTGAATGCAAACTTTAAATAAGGGTTGACCTCAGAGAAAAGGCAGGTCTTGAACAGTGAGTTGTTTTTTCCATCTGGGTTGTATGTTATACGTTTGACATTTTCAGTAATTACATATCCAAGACGTACGTTATTTCTTCTTAAATAGCTGAGCGATTTAAGGATTAGCCTTTTTCCTTTTCTGGTTGAAAGCTAGTGCCTGAAAAGAGCTCTGCCGTTGCCATCTTCCCCACTCCTCCCGATCTCTTCCCTCCAGCCCCTACTCTTCATCTCTGCACATATCCACTTAAAAAAAAAAAAAAAAAAACAAAAACAAAACAAAAACAAACCACTTATTTTAAAGTGGTTTAATGAACTGTCACGGCAGGAAAAATATGGGCCGATTTTCCCCTGTATCTGGATTTGTCTGCTACGCTCCCATTGTTGTTGCCAGGACTGATCCTGCTAACATTTGCTTGGAATCAGTGGAAGTGCTCAACGTAGTAAAATTGCTCCGGTGCGTTTTCTGTTTGGCCTCGGCGGGCTGATGATTCCAAGCCCAGTGAGTAAGGCGGGAGAGTGGGGCTTCCAAAGCAGTCATGCATGTTAGAAACTGGGCTCATCTCCGGAGTCCGTGGGATTTATGTTGCCAGCGTAATTTACGGAGGTGGTGCTAAACACCTCGACCGCGCGGGGATCTCCTGCAGCCGCCACCGACGTGTACCCCCCCGACGGCTGCAGGTCTGTCCTCACCTCGGAAGGTGAATGTCCACCCAGGGCTGCCAGGCCGAGGGGGGTTCACACACCTGCCTTGTGCGAGGCCTGATGTGAAATCACGCTGACTTTGTGGTCACGTTGCCAGTCTGGTGTCACTCGGCTTTTAAAAATTCGGTCTCTTAAAAGCGCATCGATGAAAATGCACCTGAGGGACGAACCGACTGCTGAGAAAGGCTGCGCTCTCCGCTGCTCCTGGAGAAGCAGCGTGGACACTATTTCATCTGCTCCTTGCTGGAACTCTCCTACACCGGCCTCGATTTTCAAGTAGGATATAGATGAAAGATCGGCTACAGTCATGCGCTTCTCTCAGGGAGCAGAAGGAGCCTTCGAGGGCCAGCTGTTACACTTCTCTGCAGCCCGGAACTGCGCTTGGGAACGTCCCGCGCCCTCCCATGGAGGAGCTCGGCAAAAGAGATGGTCAGGCGGCTGCAAAGAGTGGGCTGTCCCTGCCCCCGGGCACCGAGTCTCCGGGTCCACGAGACCCTGCCGTGGCCAAGGGACCTGAGCACGTTACCTACAGCCGGATGGGCTGATGTCGGCGGACAGCGCGATCCTGCCTTCAGGCCTTTTTCGTCCTCTAATCCCCGCCCTCGAGCCTCCCCATCGCGGCGGCGCAGCCCCGCGGGCCCCACGAGGCGCAGGCGGACGTGCCCATGAGCAGCCGCTTGGAGCCCCAGCTGATCCCCGCCGCCGGCCTCGGGACACAGCGGGGCCGGGGAGCCTCCGCGGGGAAGAACAGCCGCAGAGCCGCTCGGGCAAGGACTCAGCTCCCTGTCCGCAGCGTCTAGTTAGGTCAGACCCTTCAGCGAAGCCACGGCCTTTCTGGGCCCGCTGAGAGTTGAACTGGAGGCAACTGCAGCCTTTCTCTGTTACTGAAGCGGTGCTTCCTCCTTTCCCAGCCTGTGAGGAATGAATGCCAGGCCGAGGGAAGCTCCAGTTGAGCACGGCTCTCGAGGCAAGCGGGGCGCCGCTGCCCCTGCAGACGTCTCTTCTCACGGAACTCGTCCCAATTCACCATTGCTATTGAGAGCATGAAAAGAAGACGAGTGGAAAAAAAAAAAAAAAAAAAAAAAAAAAAAAAAGCAGCAAAATAATGCCTCAGGACCTGGTAAAAGAGAATTCATAACTCAGTTTAAACTGCACCTGCTTCGATATCAGCTGCTCCTCCTAATCAGCAGGCAAATAGCACTAGCTGTTGCAGGAGCTAATGATCGCTGCAAGAGCCATTAGAAGCAGTAACAACATATGTAAATATTACATATATATATATATGTACGGCTACTCTTAATTTATGCACGAAGAGAATTTTCCTTAAGTAGTCTTTGTCTCATTCGTAAAAGCAACACAGAAAAAAAACTCATCAGTAGAAGATCAGAATTAACAGGCAAAACGTGCGGTGTTCACTGAAAGTATGGCTGTGACAAATTTACCTGTGAGTGGCCCCCCTGGAGACTCGTGTGGATGCCCGACGGATGCAGAAGGGCCTGCCAGCCGAGTGCTCCGTTTTCGATAGCTCTTTCGTGACTTGACTGGCTGGCAGCAGGGTCCGAGGCACAGGTACCGCGCCGGGAGCAATCGGCCCAGCAGCTCACTGTCGCTCCCTTTTCTCCCCCGAGGTTCAGCCCCTATGCCTGCCCAAGATGCAGGAATCCTCTATGGGCCGGTGATAGGCGCCCGACGGGAGTTGCCCACAGTCCCGGTCCGCCGTCACGGCTCCCGAGAGCACGGACACGTGGCCAGAAAGCGGAGGGCGCTGAAGAGATGCGGCGTCGGGGGACATGGGTGAGCGAACTCAGGACGGTATTTTTCTTCCCTGCTAAGCCCTCCTCTCTGGCGGATATCCCCAGCCGCGATGAGCCTTGGTTTCGATTGTTGCTTGTTTTACAAGAAAAGAAACAGTAAAGGAGACCTGCGCCGCTGTAGTGCCTCTTCCAAACATACAGACACGCTCGCTGCAACCTGGAAGGTCAAAATTCGCTGCTTTCCTTAATGACGAATAGCCCGACACTATGTGTGCTTTAGTGGGCATCATAGATTTAATAGCTCAAATCCAGAAAATTAATTGTTCTCCTTGCCTTGTTAAAGTAGACAGATCTCATTACTCGCCGTGGACTCTGCATGGCTCCCACCCCCATAATTCTTGGGGTGAATGGGTTTATTATTGCCGTGGCTTGTAACAGCGGCAGTTGTGCTCGGGTTCTGGGCGCCAAAGATGCGTTTCCGGTGAGAGCGGAGCTCTTAAAACCTCCGGGGATGATTACTGTTAGCATCAAAGCATCTTTTCAGGTGGAAAATCCGCGTTAGTACTTACTGATAATAGGAAGGTGGGGTTATGAGTGCTACTGGTATCCTCAGAGCTATAGCCCTCTAAGGACTGCTGCTCCAGAATGGCTGCTCGTTCACATGCCTTTTGTGCGTGAGAGCACCACGAGGAGAACTGAAATGGTCCTGATTTTAATCATACATCATTGCCCCTGTCTGCTAGGTCCATAAACTTCGCCTGCAGGCCGAAATAGCATTGACTCATCCTGAACTCTCTTCCAGTGGCTGATTATTGAAGTGGAATCTGTCTGATCGACTTAATAAGAATTTACCACTGCACTAAATGACGAAATTTTGTTTTTTGCATGGCTGCGTTTTTGCAGTTGATGGCATTTTGAACTCTCCCTCCTGGAGGCAAATAATCCCCATAAATACCCTTATTCCTGACCTCATTAGTCAGATCTAGAGCTAACACCGCTTTTAACTGCTATCTAGAGAGCTGCTTTAGGTATTTCTAAACATGTTGGGAAGTGAGAAAACTCTGACATGTGCACCTTGCAATAATAATGTAGGATTTCTGCAAAGGACCAACAGCCTGGAAGACAAGGGCCGGATTGTCAGCTCTCTGAAGGAAAGGCAGTCCTCCAAAAGCCTGCTGGCATGCGAGAACAGTGAGAAAGGATCCAGGTTCCGGCGCACCGAGACAGATTTTTCCAATCTGTATGCCAGAGGTAAACACTTTACAGTTTCTCCTCTCTCCAGTTCAGGCATGACTTTTGGTAGTTTTGCCCTCTTCTCCCCTAGAAGTGCAGCCACGTTCAGACCGTGCTTTTCTTTGGCTGTTTTTGAAGGAAACTCCGTGTCTGTGCTTTTTGCTGCACTGGAGATATATGTAAGCTGCCTGAAATGCAGTTTTATGTACTTTGGGCTGATCATCTGCAGCGCAGCTTCAGCGGTTCCAGGGGTTTCTCTAGATCCAGCGTACAGGAGGAGAGTTATTTTATGTTTTTATCCTCCTTAGTAAAGTAGTAATGAAGCAGCCTGTGATTGCTGGTACGGGGCCATTCCAAGAAGAGTGGGAAAGGGAAAGCAATCCCTTTGCAGGGTGGAGGTGGGGACTTTGAAAGGTAAGGGCAGGTGCGGATTTCGGGTACTTTTGGCCCACAGGAGGCAAGTGCCTCGCACCGCACAGCCTTAGCGTTGCGGGGCGTGCCTTTGGGCCGGGATGCCTTGGAGATACCTCGGCTGTTGCCGTGGGCTACTTAGGCTGGCCTTTCCCCACGGGGCAAGATGGACCGGGAGCCTGTCCGGCTGCTACCAGGCAGCGCTGGGGCCGCGGCTTCCAGGTCTTTGGAGCAGGACTAGGGCAGCCGAGGCTGGTACATCTCTGCTTCTCTCTCCCAAAGAAAGCACTGACAGCTGGTTTGCCCCACAGATTTGTTGCCCTCCAAGAATGGTGAGGAGCAGACCATGCAGTTCCTGCTGGAGGTTGTGGACATCCTTCTCAACTACGTGAGAAAGACTTTTGACAGATCCACCAAAGTGCTGGACTTCCACCACCCGCACCAGCTCCTGGAGGGCATGGAGGGCTTCAACCTGGAGCTTTCGGACAACCCTGAGTCGCTGGAGCAAATTCTGGTGGATTGTCGGGACACTCTGAAGTACGGAGTGAGGACAGGTAGGTTTTTGCACACTGCTCTGTGACGAGTAGTCCCTCCTGGTACTTTTCTCAGGCTCACAGTGAAGAGAGCGTGACTGAGCTCACGGAGGTGAGCCCACACCCTCTCTACGCCCGTGACTGTGCCTCCCTGCAGGCTCGGCTCCAGGGTTGGCTGCAGGCGCTGGAAATGTTTCTGCTCAGAAACTTCATTCACTGATGACCATCCGTCCCCTCCGGGTAGGGCTCAGTGCTGTTTTTAGAGCACAGAAACAAGTTTCTAAGGCGTAATCTCTTTCACTTGATGAAAAGCGAGCTGTCTGTATCTCCGGGGAGCAATATCATTAGGTAAATGAGGGCATAAATGACACAGAATTTGCAATTTTTCTTTTTTATGTTCATCAAACGTTTAATGAAAAAGAGACTGAAATCCTAGAAATCATCAATAAGGAACCCTGTGGATTTCAGCCCATTACTCAGAAGCCCTGCCTGTCCAGGTCCTTCCGAATCAGACAGAAATCCGGTTTGTAATCACTTCTTTTACTGGGTGAGCTGTATCCAGGCTCCAGAGCAAAGTCAATGCTGTTCCAGGCTATTTGTCCTGAAACGTTGTATCCACAGAAATCTCGGCTGCCAACTAGCCCTGACTGCCGTACATACCCAAGCGGGTCAGGAACTGGAGCGCTGGTGGAGCGCGCCGAGTTTCCCCTCTCCAGCCTTGCTCCAGCATTTCAGGGCTGCTGAACTCTGTCTGGCCGGCCGCCCTTCGCCCGGCACGGCTCGGCTTGGCTCTGTTCGGCTCACCGCAGCGGGCGGCGATCTCCCTGCGGAGCGGGAGCTCCGGCCGGGATGCTGCTTCCCGGCGGTCTCTGCTGGGCAGCTGCGAGCCACGGCTCCGGAAGGACGGACCCGCAGCTTTCTGCTGTGGTTAGTTTCGCAGCCGTGAAAATCCAGCGAAGTGCATACAAGGACCAAAATCTTGACAACAGATGTGGCGGGTAGCGTTCTGTCCTTTTTCTTTGCATGGTGGTTTGATTGATTCAGGGCAGTCAGGAGCATACTTTGATTTTTGTACTCGTAATCAAAGGGGAACTTGTTTCAATCCCAAACGCGTGGGTAGTTGGAAAGGCGGCCAGAAGTTGTCAGAGTGGCTGCTCTATGTGTGCTTGCAACATTATTCCGCTATTCATCGTGCTGCACGCCGAGCAATCTCCTCCCTTCTCGCCGACCTCCCCTGGAGCTTCTGTGGGACTAGAAGAAAGTGTCCCCGGGACCTGAGAGGCAGGTCTCCGACTGGACACAAACTGTTCAAAGAGGTATCTGGCGCAGCTTTAGAGTGCTGCTCGGATCGTCTGACTGCCCAGGACACGCATTCTGACCTGGGCTCCTGGGGCTCACATTCTCTCTCAAGACGAAGCTCCCTTCAAAGTCGCCCTATCTGAATCTACAGCCCAACCATAGGAAATCGCGGGCTCATTAACAGCTATGTAAGGTCAGCGAAATGTCGCTTAAGATAACTTCCCAGTCAGTGTGTCTTGGAAAGGGAGAGGAGTGATGCTTTGTAAAGCAAACAGCTAAGCCACGGTGGCATGTCTGGGCTCTAGCCCCGAGCCGTGGGTTCCCCTGACAGGAGCAGACCGGGTGCGGCGCATCCTCTTCAGGAAGTGTCGCGATGTGGCAGCGCCGGCAGGCTTACGCCTCCGAAAGGTTTCTGCTGACATCGCTCGGGGCAGAATCTCATTTATTTCTTCATGTCAAAAGATGCTGATGTTCCTGGGGTTGAACTGAATCCGACGTGACGGGGTCCCTTCAGGCGTCGAGACCTGACTTCCCTTCTAGAGCCGGGCTGTCCCCAGTGTGCTATCTGCGTATCCTTCCCCAGAGAGATCTAAATCGTGACACCTCCCACCTCCCCTCAACGCCCGTTAGCAGTTGTTAGGAATTTCCTCTCTTCATGCTAGAAAAGTAGACCCCCAACAGTCGGGGTTATTTCTTATAAAAATCGTTAAAGCAACTTGGGCTGAAATACGGGGATGTGATTTACTTCGGTCCGCACCCCTCTCTCAGTCCAGCAGCCCCATCTCAAGCGCCTGAGCCTTCCTCTCTTCCTCCATTCGAATGCAAATAGCCCCAACACTGGAGGTTGTTACTGCCAAGGGCGTGTCCCTCGATGTGTACTCCTCGCCCGAGTTCACAGCACGACAGGAGTCGAAAGAGGGCTCTGGAAATGGGCTAGTCCAAGCCCTTGAGCAGGTCCTGGAGGTGTTTACAGGCTCTGTCGGTTGTGAGGTTCTCTTTTAAACGCAAACGATTCTGTACAAAAGCTCCCTTCCGAAGTAATTTTTCAAGCTTATAGTAAGACAAACCGTGAAAATTGTCTACCAGTCTCCCCATAAACAGGATTTGCTTTGAAGACTTTGCTGCAAGTGTTCTGAGTACAAACCTGTCATTTGTGCCAGAAAAAGTGGATGGTTTAAATTTGAAACCTGAAAGACACCGGTAGAGTTTGTTCTAAGTTGCTCTGAATTCTCTTTTCAGGTCATCCTCGCTTTTTCAATCAGCTGTCCACAGGACTGGACATTATTGGCTTGGCTGGGGAGTGGCTGACATCTACTGCTAATACAAACATGTAAGCAGTGTCTTGTCCCGTGTCTGCTGCTTACACGGGCTGCCGTGTATCATGCTAGATAGTAGATAGGTACTGTCACAGATCTGAATAATTTTCGTTTCTAAATGATGAATGTTACATCTTTTAGATGTAAAGCATCTTCCAGAAAAAGTCTCATGTTTTTTTTTTAATACATCAGTAATACAATGAAAATAGTTACATAAAACTGAACAGTTTTATGTTTCTTATAAATAGAAATGCAAATAGCTGAGAGCACACAGTAAGTAAAACATGATAATTTCAATATAATAACATGAAATTACTTTTCTTCTTTTGGACCAATCTTCTCTATATTTTTCTTTTTTTAAAAAAAATCTTTGTCTCTAGACCGAACTAGTCTGCAGCTATCCACATGTTAACACTAGAACACAAAAAATGGAAAAATTTATTTTCTTCTCTACTGTTGGTTTCAGATACAGTAGGCTTGAGGCAATACCTTCTGTTCATGTGCTAGTAAAGAAGTGTCTTCTGTGTAGCCTCAAAATTATAAAAATGTAACACAAAAATAATTTTATGCTAATGAAGGAATTAGTCCAAGATTAATAAAGTCTTGCGTAAATGAATAAATGGCAGTATAAAAAAGGTAAAATTTGACATCTGAAAGCATCAAACAAGATACATTTTCCTAATTTTCCTGGACCCGAAAGTTAATGAAAGCTATATGTCAGTGTAAAGTATTATGATGAATTTTTGCAACAGAGTGCAATTAATGAAAAAAACCAAAACCAGCAACACTAAACAAAAAACATCCACAAAAACATCCAAAAGCAACCCCCAAAAAACCCCTAACCAATCACAAAAACCTCCCAAACCACTAAAACCCCCACCAAACCTTCTAGTCAGTTTTTATTTATATTTTGGTTTCTGTATGTTCAAAAATGTGATGGGAGTCCAAATAATTCATCAGGTAAAGCTGCTCTCTTTTAGTCCTGTACTGAACATGTTTCAACTGTAGAGAGACCTTTGTTTTGGGGAGTTTGTTGCTAATTGTCAAAACATACGAAATGTATCTTCAGACTGGAAAATGAACAACATTTTCACTGGCCTATCTGTGAGTATATGGTTCATTAAATATAGCTGATGACTAGCAGTTCTATGTAGATTAGGAGCTGTGCCTGTTTTGTGACATTAACAATAAAATAAAATAAAAACCTAAGGTGCTCCAGCTGAAACCAGCCTTCTCTTTGTAATAACCATCTCAATTAGTTCTCTGTTTGCTGAAAATTGGTATGAAACATTCAGATTTAAAAGCTGATTGGGAAGAAAACCCAACAATACATATTTTAATTGTCAAACAAGTATTGCAAAGTGCTTTAAAGTGCTTTGGAGTGCCTTTTGAGCAGCACAATTAAAAGTGAAAACAGTTCTGATCACATTTCTTAAAAAAACCCTTTGCTTAAAGGTTGTGACAAATATTTCAGTGTCACTTTTTCCAAGCCCATTTGCCTAACTTAGTTACCCCAGTTAGTTATCCTTTTGCAATCAGTGAAATTACACAAATCTGATAGGAATAAAAGAATTCAGCTCTGTGGCATACTGTGACAGGATAAAGAAATATTCTCATGATTATTAATAGCATTGCACCCATTTTGTCACTTCTTAAAGAGCAACTCTTTTTAATTTATATTTTATGGGGGTTTTTTTAAATTAAGCTGTTAAATAGGTAGTTTCTCATCCATTTGTGCTTTAAGCAAGAACATATGTTGAAAATACTTCCCTGTGAACATGAAAATTTAGTATCTATTTGTTAGTATAAGGCTTAGTGTGCTCTTTTTTTTCAGCAAAACGAAGTCAACATGGTGTGCTTTCAAGTAACACAGTAACTGCAAGTAAGGTTAAAGCAAGATGTTTGTAAAATATGATTCAAGGGACTGACTGAGGTTATTAAAAATAACCAAACCTCTGTGAGCTCTCATACTGTTTCTTTGAGCAGTGTTCCAGCACACAAGAACAAGTTTTGACCTTTACCTAGAAACTGTTCTAACCTATTACAGTTATATGAGCACATAACACACAAGCAACAGTAACATTGAATTATGGTAGGGCATGTTTTCCATTTGCCATTTTTTCTTTTCTCCAGATAAACAATACTAAAAATACTTATGAACAATTAAAAGTATGTGTTTTCTTCTGCAGATGAGTTTTGAGTAGTCAAAACATCTGTACTCTCTTAAATTTTAAATTATCATTAGGAAATATTACTTAAATGTCACTGTGAAGTTAATATATAAAATTAAACATAATAAGATTCCCACATTGACTTGGAAATAATGTATCAATGTGCAATTCATAGCTCAATCACTATTCATGAGACCTTCAGCATGGAAATTTCAGAACTTCATTATTCATTCAGTTCTAGAGATCTGAAGCACAGGGCATTCTCTCACCATACAGCAGCCAACTGAGGTTAAAAATAAATTTTATCTGGAAGTTGTGTTTATGCCCACTGTTAGCTGAGACAAGGGAATATATTGGTGCTTTCAGTGTTATGCAGGTATGCTTACGAATAGAAATTTGATGTAAAATGCTCTGTGTTTGTTCCAGACTGCTTTTTACATACTGGCCAACAAAAGAACAGTATCTAGAATGACTTGGTCTGATTAAGTGATTTGTCCTTTAGGTGTGAGCAGAATTAAGCCAGCACTGGCTTCTACCAAAAATCTGTTAGCACATTCTGTTAGTTATGAGCTGATACTCATGACTGTTACAGTTAATTCACAGAAATATCTGTAAAAGTTATAACTATAGGAAAAATCTAATCAGCATTTTCTGTGAGACTGATTCTAAAGTTAGATGGTCCCTTTTAAGCCAAACACATTTTTTGGGTTTTACTGAATTTTTCAAAATAATTTAAGTTTAAAACAAGTAAGGTGGAGTGAACTTTAACAAGATGTGATTTGTCAATTCATTTTCATCATCTAATATAGCTTCACTGGCCTTGTAATTTATAAACATCTACTGTAAATTATTTCTTGTCATTTTTTAGAGACTCAGAAAATAACTACAGAATAGAATAAATAAGTACTATTTTCTTTGTGTTTAAATATATGAAAAATTCAGTGTGCAAGGTCTCAGGACAAAACTCAAAATGTTTAAACTGGGGAAAACTGTTAAAATGGGGAAAAAATACCCACACTGACTTAAGAGTATCCTGTATTGAGCTACAGTGATCTATACACTGCTGAGTGCCTGTGAACATCAGTTGATCATTCTGCCTAAATAAAGATTGGAATGTATTCTAGACTTGCAGTGCTTAAAGACAAACCACTGTTTGTAGACACTGATTTATTCATTTTGTCCATTTGTAAATAGTGGCAGCACCGAAACTTCAGATCAGTATTCAAGTGTCTCTGCCAGTTCTAATGATAACAAAAACAAAATAAGTATCATTTTGGCTTCTGAAATTAACAATCACAATAATTAAACAAATCACAAATTTTTAAGCTTAAGGGAATGTTTTAAAAATGATGGTGGTGTTTCTCTGATGGACTTAGCACACATAAAAATTGAAGCAAATATTAACAGTGTAAGCAACCAGTGTAGCTGTAAATAAATGACAAGCTTTTTCAGACACTTGTTCCCTTCTTGATATCATGTCTCATTCAAGTTTGCTGTACCAATTCTCAAAATAACATTTTCGTATTAGAGAGACAACACATCTGTTTTGACCAAATTATTCAAGCAGAGGATATAAGTCAAATCCAAAGTGTCAGGGTACTCTTGTGGATTCCTTTGGAAATCAGAGGTTGATTTTTTCATTTCTCTCTGCTTCCTTTTCCCCCTTATTTTTTTCCCCACACACAGCAAGCAGAATTTGTTTACAGCATAGTAATTTATCCATGTACCTTGATCACCAAAAATAGTTCTATGGCTGTCAATTTCCATCCCCGTATCTGACTCTGACATCAGGGCATGCCAGGATATGTAATGTTTTTTGCCCTCATTAAGTGGATACAATAGTTGACTGCTGACTTGGTTTTGGTAATTGGTAATTAGAAAATCATCATTTGTAATTACTCTTGACAGTTATTGATCACATTGTATTGTAGAAGTAAGTTGTCCTTGGAGATCATCAACAGAATAAATCCACATAATTAATTATATTTAGAATTTGAAACCCTAGCTCAATACTTCTAATTATGGTTTTGTTTAGCTCAGTGAAGTTGACTGTTTTCATAAGGACTTAGCAGTATGTTATTCCACAAGTGGAATTGGCACTTTGGGAAACAGTTGTTTTACAGGACAACCTTGTACGGAAGTCAGCAGCGCTATGATGGTGAACATTATGTTATTTGCAGCTTTCTATATTCACTATACTGAAAGCTGCAAAATAACTAATATTGCTGGTTTTATTCATCAGTATTTCCAATATTCCAATATATTGTCTTCCTGAGGATTTTTTGCTTGGGTAAAGGTTTAGGATGAGAACCTCAAGTTACAGGGAAACTTTTAGAAACCTCAAGCATTTTAACAAAGAATCACAGACCAGGAATTTATTATGTGTTTTTAGAATCTGTATTTATACCATGTTTGTTTGTTTTGCTTTATCCGTGCAGGTTTACCTATGAAATTGCCCCTGTTTTTGTCCTCATGGAACAAATAACACTTCGAAAGATGAGGGAGATTATTGGATGGTCAAATAAAGATGGTGATGGAATATTCTCACCTGGTAAGTTTTTCTTCTCTGTTTCGGTGGTTTGACTAAAACTTCAAATGTTAGAGCAAACTTAGGCTGCGTCTGAATATTCACAGTATCTGCAACACAAAGCAATGAGTCAGATATTTAGAAGTAGGAATGCTTTGTTTAAACATCCCAGAGAAAACTTGGGGCAAAAATTTATATCTGCATATGGCTGGCCAGGACTATGTCTGGGCTGCATTTAAAACTTGACTATGGGCTCTGGTGTACAGTTAGGCATTTAAACACCCCTTTTATGAGCTTAATTTCTGGAGGTACTGACCAACTACAGCTCCTGTTGACCAGAAGTTCTCAAAAATCATGTACTGACTTCTTTGGTGGTCAGTGAGGATTTGGGCTCACAATCAGGAAAAGGTTGTTATTGTCTGTCACTTTCTGGGATGCATTATTTGGGATATAATCTGCTTGGACTCACTAGTATGGTTCTAGTATAAAGACCAAGACAAAGTGTCTTCCCATGCATGGAACATAAAGGCAGTGAGCAGTGGCAGAAATGATGAATCATGTGAAGGTCCTGGGCCAACATGTGGACAATGTGGGTGCCCAGCAGAACTTCTCTGGGTTTGACATGAGGGAACACCATCCTATTACAGAGCATAAAGGACAAAACCACCTCCTTTTGGAACAGCCCATGTAAAGTTCACACTTGCTTGACTGCCAGTCCTATCTGCTAGAAAAATACAGATCTTTCTGTGTTCTCATCAACAAAAAAATTTTAGAGGAAGAAGTCGTCCTAGGCTTATGGGTGAGATTGATGTTAATAAAGCTTGAGGTCTACACCAAAGAACAGAGCTAATCGTTCAGAGCTCTTTTTAGCAGCAAACAAAGAGAAATAGCTGCTTTCCCTCAATTCAAATTCTCCAGAAGTAATTGTGAAAATAGATTAGCTGTATCGTAGCCTGGGAAGTGCCTCTTTTCCATAACTGACTGTGAGGGAGTTTAGAAGAAGTAGCTCAGCTGTAGAAATCTACCTTTAAGCATCTACTTCTATGTCTACAGTAAAAAGGGATAAATCCGTCCCATATGTGACCTTTCTTCAATCTCAGACAAATTTATAAATTCCTGTTCTTGCTAACAAGTTATCATGCTAAAACAGCACAACGGAAGCTGAACTTGTTAGGAATGTGTTACAAAATGATTGCAATTGAAAGAGATGACATTTAGGAAGTTCTGATTATCACTCTGGCTTTCTCAAGAGTGTCCTATGCTATTTAGACATATGCCTGTGCATTTCAGAGAAATATTTTTTCATAGTTCATTGCCGTTTTCACTGCATTATGCAGATGAAACTTCTATGTCTGTGGTATAATTTTTTTTTTTTCATTATCACTATTTTATTATTCATTTATTTATTGATTCACAGGAGGAGCGATCTCCAACATGTACAGCATAATGGCTGCACGCTACAAGTATTTCCCTGAAGTTAAAACCAAAGGCATGGCTGCAGTCCCTAAACTGGTTCTCTTTACCTCAGAGCATGTGAGCTTAATACACTGCTAATTCTCAATTTACTGACATATGTTGTGAAAATTCTTGGTCATTAAACAACCTCTCCATTTCATGTTCATATGTTTGCTGCAGAGTCACTACTCAATAAAGAAAGCTGGAGCTGCACTTGGATTTGGAACAGACAATGTTATCTTGGTAAAATGCAATGAAAGGTAGGATGAATACTAAAGTTTTGATAGATTAAATGTGTTCATCTGTTAAATTTGTTTTATTGTGTTTAAGGACTGATTCAGTACAGTGTGTCAAGTTGCTAATGGCCTGTTGAGAAAATCCTATTAGCTTATTTCAACTGTAGCTATTATTTCCATATACATTCTTTAATTTTCTTTGTCTTTCTGTTTCTGTGATAATTACAGAGGCAAAATAATACCAGCTGATTTGGAGGCAAAAATTCTGGAAGCTAAGGAAAAGGTTTGTGTTTTTAAAAATTAGTGCTTAAATGCTTGGCTTACTAAAATTGCTTCTTCCTTTGAAGCCTGAGTGTTGACATTAAAGAGAACATTACAATGACATAAATACAATAACAGTATTTTTATATGCTTCAATGTGCATTCATGTATTGTTTACAGAATTAACTATATGTCTTGGTAAGGTTTCCATTTTCTGTTTAAAACCAAAAGACTTTTAACTCTTGAACCACAACGGTAGGTCATGATTTTTAAAAATAACTTCCTGTTTGGAAATATACAGAAACAAGAATGAAACAGAAAATCTAAGCTACTTTCATCTAAATTTTTAAGTTTAGCCAAGCCCATAAAAGATTATACAGAACGCTTAAAAAATCCTATAGATTCCATGTAGGTAGCATATATTTTTTATTAAATATAGACAGTAAGCTTAACATTTAGGCATAAATTGCTATTTATTGAATCAATGTGGTGGAAAAAAACATGATTTTTTTATAAAATAACCAAAGAGAAATCAAGATTACTATTTTTTTTTGTTTCTTAAGTTCCTTATATTTGGGCATTCTGTAAAATAGAAGGTCACATTTATTTAATCTAATTCAAAATTCTCTCTTTGATCTGACAGTTTCTCATTTATTGCTTTTGGTTTAGATTGCTTTGTTCTCATTTGTTCTGTTTATTAGTAGATAAAGACTAAGGAACAACTTCAAGTCTTCAAATTGCAATTTACAAATCACATTTAATTAATTTTTGTTAATACTGCTGTAAAAGTCCCAAATTTACTTGAATATTGCTCATCTCCCACTACACTGTTCGAATCTCCTCACTGAAAGAGATTAGACAAAGTAATATTCTTTATCTTTTAAATAGTTAATTTTGTGAGGTGAAGTTACAAGAAAATAAAGAAAAAACCTTACCATGTATATGATTAGTTAGTTTGTGCTGTTGCTTATGTCATGCCTTTCACATGGGAAGAAAAACATTTTTAAGTTACAAAATGAGATAACGTTTCTGGAATTATTTCCCTTCTTTTTTTTCTGAAAATGTTTTCAATTTATATTTGGTATTTTAATTTTTATTGTAGGGATACATTCCTCTTTTTGTAAATGCGACTGCAGGCACAACAGTATATGGAGCCTTTGATCCAATACAGGAGATTGCAGATATATGTGAAAAATACAACCTCTGGCTCCATGTAGATGTAAGTAACAAAAATGTGCTACTATTCAGCCTGAATCTTAGTTTACATGTTTTTTTCTTGAATTAAAATATTTATTACTAGATCCTGAGTAAATGAAAATTTGTTGAGCTTTTTTTAAAAAAAAAAAGTCTTCTCTTTTTTCTGTCTCTTTTAGGCTGCCTGGGGAGGTGGACTCTTAATGTCCCGAAAGCACCGTCATAAACTGAATGGAATAGAAAGGTACTGCACAGTGCTTATTTGTAATACTGTTCTAAAAGTACTTTCATAAGGTACATGACACTTCAACAATTCATGAAAATATAACTTTGCTACGTTAAGGAGTTTAAACACTAAATTAAACAATAGTGAGACAGAAGGGAAAGGTTCAGACTAGGGAGATTGAAACAATTCTACAGAAGAAATCTGTGATGTACTATTGAGTGAGAGGTAAGTTTTTGGCATATTTGAAGGAACACAAGGATATTACTTGACATAAAGGAAGGGAAATAGTTCTATGCTTAGCTTTGAAGGGATCATAAGTCTGGGAATGGATGGAGAAGGATGAAATGGATTTAATTTATTTGAAAAAAAAAATTAAATATTAGAGCTAGACAATCTCTGAAATGTAGGGCTTTGAGAATAGCAGTGATAAATGAGGAATCCAGGGAAGGTGTTTGAGCATGAATACCAACAGTGGGAACTTGCAAAGGTTCTCTCCTAAAAGATGTTTGCAGTTTTTCCAGAAAATAAGGAGTATATGTTCATGATTGTTCTTGTAAATGGAACATATGTATCTGCTTAGTCTTACATCACTCTTGTTTATACACACACACAAAACACATAGGTGTATACAACAAATAGAGGAGGTAGAGACTGAATAAGCAGCAATTTTCAGGGGCAAGTTTCAGTACCTTTAAGGCTTGAAAGGACTATGATAGAGCTGCTACATTTCTGCTGTACTGGGGGAAGATTGAGATGATTTACAGAGAGGCCAGAAAGGGTCACAAATACTCACCTGTCTCAGGACACAGGGGCCTGTGTGTTGGTGCCTACATGAAACAAGCAGGAAGCTCTTGTAGAGGTCAGAGTGAAATCTGCAGAAAAGTGCATGTGTGTACCCCCAGGTACATAACCCAGCATACCAAGATACCCACTGAGACCAGAAGCCAGCCTTTGATTGAATCAAATTTAAAGAGGCAAAGCATTTGTGTTGGTAGTGACAACAGAGTGAGAGTGTGACTCTCCCACTGAACTTTACAATTCCAACTGAGGAGTGATTCCAGGCATATTCTTTGGCATGGTTCTTCCCATATCCAATGATGGCAAGTCTGTAGAAGATGCTATATTTATAATCCCATGGGTGTTCTGGTCTCCAGATTTCTTCTGAAAGGGCTCTACCATAAAATGACGCCCATCTGAAAAAAAATCAGAAAACCAAGGAAGAATCAGAAACTTTAGATCTTTTCCATCATTGTTGATACCAGCCTTCAGGGAATCAAAAAATATTTGAAGTGAGCTCTATCCATGTACTTTTAAATTAGCACCAAATTGCTTCCTTGAGTCAGCCATTCTGAATATAGGTACCCTGTAAAATTGTAAAATGAGTACAGTGAGTAATGTTCTTCCTTAGGGAAAACAAACTATCCTCGGTTTGGGCATCTCATACCGTAAGTGAAGGTAAGTACAACATCAAGGATAGTGTATGGAAGGACTGGCAGCAAAACCATGTGGACCTTTGTGTCACAAGGACAGCAGCATATGGTGTGGAGTACTCTGAAGTAGCAGAATCCTATCAACCTTTGCCTAGTCCAGTTTGCTTATGACTCATGGCAACGTGTCTAATATTAAGTCAGCATTGCAAAATAATTTTCTTAAGATCAGAGGTTTGATCACAGGAGTTTGGCACACCCTTTTTGACCTGGGGTCAGCCCTGAGGTGCTAATTAAGGCCATAATTTTAAGCAAATACAGAAAGCAGCAGGCCATGAAGCGTGAAATTATTTCTTTCCTAGTCAGCTATACAGATCTTCAAACATGGGATGAGGCCCATGTGTACAGGGTAATTGCCTGTCATGGGCCCCAGCTGGGGTCGGTAGCTAACACTTGGGTCTTACTTGGCCTGCTCAGACACATTGGCATGGAGGACTGTGGCATGTGGCATGCTGTCATGGCACAGAGCTGGGATTGCCTCTGGTAGGACAGCCTCTGGCTGGAGGCTGCACTGAGGAGAGAGTGATGGCTTCATGTTAAAATAAACCTAATGCTCCTTATGAGGAATTACGTAAAATTGTCTTTGTTTGAAACCCTAAAAGTTAAATGAATATGTTAAACTGAAGGCATGGTGTTTTAAAAAGGAAATAAGTTGTTATATAAATTAATTTTTCCAGACTGCTCCATCTGAACTGTTGGTGAAGTTTTTCAGAAAGATAATTGCCTCCTAAGTCTGAGCTATTTAGCTGCTGTTTTGCACTGCATATACAGCCAATATTAGATGGATGGTGAGCTCCCCAGGTACAGCACAGGCTGCACTGTTCTTTCAGCTACAGTCTAACCTAGCACATACAGGGGTTGGAATTGTATCTAGGAAGCAGTGGTCCTCAGACTGGGGTGAAGACATTACTGTGTTGCTCAAAACAGAGAAACTGTGGTTGTGTCTGTGTCCTCTGAGAGCAGGGTGTAGAAGAGAAGAAAATACCTTTTAATTTTCTTTCAACCACTTTGTAAAAACACATGTATAGTCTGTGAAATGCAATTATGCACTTTGCTTCTCTGGAACATGCAGTGAATCAAGGGGATGCTTGGTAATTAATTACTTAGGGTGAAAAGGTCAATGGATGTGCAATGTTGGCACATTTATTTCGGTGTCACTATTAAACTGTCTAGGATAGTATGTTAAAATACAGAACATCTGTTTGACTTGTAAATTAGGTGATGTTGTGCATTCACTTGTGCTTACATGTAAGAAATTTTAAGCTGTACATAATAGTAGGATATGATGTAAAATTTTAGAGCCTTTTAACAGTCCATGGGCTTGACAAGCAAGGGCTGTGGCTCTAACTGGGAAAGCAGGTAAACATGCAGAACGTTTTTTTATTTCCTTTCTATTTTTCCAGCAGCTGTTTAATAAAGAACCATATTCTCCCGCAATTCATATTAGTCCCTAAATTCTCTGATACCCCCACTTTCCCCATCAGTACCTTGAATTGATAGGACATGTCAAAGGGGTTTTGTTAATTTTATATTAAATTAATTATATTAGTGCTATTTCTAGAAGAGAACTCTTCTGGGGATGAGTTACAGTATCAGATAATCAGTCTGATACTAATTAGCTGGTATTAGTAATAATATAAACTAATCACAAGTCTGACATTGCAATGTTAACACAAAAGAAATTCCTTTCCTGGACAGCATAGCTGGGAAATAAGACATTAAAGGTAGTAATAATATCCATAGTGATGTCATCATTGACAAAACTCCATATATTTCCAGGTGAAAGCAGAAAACAAAGGTGACTGCTTCAGATTAAGTTTCTGTTTTCCAGACCTATCTGAATGTGTAATTTTTTTTGCAGAGCCAACTCAGTCACTTGGAATCCACACAAGATGATGGGAGTGTTGTTACAATGTTCTGCCATTCTTGTCCGGGAGAAGGTCTGCTTTGTATTTAATAATTAAATATTAAAAAAAAAAAAAAAAAAAAAGTGAATATCAAGCCCTACTCTTTAAGAGGGTACTGCAAAATCTGTTTAATTTCAAAACTTTTGGAAGAATAATTGTGTGGATTTACGTTGTGTTTTGGAAGTTGTTTTACCTGTCCTGGGGTTTTTGGCTTTTTTTATTAAAGTTGTAGACAACATGGGTCAGATGCTCACCTGTTGGATCTTTGCATATTCTAAGAGCAACAATAGAGCCATGCTAATGTACTTCATCTGAGCACCTGCTCTGTTGTTTCTATGATATATTGACTATAGAGCTGCAGTCTTAGTACTTGGTTGCAGTCTAAACTGCTTAAGTAAGAAGCAATTTTTTACTTTACACAGTGGTGTAGAAGTTTCCCACTGTTGAAAAGAAAACTTGCTGCTATTATTATGACTGTACTTTTAGGGCTGGCATCTAGACTCTTTGTTGTCATCAATGAAAGCAAAAGCAGTGTCTTGTTTCTTTTAAGCAACACATATATTTATTAAACGATAAAAAAGAAAATCGTATCATATGTGGATAGGACTAATGGTGTTATCTACTAATCTTTTGTATGCCAATTGCTACTCGAAGTGTTTAGCTGAAGAAGTAATCCCTGTGTATAGAACTGGGATGGAAGAATTGTAAGTTGCAGCCCAAGGTCTGCCACTGTTCTTCCAGCTGATCCATCTCTAAACTGAGGACTGTACCATTTATTTCCCTTTGTAAAACACATCTATCAAAGGGAAGCACTTTGTCTAGTGGCATGTGTGCTTATTGCACCAGCTACTGCAGGATTTTGGCAAGAGTTTTTGTTCTCTATGTGAGAACTTTGATAGATGTTTTTGTATTTATGAGACACATGGGTGTCTTCACATTTCTTGCAAAAAACCCTAATAAACTCTAAAGGAAATGCAAACAATTTGAGAGACGTCATGTGTAAGACGTCTGTGTAACAACAGAAATTTGCTGCTTGGTGTTTCTGCCAGGCATTTCTACCAGTAGTCCACAGATTTCTATTAGTCTGTGAACCATATTTATTTATATGCAAAAAATGTCTGGTTTATGTCATTTGCACTTATGTTTATCACTAATGTTAAGTGTCATAAAACTGAACAACATCCAAAGTTTAAACCCCCAGTAAAGTTTTTTCACTTAATTTTGTGTAGCAATCTGTTGCACTGAGAGACCACAGCTTTATTCTAGTGTGTAATTTAACAAATCATAAATTTAAGTTTAAAAAACATAGCCTTATAAATTGTAGTGGGTAAAGCTAATATCACAAACTAAGTATCCAAATTCAACTGTGAACGTTTTCTCATGGGGGTGTTTATGTGTGTAAAACCATATGATTACTCAGAGACTTCTAAGAGAACCACCTTATGTTATGAAATTCATTTTGTGGCTCAACTCTACAAAACAAGGTCAGTATGTTATAATATGTCCCATCAAAGAACAATTCTCCTGTACATGTTTGAAATACATTTTATGCATTATTAATGTGTACATTCTCTTGTGCACAAATAGCAGGTAAGTCATATAAGTGTACACATTTTTCATTGTAGGGTATCCTTCAAGGCTGCAATCAAATGTGTGCAGGCTATCTCTTCCAGCCAGACAAACAGTATGATGTCTCCTATGACACTGGAGATAAGGCAATACAATGTGGTCGACATGTGGACATTTTCAAATTCTGGTTGATGTGGAAAGCAAAGGTAAATAACAAGAGTTTAGCTCAAAAACCAGAAATGCATTTATTTAATTTCTAAGTGTCACATAATGGAATACTTTATTTTAACATAAATGTTTGTGTCATTACAATCTCTAAATACACAGGTATCCAAGTATTAACTCAGAAAGGAACTGTATAAATTTTAGAAAAATTCTAGCTGTCAGTAAATTCAGACAGCAATTAGAAGAAAGGTTTAAGTCACTAGATGAGTCCTGAAGAAGAACTATTGAGGGCAGGGCACCAAAATAATCTCTTGTCGTGATGCTCTATAATTGCATATGTATTTTATGACAGATTACTTGTAGTGTCAGCAGAGTAGCCTTGATGACTTACAAGAGTCCTTTGAACATGACTTTTCAATGCATAGGTTTTTTAAGCCACTTGGAAAACAAAACTTTTTCTGAGGAAGCATTGCACAAGTGATGATTCCACAGCTGATTACCTGGTACTACTGTGGTAGGCCTGGATGGCTGAATTTAAGCATGGGCTTCTGTCCAGGCTTGCATGTTCACAAGATGAGGGTTCATGTAGTCAAGAAAACACATTCCATTTTTATTGCTTTATCTGCAGTCATCTCATTACTGTTATTCTTGCTCTTCTGCTGGCAAAATGGGAATTCAGTTGGATAAACATGTCCAGAGTCTAATTTTTAAAATAAAATTTATATTAAATCTAATGATAAACTCTAAAATCATAAAACAATTTTCACTTTGGGAGAAAATGCTTGCTTCTTCATTCATGTAAAAAGTGCACTTTAAAAAAATACAACTATTTATTATCAATATTCATATACTTTTTCTGGGATTACAATCTTAACAAGATATCAGTGGGTAGGCAAGTGACTTCTAGTAAGCATATTGCAGACTTCTACTTGCTGATTAAATGCACATTTCTAGCAAACTGCTCAGAGGAAATAATTATTTCTCAATTCTTGCAGTTTCAGCTGAGTTCCCATTCCAAGTTTCTGGTCTTTCAGCAGGAGCTGTGAAGCCAGAACATAGTATATTTGGAAACTGGAAAAAATGCAAAAGACCTAAAATAATCCACTAAAACTATTGAAAGTCTTTGTTATTTTCATAATAAATTCTCTTAAAATGAGACAAACCAAATAGTGACTTACAATTGGGCCACCTTTAACCACTTTTTTATCATTGATTACTGCTACTTTTAAGTTACAAGAAATAACACTGCTAAATGTTTTCTGCCTGAAAGTATTTGAGTGAAACCTATCTGAAAAGGTGATTGCATCAGAGCAGAAAAAGAAATTATCATATAATTAATGCCTACTTTCTTATTAAAACAGGGTACGGTAGGATTTGAAAATCAGATCAATAAGTGCCTGGAGCTGGCAGAGTATCTCTATACTAAAATCAAAAACAGAGAAGAATTTGAGATGGTTTTTGAAGGGGAGGTAAGTTTACTTTCACATATGTATGAGCCAAATCTGTCTTCATGCTTATCACAGTTATTCAAGACAGCTATGCAAAACTGCTCTTATTTTCTAAAGAACTACATGTTCTACGTATTGGCATCTGGGCAGTTTTTTTGTCAAATACATGTGGTTTTGTACCATAAATGTCAGGTTTATCTCCTCCTCTTCTGCACAGGCCTTTTCAGTTTAGGGCATGAATACCTTAATACAACCTACTCATACTGAGATTATTATGTACATAACTGAGAATCTGTTACTAGTCCCACTGCATAAACCTTTGGGTCATAGTATAAACTTCATTTCTCCTTTTTCTAAGAAAAGGGAAATTGGGTTGCCCTTGATGTGATCCTGAAAAACAGTTTACACATAAAACTGCACAAAGGTGAAAAACTTCACAAAGGTGAAAAACAAGTGCACTTCATTAGCAACCTAAATATTGCAAATGGAATGATGTATAAAGAATCTAAGGCAGCAGAGGCAAGCAGCAGTACTGCAGACCATTTCTTTCTGTTTAACGTGCAGGACTACAAAAGTTAATACTGTATTCTGTCTTTCATGTCTGTGACAAAATATGCTGACTTGCCTTTAGTGTGGGGACTGATCTGTATAATTTTTTTGATTGATGTGTATGTTTGGTTCTTTTTGCAGCCAGAGCATACAAATGTATGTTTTTGGTATATTCCTCCAAGTCTCAGGGGTATGCCAGACTCTGATGAGAGAAGAGAAAAGTTGCACAGGGTAAGTTTTTTTGGTTAAATGTAAAAAAGTTAATTCCAAATTCTGAGACATCAGTTCTCCATTGCTTGTTATGACCTTGATATTTGTTCACTTTTGTCTTCTATTTATATTGATGATGAAGTCATGTTTTCCCTATAGAACCAGACTCAGAACATGTTCAGTTATCCTGTGCTCACAAGTGTTACAAGCCTTCAAAAGTAGCTAGGCCGACAGACCTGACAGTCTTCTTTGGATAGGACAGTTTGCCAACAAAAGAAACAGAAGGGTAATTGCTTGAAAATGCTTGGCAAGGTAAAGGACATGAAAATCTGTAAGTTCCTTCTCAGGTATTTATTTTGATTTTAAATGCTGATACATTAATGCATTTCAGTGAAAATGAATACCCTTTGGAGGACTTGGGGATACATTTATTTGAAGTGGTAGAGAGAAGTGAAGGCATCATAGCAGCACCACCAGAAAAAATATCATGATATTGAGGACTTGAGGAAAGCAAAATACAGTAATTTTGTAGTAGTGTTTTAGACAGAAGTGGATTGAAATCCATTCAGGAAACAAAAGAATGATTTCACAGGTGTCAAAAAAAATTGCTCTTTTTTGTCTGTATGTGTGAGTGTGTGTTAGGGAAGGGAGAAGAATGGGTAGATTTTATAGAGGAGTTAATGACTGCATAACAGTGGGGAAAGAGAACAGAAGAGAATACAAACTCCTGGGTAAAATTCCTGGGTCAAGCCAGTCCCACATTATATAAAGAAATTGCCAAAAAAAAGAGAGACTTGAGAAAGATAGAGGTAAGAGGTAGGAAACAGCAAGAAGGTTGAAATATTTGATTTGATCCTGTTAGAGGACATCATAAAGCATTCTACAAACAGCAAAAAATCCAGACATCTGACCTTGCCTGGCAGAGAGTAGAGCATGAATGAAGGAGAATGAAGCTCTGGATGAAAAAACTGGGTTTAGTCAATACCAAATATTAAGACTGTCAGAACATTGTTCCTTGTAAATTAAACCAAGGAAGTGAGATTGTGGTAAATGCACAGTACTGCAAAACTACTGGAAGCTTTCCATGGCTTATGCTAACAAAAAATATTCTTTATGACATAGATCTTGAAAAATTTCCATTGTTGTCCCAACATACAAAATGCTTTGAGAATACATAATATTCTCATTGAAAATACCCATTACCCTCAAGAAGGTCTGGAGTGGACTTTCATACAGAAGCAGAAAATGTTTCATCGTGACAAAATCTTCAGCACAAGGAAACAAGATATACATTTAATGTATAAAATTATTACATAGTGAATAATATGGGATACCATTAATTTGTAAATAAAAAAGACAGATGTTGTTGTTGTCAAATTTCCTTTAAATAGCCAATCCTACATATTTAGTTTTTCAAGCTTTTTCTTGATAAAGACATTTTTTATCAAAATAAATGCCTGTCAATTTATTTTTTCTGAATTAGGAAATGCTGTGACATACAAGGAAAGAATAATATTTTTCTTCCCTCTTTCTCTCTCTCTCTCTCTTTTAAATGATGAAGGTGGCACCAAAAATCAAGGCACTGATGATGGAGTCAGGTACCACCATGGTTGGATATCAGCCTCAGGGCGATAAAGTCAACTTCTTCCGAATGGTCATCTCAAACCCAGCAGCAACTAAGTCTGACATTGACTTCCTCATTGAGGAAATTGAGAGATTGGGGCAGGAGCTGTAGTGGTTGAATTATTTATTTCTCTAATTCACTGCTTTCCAGCACTGGCTATTTTTTTAACCCAGTTCTGCAGAACATGTTTTAAGGAAATTCTCTTTCCGTAAGTTCCAATCTCCTAAGACATCCTAAAACAAAACAACTATAGGCTACTGAAATATATATGTATTGGTAGATCATATTATTGAGGGAAAATGTATTATCTTGAAGTTGAAGTACTATTGACTCTTACATTGGTCTTGTTTATTGTAGAGAGCAGAAAATTAATAAGTATTAAAATAGCAAATTAAGAACTCTGCACAGTATATATGTACAGTATAAATAAATATATATAATTATATATATACATACATATATATATAAAAGGTGGTTATAAACTTAGATCTAAGCCACAGCATGTTTTCCACTTTAAGAAAATTAAGTTTTCCTTCAACAACTTTGATGTGGATAATGTGCTACAAGTTTTTCTGCCAGACAGAAATAGACATATAGAAACATTCCTAAAATGTAGATTCTTAGGAGCTAAAGAAAATGTATAGCAGTATTAGATCTTATTGTTGGTGCTTTTCTCACATACAAAACAGCAATCTCTAAGAGCACCTCTGAGTAAAATAGTTGTACTTGCCCTTTAGTGTCAAATCAGGGGATGACAGTAGCAGTCATTGTAACAAGTATATTATTGCTGTATTTTTAGAGGTTAATTTGTGTAGATTGTGTATATTATTGTTAAATGACTTTGTGTAAAAGGATTGAAATGTAATAGTTTTACAGCAAGATAACTGTTTAATTGTAGGTATCTGAAATACTTGCTTATTTATATGCAGAGATTTACCATGCTGAAGAGTCGTCTTGTATTTTCTTCCATTTGTAATGTAACCTATTTATATATTATTGAAGTTCTAAATAATGTTTATGGTATTTTAGTGTCTTTGTGAGCCAAAGAAAAAATACGAAAATATTAGTTGAAACTTTTGTTTAAATCCTAGTGCCCTTAAAGTAATAACTTTAAGATAATTTTACTGAAGATAAGGAATTCTGACACTGTGTATAGACTATCAAATTATGGGATCCCTTTAATCTATTAGAATTATTAGAAATTTCAGTTTTATTTATTGTAATGTCAGACTGTCTGTTCAGTGTTCTGAATGCTTTTCTAGTGAATATTGATTGCTAACCAAGGCCCCTGTTTTTGAGTTTTATTTCAGGACTGACCTCTGTTACCATTTTAACTAAATTCTGTGAGAGTTTTAACCAGCATCATTCTTTCAGTGAAATGGAATTCACTGTTTGGAGCCTATAAAATAAATAAATTCAAAAGTAATCTCAGTATCTTTTAATACTGCTAGCTTGTCCCAATAAATTCAACTGCTTAGGCTTTTCAAAGTATAGACACCAGATTCATCTGCAGCTTGGTCGATTTTAATCATTAGGTAATCAATATCACTGAGTGGAAAAGTCCATACTGGAAACAGAGTAGTGGAACAAAATTGAGATTCAATACTCCTCTGTTCACTGAGTTATTGTCATGGTGATAAATGGAATATGCTAATTTCAAATGTTTTCATACATGGTTCTTTGCAAGTCAGTAATTAATTGCTTTTTCTCCCTCCCCTCCACCTCAGTAATGAAACTGAATTATTTCAGAAACTTTCAGTGAAATACAGTCATACTATGCAGATTTTGCAGTCTCTCTGGCCCCTGTCAGTCCTGTGGAAGGAGACGTACAGCAAGAGAGGTTTCCACCCTGCAGGTCCCACTGGCTGTCTTTTGAGGATGGTGTCTCACATTTGGGGCTGTGTTAACGAAGGGAGAAGAAAGAAGCTGTGAGGGTAAATGCTGTATCTTACGGCACAGCCTTTCCAGCTTTTCATAGGACTCTTGCTTATTCCTCTTTCATAACCTTCTGTAAAATCTTTTCTTTGAATCGAGTTGAACCTAAAAATTATTTTAAATTTGTCTCTGACCTTTACATATATATGAATTTCAAAATAGATCTGCATTGTTACTTCATACCATTAAACCCTCTGATAATCTTACCAGTACAGTATTTATTTCATTAGATTTTTTTCAAGACAGTGTAGCTGGTTTCTTGCCTTCTTGATCTTAAACCTCAGTCTTCCTCAATTATAAGCCTATTGTATTACTGTGTATTCAACACTTGGCATTTCCTGATGTAAACATCCTTGCTGTATGACCTGAGGCCTGCAGTACAGATGTAGTTGGCATGAACATTGACTTCAGTGCTAACTTCCATTTTATTAAATGCCATTCTTTATAGATACCAGCTATTCATCAAAACTAGAGGAGCTCTCATTAAGAACTGTTCTTAGAGTACAGAAATAATGTTTTGGAGAAGCACATGTCACATTTTTATTTCAGACTTCTGTCTGAAATCTGGTCACAGTCTTAATTTATTCAAAGGGAAGCTACAGAAGATTGAAAAAAATCTTTCAGTCCTTCTTGTTTATGAGAAACAATATGAACTAATTAATCCAAAGATTTATAACTGGTGACTTAGCTTCACTAGAGGATTTTGTGTCTTCCACACAAACACCATGGTTCTTAGGATTTCCACCAGTTCTTAGGTAGAAATTTCTGATTTCCTCCACCTCCCTTGTCAATTAAGAGTACTACTAAAGCTCTAATTTGCCCTCAGTCCTCTAACCTTAATATTTTACCCACATGAATCCAGATCACCATCTCAATATTCTAATAACAGTTGAATGTGTCTGAGATGTTAATCTTCTTGCAGCATATAAACTAGGTGAAGAGTATCATCTCCATCCTGATCACAAAGCTGCAGGAGAGACTATAATACAGCTGACTGGCATTTGTACTGCAAGCCCCTGACTGTTCTGTGGTGGAGTCAGAGACAGATCTAGAGCTCTTTGGTGCATATATAACGTTTTTTTCACTAGAATTTCTGCTTCTTTATTTAATGGAGTGTCTTGTGTTTTGAAGGTCAAAAACATCAAAGGTTCTTTGTTGCTGTTGCCATTGTTGGTTTGCCACTAAACGGGAATAATGGAACTCCTCCTGCTTGTTTGGGAAGCAAGACAGTAAATGCATAGGTGTCTCTAAAGACAGAGGGCTTAAATTTATCTTCCTACCCTCTGTGTTTATCTTGCTTTTCTGCAGTGTTGTGTCTTGACACAGATGACCACAATTAGAGTTTTAAAAAGCTTTTGATTATAATATCAGATTCTGGGGTGTTTTCCTATTACATATACATATGCATTCAACAGGCACCATGCTCATATTAATTTCTGACTTAGTTAACTGATTTTAACAGAGCAGTCATTAGTGAGAAAACTCATCTGATTTCTTATTAGGTCATTTCCATCTGAGTAATATGCCACAGCTTCTCAGACTAGCACTGACCTGGAATTTTCCTTCTTTTTAATCCATATACTATTGACTGTGAGAGATTAGGATATATGGATATACATAAATATTGACTAATGTAAAGCATTTTAATTTAAGGTGAGCAACTTTGTTTTTCTGAGGTTTAAAATATACCCTGAGGTAGCAATTTTGCCTTTAAAATCACATGGACAATCACTGTAACTTCGCATGGGTGAATTCAGATCAATTAACCAATAGGCAAGACCTTAGCCTGAACAGGTAGCTGCAGTGCTTATTAATTCATATAATTTATTTGGAAAGACTGACCACTAGATACAAAATCAAGAGCAGCTGGTGATTTTGAATGAGAAAAAATCTGATTGTGTTATTAAAGGTAATTTTTATAGAAAATAGATTATACCATTTACAGCAGATAGCCAGAAGCAGGGGCCTTGGGAATAATCCAGAATTTTAAAATCATCATGGAGTTAGCTCATAATCTGTTTTTTGAATGGTGAAAAATATGAAGAGATTTTTTAAACAGAATCTCTGTTTTGTGGTTTAAGAAATGTTGAAGTTATAAAGAAGTTATGCAATGCAGTTTTAATTTTTCAATAAAAGTTTATCTTAAAAATGACTAATTTGTCTCATATCATTTTTGTGAGATCTTTTGTTTCCTTAAGAATATGAGACAAAAGCCGTGCAATATTATCCCTCACTTTAAAAATAGTGAGGCAAATGCTAAGGCAACTATTTAATTTCAATTGTGGATTGAATGTGAGCTTGTACCCACAGAGACTGAGGAATAACCACAAGTACAGAACCTTGGTCAGTTTGGACAGGATTGTTGAGACATAAGACTTGTGTATAATATGAAAAATGTGCTTTAAAATCTTGGATTCTAGACCATATTTTGGGGTAACTGATCATTGTCTTGTAGGAGATAAAATAATTTTAGTGGGGTTTTTATACCAAATAGATTGAAAAATAAGAGTACATCTCAAATTCATAAAAATATAAAATTCTTTTTTTTATGGTATAGACAAATTCTGATTAATTGCTGCTCTATGCATTATCCACAGAACTGTCATTGATTTTAACAGGATATAGGAAATTTGATTTTAATTGCTTCAGGGTAGGATGAGCATCCTTCAAGTAGGACGAGTTTTCTTAAGAAGAGCTTTATTTTCAAGTTAAGTATTTTATGAAGCAAACTGGTCAAAACTAGAAAAATACACACAAAGAAACTTACTAAGCCAATTAGTATAGCATACATATGGCATCACATAAAGCACTTAAAGTAATGAAAGATGATTGTATGGGGTGACTATTAAGGAATGTTCAGCTTATGCACAGACTGTTCAGTAAAATGTTAGGACCACAGCACAACTGTTGGTAGTTAGTGCAGCTCTCTATGGTCAACAGAATTACACCTGCTTGAATTTCTTCTTAGTGTTTTATAATTTGCAAGTTATGACAGTTATGTGGAGTGCAACGATACATGAATTTGGGCTACTGTTCACTCAAGAACAGCAACTAAGTGAGGAGGAGATGAGAAGATGCAAGCACTGTCTGAAAGCAAAGGATAAAAGAAAGGATGGTGCAAAACAGAAGGATTTGTGTTTCATTAGAGCATTTGAAAGAATTAAACTTTTGGACAAAGCAAAATTAAAATATTTGTTAGAAGAAAAGGTAAGATGCAAGAAGACGATTTTAAGTAGACTTGGTAAAGACAGAGAAAAGTTCTGGTTCTCTGCTTTAATAAATCTCTCTACTGAGGAAAAATGGACATATTTAATAATCATGATAACAGAAAAACCTGAAGATATGGGCCTTGAGTTATTTCTGCTATGTATAAGTACTCTGTTCAGCATCTGAATGTAATTATTTCAGATTGGATAAGTATATTTGAGAGTATATATTGTGAGTGTATTTATGTCTTGGTATAAATGAGAAGAACATGTACATGCTTTACAAACTCAGTGTGTTTGTAAAAAATTAAGTTTTGCATGATGATGAGTGTTTTATGTAGGATTTTTCAGGACAGTTGAAGTATAATATAAACAAGAATATAGAGAAGGAAATAGTAAATTATTTTCCCTTACCCTTGAAAGTATGTGTGTGTGTTGGATATTTATATAAATGATTAAATCTCTATCATATTAAAGTCTCAAATTACATACCTTTCAACAGGATACCAGTCTGGTTCATCAAAGAACAGTTGGTTTGATGCAGGAATGAATGTATAAAAATATTTGGCCTTTTTTTTTGTGGAAAGGTGATGTGTCACGACTGTGTGAGCACAAATATGTAACATCAATGAAGATGATAGGAAATGGAGAAAAACTAAGCTTAACATTCAGGAAAACCTAGAAAAAATGTCACTACTAGCAAAATCACACATGTAAGTACAATTACTTTACCTTAGATTATAGAAGTCTATCATCTGTGGCCACAGTGTAGCTGATTCAAAGCAGTGTCTACTTGGTGTGACATCATTAAGAATTTCAATTAAGCTAGTGCATAAAGCAGGCATGTTGGCCTTCCAAAAACTAAAAACTGGAATGCACTTTAAATCCAGCAGGTGAGAGTGTTTTTAACACTTTTAAAAAACGTGAGAAAGGCACAAGACATTTCTCATTCAGTATCATATGCTATTTATATCTTTAACAGTTTACATGTATTAGAAATGACATTCACTGTTTAACACATTGCCTTATTAAGACTTCCCATGGGCCTCAGCAAAAAAGGCCATTAATCTCAATTAAGCTTCTTCCTTTACTTTTGGGAAGGTTGCCCACAGGGTAAGACTGACATTTGTTCTTGTGGATATACAACCAGCCCTATCACTATATAAATTCTTTATCTCCATTAGCTTGAGGCTTTTTCTGGTTCCTTGTTGCATTTTCTGGCTGTGAGCACCCTCTGAAGACAAGGCCCTTATTGACTGTCTCTTTCAGGTGATTGACTCTCCTGCCACATGCACAGCACTGGCCATCACTAAACACACTATCACAACTCTTGATTATCTCAAGGAGTACAGCTGCACCGGGCTGCAGTATGAGATCTCGATATGCTGAGTTTAACAGTGCTGAACCAGAAAACCACAATTGTTTTGATTACAGCAGGATTTCCTATTTTGTGGGGAAAAAAAACCAAAAGAACTTTTACTAATCATTATAATCATGACTCGTAATAACTCATTGTTTTAATTTGCCAGAAGGTATGCTGCTACAATAATTCACTATACTCACTTATCTTGGTTGCACTTTAAAAGTCTATTACTTGCACCTGACTCAGTTATGTTTCAGGGGTGCTATATTTCTTCATACTCTTTTGATCATCATGACTCTTCTATTAATCTACAGTTTTTCAAGAAGACGTGTGGGGGATTTTCCCACTACAAAAGAATCAAGTTTAGTTTCCCTGCTGTAAATATCCCATATCAGTGAGTTGTTGTTAGTTTTTACTCAGTCATAGCAAATGTAATTATTCTGTAGATATAAATTAAATACCAGCTTTATCTTACAGTATAATGTGATGCGTCTTCTTTTGTCTTCCCAAGCATATGAGGCCTGTCCTTTTGCAAGCTATGATGTGATTGTGAAGTCCCAGATTGCTAATCTGGGACTGGAACCCTGGCAGTAAGAACTGTTGTAAGAATTGCGATCAGACAGCTCCCTCTGCTTCCTGAAGTGAGTGCTTGTAGGCTGATTGCAGCATTAGAGCTCATGTTGCAGGTTAAGGAAGTTAAAAATTTTTTTTCCTTTCAAATACATCAACATTACTTTCTAAAGAGCTACTAGGCCAGTAATTGCTACAATTTTCCTTCCCTAAAAGCCTAGGGTTTTTTTCCTCTCAGAAATTCTGTGACTACAGTGTAAATAATTATGCTTAGCTATTGTTGAACGACTTCAGCACTCATGTTAATTTTATATATATAATGCTGCTATAATTGTACAATTACTGCTGTACTGGAAGCAGACCAGAGGTGGAATAGAGGTTCTCATGGGAGTTTGAAGGCTCTCTCATTTATTCTGTAGCTCAGACCAGAGTTGTCTCCATTAAGCTGGCAAAGTGGTCTAAAAAAGGAACTGAAATCACTGGATTATACAATAGAGATTTGTTTGGATTCTCAGGAAAATGTACATGGCTTGAATTTACGACAGGAATGTCTGTTCCCCTCTCATCTTTTAGCAAATACATTTAGTCAAAAGAGCTTCAACAAACACAGGGCCCTTACTTGGGACCATGTCTTCAGTTTAGGTTTATGTTGTGAGCTACTGATTCATCTACCTACCAGGTAATTTCTAAAAAGGCACAATTCATATACAAGTGTACATCTGTAGGCTTGTAACAAGAAATTATTCTGCAAATACAGGACATCCACGAAATTTTAGAAATAAATAATGTTTTATATATTATCTGTCTTCCCAGCATTCCATATTTCTCATCCTTCTAGTGAATGGATCAGTAGATCCTTTCAAATCTGTGTATAGGGGAGAGAGAGTGTACAAGGAAAGCTTCTGTGCCAGGCTGCCAAATCGATCTCTTATGCCTGTCTTTGAATGGAAGACCAGATTCTGAGGTTGTTCTAACACGAGACAAAAAACCACCAGGGTTTCTTGGGTACAAATTAAAAGGGAAAGAGAACTGGTACACCAAAGAACAGTCACACAGAGCTAATTTCAAAATAGTCAAGTTGTTCAGTAGGCAGAAGAAAATGTACAGCTCACTTCTGGATGAATAATTTACAAAGTGGTGAAACATCAGGAGAAGCCAAGAAATAATTTGATACCACTTGAATGGTGCTCATTGCATATAGTTTGAAACATCAGCACAGAGTATGTTATTTTGCAGGAATAAATAGAAATGTAGATGAATATCTACTAGTCTTAACTGCTTACTTATATAATATTAGATTCATAACGTTTTACTGGCGGTAATATTTTTTCATTACATCCATAGACACTAGAAACCTTTTTTACCATCTACATCACTCAGCAAAAGGTACTAAGAGGAATTGTAGGGATGTAAAGCTTTCTTCTATCCACTTTTTCTACTTATGTTTATCTATGTTAAGTCAGGTTAATTTTCTAGTAGTATTGATGTCTGTCAAATTATGTGTTGTCTTCCTAGGCCTAAATAACATGAGTTTCATTACTAAAATATTTTGAAATAGCAAAGGGCAAAGTTAAACAGTGAAAAATAAACTGCTCAGAAACAGACTTGCAGAAGCAAGTAATTTGATCTAACAGATTATTCTATCTCCATGTGATTTGAGTCTGATGTGCTCTCTGAAATGCAGATTCAGCAATCTGAGCAGCTGTTCAGCAGTTACAACAAAGAATACCAAGGATTTAGAAAAATTGAGGCCTGTTTCCCTATTACACTGTAAAATCAGGCTTTTCTCTCTAGTTGTGAATGAGAGATGTGATTTGGTAGGTTCTTGTCCACTAAAACCAAGTCACATTCAGACTTTACCTTTTTTTTTAATAAATCAGTTACTGTTTGAAAAGTTTTACGTAGTAAGTTATGTAAAATCTTCTCATGGAGAACTGGATGTCTAAATCATACCAAATATCTTGATCAGTTATTATACAAGAAATTAGGAAAACAATATAAAATAATAGATTTAAAGTATGCATATAAAAATATATCAAATGTCAGAAATATTTTACCCAGAGTATTTTGATTTTACATTCTTTTGTTATAAACTACATCCTACAAATAGCTTTTAAACTACCTTATAAATTGAAGATCTTTATAATTTCTTTTGTCTTTATCCATGCTCTATAAGCCACATTGTAATTGTAGCTAGTTTTATGAGCCTGTATTATTTGTAGGTCTGGACTCAGTAACATTTTATAAGATGCAGCTGTTGAACTGCTTTTAGCTGGTTCAGTAATGGTTGCAATTGTTTTGCAGTTGACTGTAATTCCTGGGATTTAGTTGGTTTGCTATTTAAAAGCAACAACAACAAAACAGGAAACCCTTGATAAATTACATTCCTAATTTATGCAGTTCTGTTATAATCTGTTGATAGCTCTCTAAAAGATCAAGACCTAACAGCATAAATAAAGAGGTAGTCTTAAACCTAACATAAAAATAAAGTGACTTCACCCTGGTGTAATGCTATTGAATTTTAGTGCAGTTATACAAAGGAAAATTAAGGTGAAACTGAATGAACTAGAACCAGGTGTACTGTCCTGGTTCTAAAAGGGATGTGACTATACTAAAATAAAAAGGTAGTTTAGGAGAAAAATAAGGTCAGGGTGATCACAAGAGATGCTCTGCATCCCTTCTGTCAGCCTCCTCCTTGGTTTCCAGCTACAATTTCAGAGTCATATTTCATGGCTGGACATCCAACAACTTTAACTTGCCAAACTTTGCTGCTGTGGTACAGCTGCTCGTAAAGGTATAAGAATGGTGGGCACTGTAATTCCTCTGTGAATATTTAGGTTATATTGTCTAAGTCCCCTCTTCAGGATCATGCCCAGATTTCTTTTGAATCTCTCCAAGGATGAAGAATGGGGATGAATCTAATATCTGGTGCCTCCTGTTTTCCTTCTGGATGTGATGGTGAAGGTAAGCACATACCTGGAAGTGAGAGTAGATTATTCCACTTGCAGTTAGGAGGGAGACCTGACTAGTAAAGTCATAAAGCCTAAACTACCTTAAAATCTAGAGACCTACAAAAAATAAAACAAAATAAAACAATCCCACTAAAACAAACAAACAAACAAACATCCCTCAGCCCTAACTAACAAGCAGAGATCCAGTGTAAAAGGAGACTAAATATTTTCATCTCCTTTCCAGATGTCAGAAGAATCAAATATCAAAATTTAGATCTATTAATCTTTTATATTTATTTGGCCTGAACAAATATAATACTAAACATGCTGGAAATATCTCAGAAGGTGATAAAGAATTGTATTGTGTATTTACAATGGAGAAATAAAATAATTCCCCACAATCATCTTAATATTTTTGATTAGGTTTAACCATTAGAAAACTCTTATTCAGAGTCAGGGGTTTTCCTATGAACAGAGAAAATATTGAAGTAGATGGGCCTCTCTGTGCCTGATGTCCTTAAACTTCTTAATGAATGACTGATATTGACTGAGACAGTCTTCTAAAATTGTGTTGGTGTTCTTAAAGTAGTTGTGTTTTGATCTGTTTCAACAGCTTTGCTAACACTTTGCACTAAACAATTTGCAATCGTAGCTTTTTAAGGCAACTAGAAACTAGCCTTTTTCTTTTGTTTGCTTTTTAACTGAGTGGGATTATCTAAACTGTTACCCATATTACAGTAATTAATTAAAAAACTCTCTAATATCTGTTTCTCATTATGACAGAGTTAGGTCATGAATTCTGTATTAAAAAAAAAAAAAAAAAAAAAGAACTGTAACAAATAAGAGTCACTGTTCCAAGATGATTGTGTAATTTTGCATTCTGACTGCATTTTGCACTGATCAGACTTTAAATTTGCTACTCTCCAATTCACTTTTTCCCAGCTTAGTCTCTGTATAAAGTATATTTTAAAGATTGAGGAAAAGGGAGTAGCCAGTTTTACCAGGGAGGGTACAAGAAGATAAAACAAGGTTAAAATGAGATGAACTAGAAGCCCCCTACAAGTCTGACATTGTACATTGTATTTTTTAAAAGACAAAATGGGCTTGTAAAAAATGGAGACATATTGGAAATAGACCCCCCTGCCTTTGATATTCTAATATGAAAAAATACAACTCTAAAGCTTGTGTCAGTAGCTCCCAGTCAGTAGATTTTCTGTTTCCCACTGGGCTTTCAGTAGTCATTTTCCGAAGAGAAGCAGCAGGAAGAAGCAGTTGGAGAGAAGACATGGGGAGCAAAACTGAGCACTCAGATGTATAGGTGAGGACAGGTCTCTCCCGGACCTGAGAATTGCCTGCAGGTAGGCCTGTGGCTGTGAGCCTCTGCTTCTTCCAGATCCTGCTGGATCTGGGCCTTAGCCTGCAATTTCTGGCTCTTGCAGCACTCTTATGTTCCTTTTCTAAGCAGTTCTGTGGCTTCCATCAAAAGCAGTGGGTAAACTGCCTTTCCTCTGCTCGTTTCTTGGCCACAGCAATTTCCTCTGTGCCTCTGTTTGTTAGTCTCTTTATGGTGACCGCAATTTTTCCCCTTCATGCTGACTTAAGTAGGAAAAAATTTCAAATGATCATCTGTTCTCAATTTTCTTCAGCCATTTAACTCTTTCTATCCTTGTTGTTTTGCTTAGCAGATTCTTGGCCCAGATCACTGTTCCAGGAGTGTCTGGGCCTAGGACGACATCCAAGTTTGTGTTAGAAGTTAAAAGCCCCATGTAACATCCCACAGTTCACTGAACCTGACACCTCATCAAGAAAAGACACTCAAAAAATACATTTGGTAGATGATGTCTGTCCCTGAAAATAAATAAAGCATCTTCCAGAAATGTCTTTGAAAGTCCTAGCTAATGCTTTGTACAACACTTCTCTGTAACGTCATACTCTAATGCTATCCTGTAAGTCAGAAGGAAGGAAGCCCTCATGGTTAAGGTTCAGTCATTTTTGTGAATGACACCACACTATTCAGAGTGTTACAGCATAAAAGCTGGTCCATACATTCAAGGAGGTATTGCAGGACTCAAATCCCTTGACTCTAGTAGTCATCTACCCAGAACAGCTAGAAGAGGAATCAGTGCCAGCAGGAATAAAGGGGCAGCTCCAGAAACTGGCTGGGTATTTCCAAGTGGTACTATATCACCAGTCCTGTCAATTGCACTGACACCTGCAAATCCCATCTCAGAATAAATAGAAGATACTCCAGCACATCCAGCTGCACCCACCAGCTCTTGTTTCCCAAACCTCGTGCTTGCTGAGAAATTAATCTGATCAGGTGGCATTAGCAAGGGCCATTGAATCATTCTTGTCAGCAGTACGGAAAAGCACTGTTGTTCTGTGTTGTTTGGCTTTCAGTGCAGTGATTTCAGATGACAAACTGCTCATTTGATTTTTAAGCTCAACACATGGGTGACATCCTCAGCTGCTGACTTTGGGACGCTGCAGAAAGCAGGGAGAGCTCCATCTGCCTGCGGTGAAATGGAAACCAAGTCAAACAGCTGCTAGTCCAGGGGTAGTGATTCTTGTCATAAACTGTTCTTTAACTTAGTTTAACATATCTAGGTAGCTGCAAAAAATGACTTCTGGCACTTTTTCTCTTGTTATAACTCATTGGTTTTGCTAATTCACACAGGAAGTCCTTCAACATTTACTCTTTGGAAGTGATGCCAAGAGCACTCATAGCCAGCAAAGAAAGGATTAACCTAAGCTCCAGCTTCCAGTTGCTCTCACTCCTACATGTGAGAAAGCAGAAATTCCAGGGCTTTTTTCGAGAAAGATAGGGTACTACATTGTGTTTACACTGCTTTCTGGCTAGGCTTAGAAGATCCGATTATATCCTATGATTTTTCTGTCTTCTTAATCAATTTTATTTGCTTCCTCCAGCAAGAGCTCATTAAGAGAAAGGTCATCTGGCTGTAACAAACCCCACCTACTGAATACTTCTACCCATTAATATTCTTCCTAGGACTTTAAGGCCATTATTTGAGGATTGCCACTCCCATGGCATACTAGTTTTTCTTATCGTATTCAAGCTCACAAACTTAATTTAAAAATAAATAATGTTCACAAGGAGAGGCCTCCTGGTTTCTTGGGGATGTGATAAATAACAGTCGAAGCTCAAAAAATATATTTCCTTGTTGTGGAAGATAGAATCCTTCTCCTTAAGACTTGCAGGAAAAGAAGTTATCAGCTATTGAGGCAGAAGAAAATTAATCACAAAGGACTTCTCAGGGCAAGAAAAGATAAAGGACAGAGAATTGAGTGTTGGTTTTGTTGGGGTTTTTTTCTGGAGGGGGGATTAAAAATAACTTAAGAAATGCATAATTGTGGAACCTTTAATATTACATGTCAGGATAAAAACAATTCAAAAATATAACAAAGACTAAAAGGGTCATTTCCTGAGGCAAAAGCAGATTGAGCTTTCTCTGAGCTAGCAATGTATTGTTTCAAGCATGGCTGGAAAGAGGGTAATGGTGCTTAGTTTGTAGCTGTCCAGAAGATGGAGGAATGTGCCCTTCTGTGACTAATGAATGCACTTAGGAGGGCTGTCAGAGAGCTGGAGCTCTGTGGGCAGGAAAGAGGAGTATTGTGAACGTGTATAGCCCATGGGGTCAGAGCATCCTTGTGTTAGAGGCTGAGTGCAGTATTTGTCCTGTTTATATCAAATTTCCTCTGTCAATATTTGTATCATTCCTTCTTTCTGTAAAAAAGGACTTCCTAGGACCTTTGTATTCCTTCCCCTTTCACCCTATTCACATGTCACAGGTTAGCCAAAAGAGAAGTAGCCCAGTAATAGCACATGTGCAGCACAAGACAGTGTTTATGGAATGCCTGGTTTCAGAAGGCCTCATTCTGGACTTAGGGATGCAGAAGAAAATGACAGAACTTCTGGGAGAGGCAACTCTCTGGTAACTCTGCCTTGGGACAAAGGCAGTTTCTGTTTCTTAGGGCTTATAGAACTGCTCCTGTACTCTGACAACAAAATCTATGAAGGCCAAAGCTATAAACCCAAATACTGTGGATGAAACCATCACAGGGATTTCTTTTATCCCTGATATTCAATAATTTTATTTGGCATTTCTGCCTGGTCAAATCTGTCAGGCCAGGTGTAATTTCTCTTTTTAATGTTCAATGTTTGCAATAACTCTTTAAAACTTATAGAAAAGGTCTGGACTTTTTTCCAAGAAGGACCTTTATGTCAGGTTCAATAAATGGGACCTTGTTCAGGGCAGGACACTAAAGGATTTAATATATGACTCATTTTTAAATACAGGGGGTTTTAACATCAGACTTTCTCCAATACTGATTTCTTCTAGAACAGTCCTCATCAACAGCTGTTCTAAACATCCCTCAACAGACTGTGCCAGTTTGATAGTACTGTCAAGGTGTACATTTGCTTTCCTTTCTCTACTGCTCCTTTATCTTAAACTGTAAAATTTGAGTTGGGAAACTCCAAAGTAAATTTTTTGTTTTGAGGTTTTTTACATGGACAAACATCTGTCATTAACATTTCAGACTGTACTTTAGATAAAGGGCTCTAGAGAAACTGTAGATAAAGCAAAAGGTAGAGCAGACTTCTTAATTCACAATAAAAGAATTTAAAGGGTTTTATAGAACTAAAACTGAAATAGTGCACATCACTATACGAAGTACTGAGCACACAAGACACTGAAGAATAGATTCTGTGAGCAAAAAAAAAAATTATCATTTGATTTGTTGTGTTTAAGAAAACAGGATTAACACAGTCTGGGTAAATAGAAAGGAGTGCAGCAGCAAATCCTTGACTATCAACAAAAGTCTCTTAGTATAGGCAGTTTCTAAACTCCAGATTTTAGGCTAACCATTTGGGTCAAAAACGACTGACAACGCATGTAATGAATCATGTAATGAATTTGTTGGAAATTACTTAATTAATCCTTCATTATGAACCCTTCTTCACAACGTCCCTAGCTGCAGCACTCCCAAAGCCAGCTGCTATCTACAGCTGAATAGTAGCAGGCACATTAAGCCTCTTAAATACTTGCATTGTGATTCCTAAATTGGGTGGCCAGAACCTTAGTCTATGCAATTGCTTCTATAATTAAGATTCTATCTGTGTTTCTATAATGAACACTTTTTTCAGCTCAATATAGTTTAAAAAGACTTCTTATCTTTTTTAGCAGTGATTTCATGTACATTGTGTTATTTCCTGGTTAATAATGAAGTGAATCTTTGAAACTTTCTGACATTTGTCATAAACTCTCTGCCTTCTCTTAACCATTCACCAGTGCATCTTTTATTGTGAATACATCTATTTAAAGGTTATTCTCCTCTATTATGTCTCCTCTTCATAATACACTCTGTAAAAATTCTTAACACTATGCTTCAGGCCAGAATTTGGGGGACTGATATATGAGATGGGACAACAAGCTAGAGTAAGGATTGCAAGTTTAAAGTACTTATGGAGGCAAAGAAGAGAGGACATTCATTTTACTAAGCCCATTACAATATTCAGGCGCACATTTTCAAAGCTTTAAAGGAGCAGAAGACATCTATTTTTGAGCTTTATCGGACTTAAAGTCTCAGATGAAACCCCTGTAGTAAGTAAAAATTGCGTAACAGGCCATTCTGTCAGAAACCTACAGATAAAATATCTTTAATAGTCAAAACTGTGCCTCTCAGATCTGTGTGAAAACTACTTACCAGTGTCTAACTCAGAGCTACTGGGTCTGCAGCAGCTTTGGGAAGATAGAGTTTAACTGTATTACAGACAAGTCAATCACTTTTATGAGTTAAAGTAATGAAGCCTTTAGGTAATTTCCTGTGTCCTATTAATAGAACCTCCACAAATTAGTTTTGCTGAGTTTCTGGTTTCTGAAACAAAAGCCTTGATTCTGGTCTCAACTGACCAGAATCTCTTGGGGAAGAGAGATATAGATTACCTTTACAATTCTCTGATCTGTTGATGGCATCTGCAGTCCTCAGTGCAAATTACAGCAGCCAGAGGAACTGCTCCTGATAATAACCAGAGCGTGACAACACTGACTACAGCTCTAACACGTGCCCATGCTGGGAGCTCTGGGGAAAAAGCAGAGAGCAATTCTGGCAGCTATCTGCCACAGAGCACTCCCCTCACAGAGAGGCAGTGTGCTCGAGCTGATCCTGAGACATTGTGGCCCAACCCTCCCACTGCAGAAGAAGGTTGCTGCGTGTTGCAATAGCACCAATTTAGAGTTTTCAGCTGAAGCCTTATGAGCTCCAGCTCCTTCCTTGCTGGATAGAAGTCACTCTTAGTTGTCCCAGTGAAACTGCTTCCCCTCCCTTATGCGTTAGTGTAAATCAGCCATAATGTAATGGAAATGGATAGATATTTAGAGTGGTAAAAAATGTCAAGTGGTCAAGACTAGGCTCTTTGAGTTTGGCATGGTCTTTTGTGCCTCGTGGAGCACCAAGGGCGAACCAGCCCTGCAGCATTCTCACCAGGAAAACTGCCTAAGAGCAATTTGTCCAGCTAGTGCCCTCCTCCCTTGCATTTCGCTCCTTGTTGAACTGCATAGCAACTAATGACCATGAAACCAGCTTTAAAACAGCCCCACATTACTTCTGTACTTAATTAACTTTTAGAGCATCAGACCGTAGTATTTATCCTGCAGAGTTTCAGAGGCTTGTTTGGTCAGACTCACTAGTGCTTGGCTTCCATTCAAAGTGCTTCACTTTTGATTTCTCTTTACATTCACACATGGTCTGATCTTTTCACAGCTGCTCCCAGCAGCAGGTCAAGAACATGTTCAGTCTCACATCCCCTGACATTTGCACGTATGCTGACCATTGTTACCGTACTTATTTCTTCTCAGACTGTCTCAGTTCCAAAGCACCTCCTGCTCCTGGTCCCCATTGTCTAAAACTATGGGAAGCCTTTGTAAGTACTCCTGCAGTCAGTGGATGGGTGCATGGCTTCTCTGTGTCAGCAGGCTTTTACCAGCCATTTGTGTGAGCTAGAGCTACATTTTTGTTTTTGTAGAGCTGAGGGGTCTGTGCTTTAGGCCTTCTGTTTAATGTGAAGTTCTAAGTATTGTGGGTGCACAGCCAGGTGGATGCCTTCCAAGTAGCAGTACATTGTTCCCTGTGTGCTTGCAAAGGAGATGCAATCTCCTTGGGCACTGCTAACATATGAGTTGCTCTTAGACATACATCAGACTCTTTATGGCTCCTACCAAACCCAGTCCTGCTCTGCTGGGACTGAAGTCAATAAGCAGATATTCTGAACTGCAATTCCTCATATCAGGCAATACATTAAGAGCAGAAATGAATGAGGTCATACATTGATTAGGGGATTAAATTAAGAGCTATATGATGACCCATCTTCTTAGTCACTGCACACTACTGCTCTTGATCACCTGAAACTGTAGCCTTCCTTCAGTGTTTGCTTTCTGGGACAATCCCTTTTATTACTGTAGGCCTTCCGATAACTCTGGCAGTATTCACTTAATTTAATTTTAAAGGCACCCATTAATTAAAATTATTCTATTTACTGATTCTTAATAATGCCTCAGAAGCTTTTGTTGTGGTGTGCATGTCTATGTTTGAGCTTAAGGCCGTTTCTGCAATAAATCATAATTTTCTGCCTGTCTTAGCCTCTAAGTGATCTGGGTCAAATAGACTGATTTGTTCACTGTAGCTCCCTTCCTGCCACACGTGCCTGGGTTTCTGTCCATTTTCATTCCTCTTTGCCCAGCACCAATAATACAGAAGCGTTAAAGGAGAGGAAAAGAAAGCACAGTTGCTTTTCTTTATCCACTGCATATCCTGCTCTGCAGAAGGATGCTGGCCCTGCTGAAAGCATTTGCAGCACATCCTCTGCAAAGGTCAGCGTGGTTGCTTCATCTCTTGCAAACTGGATTGTAGCCAGCAGCTGTAGCTGACAGTTTCAAGAAGGCCACTTCCCCATCCATCTTCCTCAGACAATTGTGTGCACTCTCCAAACTAATAATTCATCATTTGCACGTGTGCTTTCTACTTTGTTATTTTATTAACATATTAGAAAGGCCCTGCTTTATTTATTAAATTCATTATTATTCTTATCAAATGATGACATGTTGTTAGCCAGGAAGATGCACTTGCTATCTCACGACTAATTATTCCAATTAAGTTTTCATGATTCTACCATAAAGCATCAGCTCATTAACTTTAATTACTTTTGAAATGCAGCTGCTGAGATACAAATGTAAAAGAACAGGTAGGTTATATCTGTTAGTTAATTTCTGCAAATGTTGTTTGTTGTCATTAGGTCTTAAGTGATACTTTCAGGCAATCTTGTTCCCTATTTCTTAGGTAAGATTTGTCTTATTTAAGAGGGTGCTAAAGTTTGTTTGGTTTGGTTTGTTTTTTTTACAGACTAGTCTTTTGCCACAGAAAATTGGATCAAATTCAAAGATATTTCTTCAAATAAATGTGGGTGTTTCAGTTCAACCCTTAATGGGAATTGATGGACAACTGCAGGTAGCATCTTTCTTTGATGAGGTAGAACCATCCCAGAAAGGGTGACAGCACTTTGATGGAAAGCTGAGATGCTGTGGTAAGGCAAAAGTTCCTAAGGAAAAGAATTTCAGGCCTTGCAGTGATGTATGTAGTTTATGTCCCCAGTGAGAGGCCAGGTTCAGATTTCTCTGAAGGGCTGGCTTTCAGCGATTGTCCTGGTTTGGCTGGGATGGAGGTAATTTTTTTCTTAGTGCATGGTTAGAACAAAATATAACTGCCTATTTTTGAGTTCATCACATGCAGGCATGAAACTTCTACAGATCTCCTGAGGAAGAGGGAAACGGAATTTCTTTGTTGCTGTGAAAATAAGACAAACTGACTGCTGGTGCAATGGCACTGACTGGGTCACAGAGGATGTATGTAATGTCTGAGCAGATTCAAGGAGCTGCAAAATCTGTTGCCTTTTTTGACCACTAGCACCTTTAGGAAATGAAGGTCATTCCTCCTCTAATAACACTTCATTCTTGCAATTGCAGTCAGAGTAGATATAATTTGTATTTCTTTTCATAAACAGTTGGATGGAAAGCTGCTGCAAATTGCCACAGTGCTATGTGGCAACGTGTGTGAGGGCTCAGCCCCTCACACACCTCTCAATGGTCACAGGAGCAGAATTTAGCCATAGAAGTGTTACTGCCAAAGACAGGGGTGTTTTTCACCTTTAAGTTTGTACATGGTGAGTTTGGCTGTGCTACTTGCTGGGAGTAATTAGAAGTTAGGTTCATAAAATTACTGTGTAATTTGGCCAACCCCAGTTTTAAGACTGCTTACATGTTTAGAGGCCAGATGGAAGTGTGTGAAAGGCTATTATTCACATCACGGATTTTTAAATGCATATTTATCAAAACGGCAACTTTTTAATGGCAACACACTGTTACTCTTTTTGGTCCTGTTGTTGTGGGGAGAACTATAAAGATTTTTCTATTTTTCCAAAGCAGTCAAAGTTTAGATCTTTTCTTTACAATTTTTAATGATATGAGAAGGGGTTTTTAATAGGTATTTTGCAGTGTCTATTTTGCTCTCTGCTGAGAGATAGCTTTTTAAGGATGAGGTGTGCACATGCTGAAGCGAGGCTTTTGTGTCTTCAGTGAAGCAAATTATTACATCTGACCCAACATAAACTCTGAGTAGAAAATGCCTGTTGTTAATGAAATGTTTATTGGCACCAAAGCCACTTACTTCTTCATGATTTCTGGGGGAACAGAATTGTCACTGAAATTTACTGTGTGGTCTAAAAATGCTCTGGAATTTATGTGACTTTGGCCAGGGAGGGAAGCAACCCATTGTAGACTGGCTTGAGTTGTGGGGTTTTTTCTTAACACAGTAATTCAAAATTATTTCAGTCTAAAGGCAAGGCAATGAAATTGAACATACTCTAGAGAAGCCTTCACTAGATGAAGAGTTTCACCCATGGGTCAGTTTTCAACAAAGGATGGGCCAGTCAGCCAGGAGGACAACATCTGGCTAGCATCTGCCTCATGGACATACACAAACCTTATAAACAACCCACAAAATTGACAGCACCTCCCTGGAAGCACAAAAAGAGGTATCTTAGAGGAGCCATTGCCAGAAGGGAGCAAAAGAATAACAGTGGCTGGTAGTTTGCCATCAGCTCTGGGTCTCTTAGGAAGCTTTGGATAAAGGGTGGTGAATCACAGCTACTGTCTCTGGATTACGCTGTATGAACCTCTGATAACAAGAAAGAAAGGAACATGCCTGGGATTTCCCTCCTGAATCTAAATGGAATGTGCACACAAGCATGAGATTTGCCTAAAATGGGGTAGTTTTTTGACTTACTTTATCAGCTCACATTTCTCATAGTATATTAAGAGCACAGAAGTTCTTGAAAGATAAAGTTTATTTCTGTGTTATTCATTTTGCCTTCTTAGTTTGCATTGTAACCCCTGGATATCCTAGAGTTGATTTCTTCTTGTACTGATGAGGAGAGAGATACCATGTAATGAGGTAAACATGCCTGAACTGGTGTGCAGATGGAGTCCAGAAATGGCCATGCCTGATGAGAGAGTCTGGAGAAACCCTGTCTGCTCCAATGGAAACAGCTGAGCATGGTGAGGGGGTCAAGGGTGGAAAGGGGTTGGTCATCTCTGTGGAGTACTGGAGTAAATCCTAAGCACCGCACACAGAGGCTTTTAATACTAAGCAGAGAAATCCTTTTATAATAGAGGGAAATGAGTCCAAAAGAAGTAAAGTATGCTGATCTGAATATCCTTTCCTCGCTCCATTAAGAATCTTTAACACTGTGTTGCAGTTCACTAATAAATAGTGTGTTTGCATCACTAAAAGACCGGTGACAGCAGCATTCCTTAAAGAGGTCACCTCTCTGGAGCTCTGCGAGATCGGAACCAGGACACACTGGTCTGCATGGGCAGGCTGTGAAAAAGCCTTCCAAGGAGCAAAGAACTCTCGGAGAGGGAAGATCTGAATCTGAGATTCGTAGTGCCCCCTGATAACCCACCGTCCGCCCTCTCCATCTGCCTCGAGGCATCCCTTTGTCTGTCAGGGCAGGATTTCCCCGCTGCCGCGGGGCGCGCCCAGCAGCCGCCGGCTGTCCCCGCACCAACGCTGCGTGTCGCGACAACGTCGGCAGCCAGGATCGGCCCCGTTACCGCGCTGAAGTTAGCAGTGCGTGCCCTGAAACGGGTTAGTCCAAAATTCGTCCCTTGGGCAGTATTTCTCACTTTTCTGTACGAGCGCACTGCTCCTCCCGCTCCAGCTCCAGCTCCCAGACGGGTTCTGGCGCTCCCGGCGCCGCCCCGCAGCCCCGATCGGCTCGGCCTCGCAGGGGGAGCGACGCTCGGGGCTCCAGAGAGCTGTGGGAGTAGAGAAGGCAGCAGAAGTTATGATCTGCCACCTTTGTGTTGTGTGCACACACTAACTAGCCCTCACTAATGGACAAATTAATTAGCTCTCCCCGGCTCGCGCCGCCGGCTGCCCCCGCACACGGCACCGCCGCCCTCGGCCGCCAGGGGGCGATAGGGCTGCGGCGCGTGGCCCCTGGCGGCCGCCGTAGGTCCCCGCCCGTGGCGGGGCGGGGGCAGCGCGCCGTGCCACGTCCCCGTTTGCGGCCATGGGCGCCTCGCAGAGCATCGACATCCCCGGCGGCGGCACCGAGGGGTACCACGTCCTGCGGGTAAGGGCGGCGGGCGCCCCGCGCACTCACACCGCCGGCGGCCCGTGGGCGCGGGGCCTGTCCCTCCGTGGGGGCTCCCGGGGCGGCCCCGCCGCGCTCCGCGCTCGGCCCCGGGACGCGCTTGGGCCGAGCGCGGAGGTGCGCCGGATTTGGGCAGTCCGGAGGAAGAATTGGTCCAGAATAAACAATTCCCCGTGCCGGGTCGTGCCGCCAGGTGCCTCCGTATGAGCAGGCCGGCGGGCTGGCCCCGGGAGGCGATGCCGGGTTTGGGCAGCATGTCACAGCCTCTCCTGCAGCAGGCACCGCTCGAACCCCGGCCCGCCAGGCTGGGCTGGGCTCCGGCATTCCCGGGATATCGCACAGCATCGTCCTGGGCCGGACTGCGCTGCAGCTGCTGCCGCCCCTCCGCAGGGGTGCAGGGCTTCACCCGACAGCCAGCACACCTGAGCGCTGCGGCTCCAGCCAAAGTACTCTGTGTGTTCATACTTACAATGGTTTTGTTCGCTTCGTGGCCGCAAAACTTCGGGTGTGTGCGCGGAACGCAGAATACATTAATAGGCTGCATTCCTGAGGTTTTGTGAAGAGCCTTTTGAAAGCCGTTCGTTTCGCTTTCAGTGAGCAGAATGTTTCCGTGGGGTCTGAGGCGCTGGGTACCGCGGCTTTGCTGCACTCAGTCCCTGCACACACCACGGTGCCTTTGCCTCTCACTGCGTACCGGGCTGGGCTGTTTGCTGGAATCGGAGCCTTCTGGATAAATTCTCTGCTTTTGAGGAGCAGATACTGATGTTCTGATCAAATCCGAACGTTCTGTTAAAATTTATGTATGGACTAAAGTCACAGTGGGTTTTTTTTCTCCCTTTTAATATTAATGGTTTATAAGAGTCCAGTGTGGCTAATTTCTGTCAGTCCACTTTGTCTTCTCCTTTTCCCCCACAAAAAGTATTCTGCAGCTTGGTAAAACTGGTGGATGTTTTCTCTCTTTTTTTTAGCATAGTACAGTGTAAAGTTTTTTAACTTTTTACTTTGAAGACTTGTAAAACCAGTATATACTTTGCAGTTAGAACATCAGTTACATCAGATTTATGAGTTCATACTGTTTGAGTAAAGCATGTTAATAAATTGAGATTAATCTCTTTTATGAAATAGAATCTATTCATTTTTTTCTTGTAATTTGGTTCGATTTGGCACCTTTTGTTTTCATTTAGGCACTTTTTGCTATGACCCAAAAATGCAGTGTTTGATTGTCTTTTTAAATGTAATTGAGAGGTGCACATTGAAGAAGTTGATTTCCAAGAGGATGTCCTTATTTGTGTTAAATGCAGGAAAGGACCTGCCTGCTGTCTTAAACATATTAATATCTCTATTTTTTACTGCCTTGTCTTCTTACTGGTATCTTGAGATGCCACAATAATGAGCGATTACTCTTTGTGGACAGGCATCTTAAACTGCATCATGATCCCAGCCTGACAGTTATAATTTGGCAAGTTTTTCTTGAAATGCATGTGGCATTCGTGAATGGGACTGGAATTTCTCTCTATAGTTTTTCCAAGTTTAATTTTCCGTTTGCCATTCTGTAGTAAGTTTGTTACAGACAGGGTTGGGCTCACATTGTTCGAGGAGCTCTGCACAAGTGCTCTGTCTGCATGGATTGACCTTCAGTAGAACTTGGGGTCAAGCAAAGATGCTGTTTTGTTCTAATTTACTCTCAAGTACATTTTCTTTCTGCGCCCAGTACTTTCATGAGGTAAATGAGAATGACAGAAGGAAAACACCAGTAGTCTTCCAGTATTACAGTTCTAGTTCAAGTAAGATCAGATTTCTTTGATAACACCAAACTTCTGTAAATAATGTAAAGTGATTGTTTAAACGATTTCTTTACCTGTGGAAAAATTAGAGAAACGTCAGCAAAATTTTTCAATTATTGGAAGAATTTGTTTGGGTAAGGCAGATAAATTAAAAATATGTGTTAATGGCCGTGAAGCAAAGAGTTTACATTGTTCAGTGTGACTGTAGTTACCAAGCACAAGTTGCCAGAGGGATGAGCAGACGGAGACTGTTGCAAGTTACAGGTGTTTTACAGTGAGTCTTTGAGACTGTACAAGCTGCCTCCCCACAGAACTAGTAAAAAATATCTCTCTCTGCTCACTTCAAAGAGGAACAGAAATATATGCAGAAGTAAACGCTGCCATCATTAATTTTCAGTGTAAGATTAATTCTTTTGGCTACTTCTGCTGATATTCAGTGCAATATTGCTTTCATTGTGAGTTTTATCAGCAGTGCAGTTGTAACAGGAGTTAGGAAACCTCCAGAGGAAACCTCCAGGACTGAAGCACTGTCAAAGGAAAAGAATTTCATCATATGCATATTTGACAGCAGAAGTTGCTCTGGGTTGCATTGTTGGTGTTCTAGACATTAAAATGTAGGGTTTGTTTGATTGATTGATTGATTGATTGTGGTTTTGTTGGGTTTTTCTGGTAAGAGGGAGAAAAAGTTGCCAAGTGTTCCATTGCCTAAGTCTCTTCATAAGTAGACCTAGTAATGAATCATTTGCTTGAACCAGTTCTCCTCAAGTTTCCTTTAGCATAAGGTGTGTGGCTGGTTAGATTAGACCAACTGGCTGACTCTGTATTGCTCAGTATGTGTTTATTTCTGCTCTTCAAAACAGAATGAAGGAAAATTTTGAGTAATTTTCTTGCTCAGCAGTGTGAAATTGCAGTCGTTTGCCCAGGGTGATGTAATAACCTGACAGTTTCTTCAGGTAGTAGATGATGTCACAACATCCCCATGGCTGTGGGCAGAGTGACTGGAAAGTGGCCCAGTGGGAAAGGTCCAGGGGTGCGGGTCAGCATCAGCTGAGCATGAGCCCAGGTGGCCAAGAAAGCCAGTGGCATCCTGGCCTGTATCAGGAATAGTGTGGCCAACAGGGCCAGGGCAGTGATTGTCCCTCTGTACTCGGCACTGGTGAGGTCACACCTCGATTGTTGTGTCCAGTTCTGGGCCCCTCAGTTCAGAAAGGACATTGAGGTGCTGAACAGGTCCAGAGAAGGGGAATGGTGGTGCAGGGTGTGGAGCACAAGTCCTGTGAGGAGCAGCTGAGGGAGCTGGGGGGGTTTAGCCTGGATCAGGGGAGATCTCATGGCTCCCTGCAGCTCCCTGAGAGGAGGGTGCAGCAAAGTGAGGGTCAGCTTCTTCTCTTAAGTAACAAGTGATAGAACAAGAGGAAAGAGCCTCAAGCTGCACAAGGAGAGATTTAGAGACTGGATTTAAGGAAACCTTCCTTCATCAAAAGGATGGCCAGGTATTGGAATAGGCTGCCCAGGGAATTGTTTAATCACCATCCCTGGAAACATTCAGAACATGTATGTGTGGCCTTTGGGTTAGATTTAGTGGTGAACTTGACGGTGCTGGGTTAGTGGTTGGATTCCATGATCTCAGAAGTCCTTTCCAAAATAGATTGTTATAAGATTCTATGTAAGAATTCTTATCTGTGAGAAATTGGTATGCTACCATGTTATGTGGTGTTCTCCCTAAAAGATACTGAGCAGCAATGCCCAAAGTTTCCATTTCCCACTCTTGTTACAGTGGTTTGGTTTCTTATAGTAGTGATACACACATGTTGCATGAAGTGATGACTTCTCTTTTAAGGGAGGTTCACATTTTAAAAGCTTGAATTAAATTCTCTGTGCTAAAATAAAAGGTTATCTACATAGATAGTATTCAAAAGAAAAAGCTTTATAATTTTGCAAGAAAACATATTCTATGTTTAATCTAGAAATTCAATTCAGTAATGCATTAAAATAACTGACAGAAATCAAAGAGATTCTGTCAGATCTAACAGGAGTTGTTTATATATGATACGTAGTGACATTTAACTGCAAGATATGGAGTGGGTGGGAGAACTACAAAAAAGCTTTCAGTATTTCTTTGCTAATAAAGTACAGTACTGGGAAAAGTTTCTTATGTGGGGAAAAAAAAAAGCCTTGAAAGTTGTTTATTTAATGCTTGAAGCTAAGCTTCTGAAAGTTTAAAAACCAGTATAAGGTAGTTGACTTTCAGAAGTGGTCAGAGCCTTCATCTGCCTCTGAAACATTCACATTTCAGTGCCTAATTTCATTTGAAATTGCACTGCTCTCTTGGGGCTTCAGTTTGTGACCACTCTGCTGCTGAGCAGACTTCTTAAAATGTGTAATGTGCAATGTATACTGTGTGGGCATAGAATGATAGTGCTGGGAACAGTGTTCAGCAAAGAAAAACTTCATGTATTTACCAGGAAAAGTATTTTCAGTACTGCAAATTAAAATTGGTGTATTGACCTTGAAGCCTTTTCCCTGTTTAATTTTTGACAGTGAATTAAAAGTGAAATCAGTGTGTGATCTATGTACCCAGCAGCCCTGCTATCATCTTGGTGAGAAACTGAAACTCTGCAGTACTGTGTGAGGTCCTTTTCTGTCCTCTGATATTCAGCATTTGATAGAAGTTTTCTTCATCTGCTCTTAAAAAACTCTGGCGTTGCATTGCCACAGTTTCTTTGCATTTTCTGTGCCACTGTTTGTCTCTATTGTTAGAAAGTCATGGCATTTACCCATATGGGTCTGTGACTTGGATTTCTGAAATAACAGCTGGCTTTGAGAGAATCAGGCTTCCCAAGCTGCTGGGGATGGTATGTTGCCTGCAGTAGCATCTGTTGTAAATGATATTACTTGGTTATTATTTCTCAGCAATAATTCAATTACAAAGGCAAGTTACTAAATACCTACTTGGGGCACCCAGCAAAGCTGCATAAAGCCAAATTGCTCAGGAAGCACAGAGTTTATATACATATCCATGGAATCTTTATTATTTTCATCCTTAATAGAGGTGGAATAATTTGTGTCCTTGTGTTTTCTAAGGTCCCTGGTTATCCCTTGATGCTGTTTTTCCTGGAAGAGAATCATGGTCACAGAGCTTGGAGCAGAGAGTTGTATTGTGCATTTGGCACTGTGTGGTGGTGATGAATTGGGCAGGTAGTGACTGAAAATTAGATGGTGTGACAAAATCTGTGTGGGGTTAGGGAGATTGTTGTGCAGGGCTGCACATATCCCTTCTTTAAGGAGGAGACTTTTCATGTGGAATGGACTTGGAATTTCTGGGTGACATCTCTGGGAGTGCCAGGTGTAAACATGCTTTTCTGTCAGTGAAGGTTGGCCAGGGAAATAGGAAACTTTGTGACAGCCTGTGCCTGGCAGGATGACAGAAGGGATGCACATACCTGCTTCTGAGGTGTGATTGATGCAACTATAAGGGCTTGATTTCTTTTAGCTACAGCTTCCTGGTAGTTTTTACATGCCCATTTAGAAACAAACCATGCAGAGATGTTCAGGATTGTGATGGGTTTGGGGCAAGGAGTTCAACATCTGAAGATACTTCCTGCAAACTAATCGTTTGGAACTTGGAAACTCTCTCAAGTCCCTTCATCAGTTTGGGGCAATACACACATTTGGTATTCTAAGTAAGTTATTTTATACATCCCAGTGTCAGTGAGCTTGACATTGATGGATGCTGAACATACGTAATTCTTATTTATTGCACATAATTCATCTTACTTCAGAAAGTTGCTCTGTTGAATACTGGCGACTCTTGGCTCACTGTTCATGATATAATCTCTTGGAGGTGATTAGGGAGGGATGTTGTCAGGATGTAGGGGTTTGTGATTTTGGTATGGTTTGGTTTTTTATTTCAAAGAAGTTTATATGGAAATAGAGGAAAATCTCTGAATGAGATGAAGTCTGGCCTTTCATAATTTCAAGGCCATGACATACATCCAGTCCCAAAAATCTGATGCATTGTGCTCAATGTACTGATTCTTAACGTTGAGTTCAACTAATACATGTTGTGTCTTTAAAACTGTTTTCCCAGAAAGTTCTGAAACCATCTGCTGATTTAATTTTGGTATAAAGCCTGTATGTCAGGTTCATTCAAAACACAGACTGTAAGTTCCTATATGACCTATGCAATAGGTGGTGGAATAAGAGAGAGAGAGAGAGAGGCTACTATGAGAGAGAGCTACTTATGTCAAATAGAATAGCATGTAATGTAAGGAACCACACTGTAAAGGGTAATGCTTTTTAGATCTTTTTGGAAGATGATTGTAGTACATAAAAGAAAAGGCCAGTGGGAAAAATGAATCTGCTTCCATACAGAAGAAGACTGTCTTTACTAAAAAAGCTGTAGGAAAAATCTGACAGCTATATTGGAGTTACTTTTCATTGTCAACAATGCAAGCAATAGTGAAAAAATAACATTGGCAAAATGTCTCTCAGTTACTCCATTTGGAATTAAAAGCATGCTACCAGCTTCTGGGAGCAGTGTGTATCTAAGACTTAGGCCTTGTCTTAGTGGAGTGGTTGAATTATTTGAGGTGCCATGGCTGCAAAATTGCATGTTTCTTTTCCTGCAGCTTGAAGGTCTGTTAATGAAATCACTGGTTGTACAGATGCTCTCTGTGTCTCAAGAATGTCACCAGGTGATGTTCAATCCTGAGATAACCTGTGCTTACAGATGTGACTCTCCTATTCCTTTAGTAAGAGTATGATAAAAAGCAAGGTCCAGTGTTGGTACTACTGTGGAAAATAGTACTTTTTAGCCAATCTTTTCAGAATTCATTCAACTTGTCCTTTCACGTTAATTTCCTTTCTTAAATCAAATACTTAAAATTTATCTGATGCAACTGTTAAGCAATGCTTTTCCCAGGCTACTTCTGTGTCATTCCTCAATTTATAAATTACTAATTCTTTTGAAATCTCTCTATTTTATTTTTTGGTTCTACAAATTATATGATTATATTTGTATATTTTAAAATTATACATAAACATTAGTAGTTTCTAGAACTACAGTTGAAATATAAGTTAAAATATACTTCTCATCTATGAGTCAGCATTGGAATACTTTTATTAAATTCTTGTTTAACTTTGTTAGGTACAAGAAAACTCGCCGGGACATAGAGCTGGATTGGAGCCATTTTTTGATTTTATCGTGTCCATTAATGGTTCAAGATTGGTAAGTGTGTTGCTATTTTATAATGTTTAATATAAACAGTGTGTTGAGAATCTGATATTTACAGGTGAACCAAGGGATTTGTTTTCTTTAAATGTATATAAAGTACTTCTTACTTTAAAATGAGGAAGGCAAACTGCATCAGGAATTGATTTCCTTCAACTGTAGGAACAGTTCTATCGAGTTTAGCTGGAGAACAAGACAGACATGGTCTCTGCAGACATCTGCACCAGGACAGAATTGCCTGCTGATCCACACCCCTGATGGCTTGTGCTGGTGCCCTCCTAGTTCTGTCTGCTTCCATGAGAACTCACAAACTTCACACAGTCCAGACATGTCGAGTGAAAAGCTGCTGTCAGAGCTGTTGGCCGGGCAGGAGGCATAAGGGGAGCTTTCAAGCAGAGCTGTCACCAAACAACAGACCATCATAGCAGTGGCAAAAACCAGCTTAGGAAGCTCTGCACCACTATGCCTGGATTTGAGAAAGCCTCTGACCCAATTGAAGTGTTTTCATTTTTGGAAAGTATGACCTGCTACTGTGAAGTCCCAGGGTTTTTCCAGAGTTGTATTCTAGAATTCTAAAGGGACTGTAAACTTGTTACAAGGCAGCTGTTAATACATGTTCTGGTAGTGCACGGTGTAGCACCTTTGAAATACAAGTGTTGCTGTGGAACTGAATGCTTCTTCTGTCAAACACTGACCCAAGCTCTTGTTGAAACATTTGCAGAATAAAGACAATGACACTCTCAAGGACCTGCTGAAAGCAAACGTTGAAAAACCTGTAAAAATGCTTGTGTACAGTAGCAAAACACTGGAACTGAGAGAAACATCGGTAACCCCCAGCAATATGTGGGGAGGGCAGGGCCTGCTGGGAGTGAGCATTCGCTTCTGCAGCTTTGATGGGGCTAATGAAAACGTCTGGCATGTCTTGGTACGTATGGACTTGGAAGTGTTCTCATTCCTGCTGTTTCTATCTTTCTGTTGAAAAGTAACTTGCATGGGATGTAGCTAACAAATCATGAGATCAAACCGGTCTCATTAATCAAACTGACTTTGATTGATTTTGGGTTTGGGAATACTTTTGAACTACAAATGTATATTTGTGAGTATATTATCAAGTCTTGTATTTAAACGAATGGGTTTGTACAATACTCAGAGATCCTGTATTTGGTACAACACCAGAACCATATGAAAGGGAATGCCATAGAGCCACTGTTTCATTAGATCTTCACTGTGTTGAAAATTTGACCAGGTTGTCTAACTCAGAGCCTGTGTGAAGTTCATATCTGTCTGTTCTGACACCCTGACAGTTACATAGTGTTTTGTAACTCTCCATCTTAAAACTAGGAAGTGGAGCCAAATTCTCCTGCTGCATTAGCTGGACTTAGACCTCATAGTGACTATATCATTGGAGCGGATACTGTCATGAATGAGGTAAGTATATAAAAATTAGGTCTTTATTTTTTAAAAACTAAAAACCCAGTTGTACCAGGGCGGTTTGAAACATCTCTGGCTCTGTTGAGTATGAATGGAAATCAAATGCATGGAGGAAGGAGCTCTGGCACGGTGCCTCTTCTTAAAGGCAATCCTGGAAATAAGAACTGCTCTTAAATGTCTTCAGGAAGTCAGATACAAACTTTTAATATTTTGAATAGCAGATTTGAAATCATTTGAAATCTGACACATCTTTTGAGTTGTGCTAGCAAAACACATTTTAAAGTTGGTCTTGTGATAAAACAGCAGCACTGCAACAACTGCAACATGTGGTTGCTACCAGAATCCATTACAGAAAGTCAGGACTAGGATGATCGATCTAATGCCAAATGATAAAAGAAAGACTAAAAGCCCTTACTCATTTATATCTTTTTGCAGTCTGAAGATCTCTTTTCCCTTATTGAAACGCATGAAGCAAAGCCATTAAAACTTTATGTGTACAACACAGACACAGATAATTGTCGGGAAGTGGTGATTACTCCAAATTCTGCCTGGGGTGGAGAAGGCAGGTAAGGATACAGTGTGTTACAGGGGATGGGGTAACTTCCTTATAGCACCAGCCTGAAAACTGCTGGGTTTAAGTTTTCTACAAACACAGGGTAAGATTGTTGTTATATCAAAAGTGTTTCTACTCTAATAAATTATATATTTACTTGAAATTCAGATGCACTTACTAATGAGAGGGGTGTAAATCGGTGAACTAGCTAGTGCAGAAGTGCATAAAGTGCAATGGTTGCTTTCTCTATTAAATTCCAAACAGCTGTTTGCTTGTGGTATCCTTGAAGTATTGTGAGCAGCCAGAACACAGCACTGCAGGTAACAACTGTGAGTTGAATTCCAAGCTGTATACCTGATATAGCTGCCTGATTTAAATAATAATGAAATTTATTTTGTGCTGAATATTTATTGCTAAAGCTACAGAATTTCCTTTCAATTGTTTTGTATTGATTATTTCTTCATAGAAAGTGAGGCAACATGGGGGCAGGAGGGGAAGGTTGTACAGCATTTACCTTGAAACTTGTTGGTGTCTTGAGCTGTTCATGTATTGCTTGCTGTAGTCAGTAGCTGTGAAGTCACTTACCTAACTTAAAAAATCTTTATATTTTAAAAGCCTAGGATGTGGCATTGGTTATGGATATTTACATAGGATACCCACTCGCCCATTTGAAGAGGGAAAGAAAATTTCTCTCCCAGGACAGTTGCCTAGTGCATCTCTCAGTCCCCTCAAAGATGGTTTCACAGAGGTAAGTTGTGATCCCTCTCCTTGTACTTGGTAAAATTGGATGATGATGTTTTTTGCTTTTCTTGGTTCATGTAGAAACAAACCCTAATGATGCAACTTTCTTTTTCTCTTTCAATAAGGTTCAGCTATCATCAGTTAATCCCTCGGCCACCCTCCCTCCTGGGTCAGCAGGTCTTGAGCAGAGTCTTTCAGGACTTGCTATTAGCTCACCTTCAACTACTGTCAGTAATGTTCTCAGCACAGGTTGGTATTGGAAGGACTTGACTTGAAATGCGTGGCTTTTCTAACTTCTTTGTTCTCACAAATGTTTCCAGTTAATTGAATAGAAGGCAGAAGAGAGAATAAAACTTTCTCTTAAATTCTTCTCAACAAAAAAGGTTAATGTAGTGGATTTGTGCCTTACTTGCTCACAAAATAGTTGCAAACAACTTCTATTAAAAATACCATGTGTATTACTTAGAATACTATTTTTCTTATCAGCATTTTAATGTTAAGGCAAATAGTAATTCTCTTGTTAGCAATTATTTATTTGTACTCCTTAGGGAAAGAAGATGAAATGTTGTATGCTTAAAATCAATGTTGTTTCCCTGTGTACTCCACCAGGTGTTCCAACAGTTCCATTATTACCACCACAAGTCAGTCAGTCCCTTACCTCTGTGCCACCAGTTAACCCAGCAACTACATTACCAGGTGAGTAGGTAAAATTCCTTAAAACATTTCTGAAACAAAAATCTTATGGGAGTAGAGGAAGAGAGCTGGCTTTTCTACTGTTTTTTGGGGAAGGTAGAACTTCATACAACTTAGGTATTTCATGTAAGACCTCTCTCTATACAGCCTCTACAATGTGCAGAATTATTCTTCTTGGAGTATGTTCACAGCAAGTCTGTAGCTCAGAGGAGTGACCTGGCAACAAGAGTTACAAGTTTGTCTTTTAGGGCTCCCTGCACAGCAGAGGCAGTATTCAGGATTTTTAAATACTCAACTTGATCACTATTCCTAGTATAAATACAGGGCTAGCAATATAGAATTTATGTTGCAGTTACTGTTTCTGAATTATATAGAATTTAAACTGGTATAATACAAATAAGAGTCTATAGCGTGGTTGTTTCCTGATAATAATGAACATTTCAAACACTACTACTCCAGAAGTATTCACGAGGGGTAAAGTAAGGATTGTATAGGATTTTGCTGTGGCATTGGTGTGCTGGTACAGAACTGAATTGTGCCTTCCAAAACACTGAAGGAGTTGTATTTTACGTTTTGCTTGTTATGAGACAAGTAAATAAAGATGTGTCCATTACATAATGCTTGGAGGTACAGTCTCTAACACAGAAAGGATGTGCAGTACAGCTCAGTGCATGCAAACAAGGGCAGAGACCTCTCACAGAAGCTGAACTTGTTAGTTTTCTATTTTCTCTAGGCAGAAAAAGATTATTGTCCTTTTCTTTCCCAGACACCTAGTCCTCCCCTTCCATAAACTTTGCAAATACAAGTTTTCCTTTCAGCTTTTTCTCTGAATAATGTCATCGGGTTTTTAAAAGCAAATGGGAATATTTCTTGCAATTTGCATGGACATATTAGAGAATTAGTTCTTACTAAATATACTGGAGGATTAAAATTTGAGTGACTTTGTATGAAGTTCAGCTTTTTTCAGACTTAAAAAAAATTCCAACCAAATCTGCATACAGCTGACCTGAAAGCTCTTTGAGTCAGGTTATGTCAGCCTTCATGACAAATGAATTAATGGATAGTTAGAGATGGCTGGGTTTTAATCAAAATCTCTATACAGTGGCCTTGCTTTAAGGCTTTTCTCCTCTCTATCTTCATACATTAGTATCAACAGTTTATTTCCAAATTAGCCTTTTCTGAACTAAACATAAATAGATGAATAGAGCCCTTGTCCCAGAAATGAAGCTCTTCTGAAGTGGAAAATTCAGGAACAGAAGGATGTTCCATAACAAATACAGTGATGGAAGGGCATGTGTTGCATTCGTTGTATGTTTCTGACTTTGAAAGTTCCTTTTTCTTGCCTTTTGATATACCTTTTTATGATTAACTCTAGTCATGGACCAAGTAGAAAAGGCTAATAATAGGAGTGATCAAATATTAGGGATCAGGGAGTACTGTGTATTTAATCATATTATTGTTGTTTGCCACTCAAATTGGGAATGGAGAACTTCTGGTATAGTGGTGAAACAACTACCTTTGTTGAAAGCTGAACTTGGAATGCAAACTTTCTAATTCTGAAATAAGATTCTGCTTTCTTCAGAAAAATCTGAAAGGTTTGGGTTTATGTATTTGCTAGTCCAGACTTTCTACAATAGGTATCTGCTCTCACTGTGCAACTTAAAAGGTGAAATTCAGGTGAATTTGCATTCTTCCATGTAAAAATTATAATCAAGATATAAAGCACATTTTAAGTTATCAACAAGATGTAAGAAGCTGTTAGAAAAAGACAATTTTAAGTTTTCAGCTGTAACTGTTCCATTCTTCTCTTAGGTCTGATGCCATTACCAGCAGGGCTTCCTAACCTGACTGATCTGTCCAAACTTAATTTACCTGCACCACAGATTGTTCCAGAAATGATACAGCCTGGTATGTGCTTCTGCAAACTGAAACTCTGCAATTAGAGTTACCCTTGACACTCTAATAGACCCATCTGGGAGAGTCCTAAAGGGGGTAAATTAAATATTTGGCTGAGATAGGAGTGGATGTTAGTGCTCAGATCAGGTAGAAAGGAATATGTCTTTAGATAAGCTAATTCTAAACCTGTGTCTGTATTTAGATGTTTTTGGGGTTTATTACCTGATTCATATCTCAGAAGAGATTGTGCCAAAAGTGAAAGTATATTATTTATGGGTAAAAGAAAATATGAAGTCTTTCCTTGTAAGCTAGATGAGGAGATTGGAGTTGCCCGAACTGAATGCCAGAATTATGAACTAATATTAGATTTACAGTTTTGAATTCAGCAAAACTGATGAAGGTGCACATGGAGCAAGCAAAAAGATGCTGGAAGCTTATATGGAATACGCTTTTTGTTAACTTCTTGTTTCTGGCAATTTCAGCGAAGGCCAGAAAAACCTAATCATCAGTGTTAATGCATTAAATACCTAGTCCTCTGGGGAGGTACAAGCAACCTTGAATTTGCACTAATTCTTCAATTCTGAAATCTGAAAAGTATCAGGCTCGAAAGGAGCCTGCTGAGTCAGTGCAGCACAAACACCATTTGAGCTGCCTCTGGTGTGCAGCAGCTCACTGCCTTTCTTTTCCCCTTTTTTCTCTTTAGGTTTGCAACCCCTTCCCCCCTTGCCACCTCTGCATCTAATGGGAATAACGCCTCTATCAATGCCACCCAAGTGTGTTCCTATGCTTCCTTTGGTCACAGAGGCATCTGCAGTGCCTACAGATTTGCTTCCCTCTATAACCCAAGCTGGAAGTTTTTCCGTCAGCCCTGGCACTACTGAAAATATAGAGGAGACCTCTGCACTCACCTTGGATAGCATTACTCCAACTTCTAGGGCAACTACTGTTGACAGAGCAAATGAATCCTCCGCAGCTAATGAGAAAACAACTGGAATCACAGATACACAACCTTCTGAATCGTAACTCCAGATCACTCTGTAGGATTGGCTTAGTATTTATTTAGCCATGGGATACATATTTGAAAAGCAAGCTATCATTAATTTCATACTAGTTTGTACTTAATCTTTACAAGTCCTGTAAATAATATGGAGGTATAATGAAAATAAAAGGGGATTTATAAAGTGTGTGTGGGGGGGAGGAAGAACTTGTATGTTACCAAAAAAAAGTCAAGGTGGTAAATAGAGTTCCACTGCCAAACTCTGAGGTATATGTTTTTAATATAGGCTGACAGCCTTACCCTGCTAGGTTTGTCCTTGCTTATAATTAGCAATTTTTGCTTCTGATAGAAATGAAGCGGGTCTTGCGTGTGACATTTACGTCCCATAGTTCTTGTTCTTTGCAAGTATCTTGTTTCTACAGTGGGGATGAGAATGTTTAGTCTGAGTTGTGGATTTTAACGCTGCAAAACTTCCACCTAAAGATATTTCTGTTCAAGTTGCTGAGTGGCCTGGTAACTGACATGTCGTTATTCCGCTTGTACACAGGTCTTTGTCTTTCAGCTCTTGAGAGATGCTCAAGCCATGTTTCGTGACCACTGCTGCGGTTGTTCCATACGCCCACTGTAAAACGGCATTTGGAAGGGAGTACATGGAATGTTAAATGTAGCACTCAATTTGGCACTTCATGACTACTGTAAGATTAATTAATGGATTAAGCATACATATAGCAATAAATTCTTGGAATTTTATTCTTTGTGTGACAAAATAGCACTTTTTTAAAAAATCCTTTAAGTCTCATTTAACTTTTTAGCTTCTCTCTCTCTAGCACAGATCAGTGAAAGGGCCCCCTTCCAGAGGAATGGGTCCAAGAGGGAATGCCAGACATCTTAATGGCAGTCAGGATCAGCACTTGTGGTTAAATCCATTGCAGCAATGAGTCATTAAATCTGTCTGCATATGATTCATACTTGGCTTTTTAAATTCATATTTAGGACAAAAATTGCAGATCAACTTTAGATGATACAGTTGTAGAAACTGTAATACTCCAGGTGATAGCATTTGCTTCTGTTGATGCAGAAAACTCTTCTGTATCACTCCAGTCCTTCTGTGGTACTGAGATTTCATTTCTGTGGTTGCTACAAGCATATGCAAACTTATTCATGTCATCAGCAGGCTTGAGCTGAAGTCTGTCTCAACAGCTGTGTAATTAATTTTGGCAATGGAGTTTGCCTGAGAGGTGTTTGGAAGAGTAGTTGCATCTCACTTCTGATCATAATAATGATATCTCAAATAATTTGTTCAAGTGGAAGCCTTATCTAATACCTGTTGTTCTGTCTTATCACCTAAGTGTTTTTCTTTCCTCTGCCCACTGCACATTTCTCATGTGTTTTGGCAAAAGCCCATGTCCAAGACAGACCTCAAATACTTTTTCATACTGTGAGTAGTTTCTTTTCTGAGCTGCTTGGAGTGTGAAATCCTTCTGCCTTGTCAAGTAGGGCACTTGCTATTTCTCAGAATGTATTTTTATTTACCTTTGTAAATCCAGTGTCATATACCTCAGAATTAAACCTTGACATGAGAAGAAGGATGTTACCTCTTTTCTTTCCACTAACAGAGCAAGTATGTTGGTACCAAGCTTCATTGAGCCTCACAGGTCTAACACCCATTCCTGCAACTTTGTAACACACTTCCAAGGCAAGAAGAGTAAAAATATGTTGGTCAGAAACCAAATTTAGAGCAATTGCTGATTGTAATCAGATGTTTTGAACTAGAGTCCTTGTGTAGATGTTTTTGTTCTTGCAGTATGGCACAGTGTTCTCTGGCATGATTCTATGCTTTCCCACCAGCAAGCTGCAAACTTTCATAGGTCTTGTGCACTTGTCTCTTGTAGCAGACAAAAGAAGATGCTTAGTCTGAAGTTTTGCATTTCTGTTAGCTATTTTGAGTCCCTTGTTGCTGACTTTGTTGCTTGATATCCAGCCTTTTGATAGCTACGAGAGCAGTGGAATTAAGGCAGTGTTACCATCTGCAATTCTGCTGAAGATAATGTGACTTCAGATTTGGAGATGACTCAGTGGTGCAGATTTAAGCTGTAATCTCTCAGCTAAAAAGTTATAAACATTGCAAAGTTGAACACTTACCACTTAAAATGAAAACACAGGCCTTGAAGTCATACTACTGTACTCTGTCCCTCTTTTTTTTTAATTCCCTCAACTCGATGTGATAAAATTGTACCTTAATAATTTCTGGCAAGAGTCTCTTAATGACTTGATTTTCCCACCAAAAAGAGAGAGTAAGGAGGAACAGGAACTTAAGATGCACCAAGGGACTGACAGCTGATGTAACCTTGTTTTCATGAGTTCATATATTCAGCTGTTAATGAACAGTTACGAACACACGTATTAGCTTTATTTAAAGCATTGACACATGGAGTTCTTCAACAAGTCCTGACAGCAGATGAAGATAGATGAACCATGAACATCCTCAACCTGGCATGTAATTAAAAATTATTTACATGTGTATGACCTACTCAAAAATGAATACTGTTAATTTCCTGCTCTACCACTGAAGGCTGGTCTGGGAGCTGTGTTCCCTCGCACCTTGGATTTGTTGTGAGGACAGGGTTGCCTCAAAAGCCATGTGAGCATGTGCTGAAGTGCCTTTTGCAGTTTGATGCTCTGCTGCTGCTCCAGGAAACAGCTGCTCAGGCTGCAAGGTCAGGGCAGGAGTGTGGACAAAGCACTGATGGTGATCGTGTTTTCACTGGGAGGGGGGGGGGGGGGGGGTGTATCAGATCGTGGGACTGTGTCTGAGCCTCTGAAAGCAAATTTAAATCCTGTCTCCATCAAACTTCCTCGTTGCAATTGGAGCTCTATTCATTCCTGGGAAATAGCTGCAGAGGGCCACGAGATGGCGTGCACTAGTTTCTTTAGGCTGAGTTTACAGCATGAGACAGCAACGAGGGTGGTTGGTTCCTGCCGCCACCCGCCCAGCAGCAACTAGTCAAACGGATGGCAGCTGGATGGAGAATGATGGCTCTTGGGAACTGTAAAACCAACTGATCTGAAGGCAGAAATGGGCTGAGCTTAAGCTATTTCTATGTTTCAGAATTTTGTTCTCAGTTTGCTGACTTAAGTCAAGCTAACCATGGGACTGGGTGAAAGTTTTGAAGAAAGCAAATCCTTACAGGCAGGGACTTGTCTGAGATACTGTAATGATGAAGGAGAGGCCTGGATAATAGTTCCAATCTCTCCATGATCTAAGTGATGATTATGGAATTAAGTCGAAGGGGTCAAGATAAGGATCAGGCATGTTTGATTGTGGCACCGTATCTTCCTTGATTATACACAGACTTTGTCTGTACTAGTCAAACATGTGTTCACAATCACTGTAACATGGAGGCCTAGCTGGCACCGAGCTCAGATTTTTTGGTTCTTCACTTGGACTTAGACACCTAGAATCTGTTTCATTTTCGATTTGAGTTCTGTAACGTTAGGCAAGAATCAGACTACAGAAGTGTTTCTTCATGTTTAAGTGTCTGTAGTTCATAACTCGTTCTTGTAATCGTTCTCTGTACATTCTTCATGGTAGTATCAAGCCTTAATGTATATTTGTGCAGTCCAGCACAGTGTCTTGCACTGTGCTGCACTTCCTAGTAAAAACCTGTGTAGGTCAGAAAACTAAAATACAGAAAACTGTAATATCTGTGTAGAAAATGGATTTTTTTTAGCTGCAGACAGAGCTAACACCTGCCATAGCAATTTTAAAGTTAAACACCTAAAGTGCAAGAACTAATCTCAAAATAAACTGAAACCAAATCCACTGCCTCAATCAAACAGAAAACTTCATTTAGCTCATGTGAATCTCCAGCACTTATGCCCTGCAGCCCTGGCAAAAGAGTTAAAGGATAGTAATCTGCCATTTTATGGAATATCTAAGAGATTTGCAGATGGTGGCTAGAAGCTGCTGAGCAGAGCCAGGAACAAACACTTCCTTTTCCTGAAACTTCAATTCATGTTTATCCTTAGGCGAGTGTGCAGTTAGCAATACAGAATTTTTCTTGGTTAGATGACGGGTATTTATTAGGAACAGCCTGTGCATATGATTTTGATTTAGTAACAGAGTTCTGGGTTTGTGCATGCAAAATTGCATCAAGACTTAGGAGTTGAAAGGCCAGAACATAGCACGTGGAGACGTACTCTGGGTGGAAGGGGTGAGGTGGTGTACAGGATTTTGTTATTTTACTCACAGCAAGAGTGCAATCTCTGCTCACTGGCCACATGCCTGCTTCTCCACTGCCCTTCTTGCACCTAGAAAGGAAAAATTCTGGAAGAAGGCAGCTTCTTTATTTACACATACAAATATTGCTCTGCACTGACAAGATGTGTGACCCTATCAAATAATCACATTCTCAGTCTTGGAACTTCTGTCCTAAAGGATCAAAAGTTGTGTTTCATCCTTAGTTGTGCAATGTAAAAGTTTTACTCTCTGAACTGTTTCCTTTGTTAGGTTTGCAGTTAATCCATCTTAAAAGCTGCATTCCAGCATTGCTCAGCTCACCCACAAGAAAGAACTTCAACAACCACAGAGGTCAGGCTCACCTTGGGCAACCAGCAAAGCTTATTCTGCCAACAAAACAACATTTTAATAACAATCCTCTTATCTGAGAGGTGTTTGCTCTGCCAGCAAGGGGCTGCATATTCATATACTTTGTTCATGGCCCTTGCAGGTTAGGTGAGCTATGAAACCCCAACAGAAGCTAAAAGCATAGGAAACATGAGTGAATACAAGCTGCAAAACCCATAGACAACATGGGCTTGCTAGTTACGTAAGAAAGGCCTGCAGTGGATGATTCCAGTATTAGCAAAAGCAATGCAGAGCTATGAGCTTTGTGTTTGATGGGGGGCACTGGAGGTAATAGGACTCACTGAGCAGTGACTTATCTGGACCTTCTGATGTGCAGAAAGGACATATATATACATATATATAATGCTATATATATAAAGCACTGCCCAGGTCCTGCTTCCTGAACATATCTTTTCCCAGCCCTCAGAGCTCATCTGCCAACATCCTCTGCTGGCAGCTTTCAAGAACAAACAGTTCATTTCAGTGATCTTGCTCCTAAATGAATGATGGAGACAAATAGCCAATCTTCAGCAAAGCCCATACATTCTCAGTTGGCATAATAGAAATAGCTTCCAGTTCTTGGTACTGTACAGAGAGAGCAGACAGACACTTCAATAGCTAAGACTTTGCAGTGACCATTTTTCTGCCATCTCATCTGTGTCTTTCAAGCTGATTTCCCCCGAAATTCTGTTTAGTGAGTTTTCAAAACAGTCTTTAAAATCAAACTGAAGATTTCAAACCTCCCATTCAGGCATTTCTAAGTACTTAGCCATTGCATGGGAGTGGACCTGTGCACATACCGTAAGTAGTGCTTACAGACATGAAAGAAAGAATCAGGGAACTGAAGCTTGCTCAGAGGAATAGTGCAAGTTCTCTAAGAAACGTCAGAACTTGTAAACAAAAACTGCAATTTTTGCAAACAAAAGCTCTGTATTAACTGAATCATCAGTCAAGTATTATCAACTATGATGCTAAAAGCTAGAACTGTAAGAAAAGATATGAAAAGCTATTTCACAATACTGCTTACGTCCTTAGGTAAATAAACATGTTCACATAAAACGGAACAGAAAAAGTGTGGTCTCAAGCAGTGGCACAGTTTTACTAAAGCTCAGAAGTCTGACAATAGGAGATGTTTTTGTAGATATAGACAGTACTTGGGTAAATCCTTAGGAGAGCAACTAAACTTTTTTTAAAAAAAGAAAGCAACTGGAAATCTTTGTATTGCCGAATAACAGGCCATGTACTAGAAATGACTGAATTTGCAAAACAATTACCTTTGTTTCAAAGCTGCATTTTTATTTGAAACAGGCTTCTTACCCATAACACCTCTTCAGAGAGAAGACAAAAAAGCCACACAACCCAAACCCACACTTGTAGTCTGGGCACTAACTGTTTAATAATGAAAAGGAACTTACTGTTCCTAACCCAGTTCCTGAGTGTTTTCATTCCTAACTACTAAAAGTAACCAAAAAAAAAGTACTTATGGATTGCATTGTGCTTCAGAATATTTTTAGCCTAAAAGTATGTTTCATAAAGGAACAGAAAGACTTGGAGGAATTCAGGATAAAATATTAATGACTGTGAGGAACTGAACCAAATATTTTTCAAACATTTCTTGGAAGCTGCCATATGTCACACACACAAGTGTACTCGTGCATCCTTACCTGCAGATATGCACTGCTGAAGTTCACTATAGGCTGCTCCCCAATCCCTCATCAATTTGCAGAAGTACTTGTGTCACCCCTTACTCCTGTCTTCTCAATGCCTACTTGTCAGTCTACAAACTTCTTCTGACAGCTCAACATCCTCCCTCAATAAGTGCCTTACTAGCTCTTGCTCTAAAGGATTGGCCTTGGTGTTTGCTGCCATAACCAGCAAGACTGAGGTTATATTTGAAGATAAGACCTGAAGGCCTCTCAGATTCTTGTCCACTTTATAATCTTTCCTTTTTATCTCTTCACTTTACCTGTCATTTGTAGATTGAGTCTTGTAGTAAGATTCAGAAGGGCTACAATGGATTGCTAAAAACAGGGAAATTTCTTGTGGTGTATATGAAAAGAGATGATGAAAGAGAGCTGTTAAAAGACAGAAGCCAGATGGCTGTCTTCTCACTAATCACTGCATTTGGCACTCTGCTTGGCTGCTCCATGGAGCAGAGGGGTCCTACTGTCATCTCTTGTGGAGGATTCCTCATTTACCATCCTCATACAAGGAGTGCCCATGCATTTTCAACTGCTTCTCCTTGGACCTCCCAAGAAACAAGCAGAAGTTGCCACCCATATCCAGTGCCTGGCAACGCTCTGCACACTCTGGTCACCAGCCATCAGCCCCAGCCTGTGCTCACCTCAGAGCCCTGCAGATTCTGTGGAAGGTTTGAGCCCTGCAGATTCTGTGGAAGGTTTGGGCTGGCCTGAGAGAGGATCAGAGGTCAGTCGGTGGCAGAGAGACACTGTCCCATGCCTGCCACCTGAGACACCCCATGCTGTCACTGTGAAGGTGCAGCAGCAGTTTTCCAGAGGCAGATCAGCCTCTGGAAGCAGCTTGCTCTGCCCACACCGTATTCGTGCTGGAGGAGCAGCACCACACTTGCTTCAAGGAGAACTCTTCAGAAGCATTAAAAGAAAACTCTTGTTATTGGGGTTGAACTTGAACAACCTCTACAACTGATTGTGATGCTGAGCGCAGCTCATGAGCACAGTGCAGCTCCAAGTGCAAGATCTTTTCTTCTAGCCCCATATGCTGTGCCAGCAGAATATTGGCTGTTTAAACAGAAGATGCACTTCACTAGAGGAGGCTGCTTGATGAGTCCTGTACATACCTCCTCATAAAGAATAGAAATGTTCTTTCTGAAAGAAATACAGTATTTAAATTGATTAGGCAAATAATAAACAATACCCCCAGCCTCCTGTCTGCAGCAGTCTGAGTGCTGGGCATATGGTGCCTTTCCAGACCACATGGCGGCCAATGAGGCAGAGATGGTGATTATTATTTCACTCACCTTTAGCAGGAAATAAAACATCTGTTTAATCCTGACAGTGGGACTCCCCAGCAGTTAAGCTAAGATGATTCAGAAGGAATATAATTGAAAATTATGTTTAAGGCAGTAAAAAGCAGTGATAAGACTTTTCAATTTTTTTAAGACTACAGTCTCTGACACTTTGAGAGTCATGGGATTTTTCATTGCTCTAGACAGTTGGGACCTCTGTTTCACAGCTCGGTCAGAAAGAAATCCTGCTTTTGAAAAAGGGCATATTTTTAGAAGGACTCAGAGGATAAGTGGCTGTGGCTCTGGACTGCTCACAAGTGGAGCAGCTGTACTTGCTGCTGCTCTCAGTTCTGGTTACCAATGGTGTTTTCTCAATGCTGTTCAACCACAAGGCAGCATTAAGAGTTTGGACACTTGGACATTTTCCTGTGAAAAAGCAGCAAGAGCAGATATGCCATTCTGTGAAATATATAAGCAGATGAAGGTATTTATGGGATGCAGAACAACTTCGAAAATTTCTGATATGTTTCCCTGGAAAGATAAACCCATTATTACTGACTATCAGTAAGTAGCCAGAGGGCTGACTGAATAGCCTAGCTAAGCAATGATTAACACGAAGTACAGCCGCAAATCTCACCTTATGGAACAGTAAACAGGGCCCGAAGTATCAAAAGAGACAGCCTCCAAAAAAAGAGAGGGGTATTTAAGAGGGTGACATAGTCAGAGTGGTCCAGTGAAACTGAGCAAAGGGAAATTGAGACCAAATGTTCATAACAATTCCTACGTCTTAGATTAATCTGCATAGCAGTCTTAGCAGGGAAGTGTTCAAATCCCCTTCCAGAAAAGGACAAAACAAAGTCTTGGGTTCAACAGCCCAAAGGATAAGTCTGTGCTGAATTACTGGACTATGATGAAAAACATTTGTTGTTTTTGTGGGATTCATCTCACTCTATCCTCTTCCTATCCAGCAGAGCTTACTCACAGACACTGTAGTGTTCCTCTTTGAACTGGTTTGACTCATGGGGTATACAGGCATTTGATTAGTGGTGGTCAGTTTGGATGGAGGAGGGTTCGAAGAATCTTTACAGGCAGCCACTGAGAACAGATTCCAGCTGGCTGCAAATACTCCCACTCGGATGTGATGCATCCTGAGCACCCCTGTCAGCCAATAAACAAAGCACCCTGGCATGCATGGCAGCACTGAAGTGTCTAGGCATAGTCATTGTTGTGCTACCCCTTAGGAAACAGCTGATTTTGCTGCAGTTTGAAACAACACATGTGGATTAAACCCTCAAAAAAAAATTGGTATCCATTTGAAGCATAATTAAAAGGAGCCTGAATCCAACCAAAGACAAAACCAAAAAGCAAAAATGGAACTTTGGTAACCTGATTTTGTCTATTGCACCCACTTCTTCATTGGCTTTGACTCGGGTAAAAAAAAAAAAAAAACCAAAAACGTTGAGCCCCTGCAGCTGCAGGTAGCTGTTGTACTTTGCTCAGAAATATAATCAGCTATGGGCACAGAGCTGTAAAAGAGGCTGCTGTTCTGGTTATGGGCCCAGAGCTATTTAAGTTGAGCAAGACCATTACCATCTTCCAGACAGGCCTCCTGCAGTGTGCCCACCACAAAATGTCACCAAAAGTTCTTCTGCAAGCTTCACATTCCTAAATGAGTTGGAGCATATTCTTGAGAAGGAATTCAAATTTCAGTTAATAGTGGTGGATTACATACCTATAACTATTCAAAGTCTTCCTGTATTTTATTTCCCTCATTAGAAAGGGTGAACTTTTCTTCCCCATTAAGGTCTTTGTAAAAATGTGTGCATTTTTTCAAGGGTACGTTGCACAAAGATTACCTTGCTTGACTGTTGGCTACACATTCACAGGTGTCTTTGCTGTCAGTTATTGATGCTATCAAGAAAGCAGCATCCCTTAAAAGGCTTCCAACTGAATTTTAGCTCCAGGCCACATACTTCCTCTCTGCAGGGTAGCTTTTACCATCTAATCTCGCTGGAACAAGAAGGCTTTAAAACTAGGAAAAAATGAATGAGGAAATCAGTGATACCAATTATACACCAAATGAAGATAAGTCCCTCTGTCTCATTAGCACTGTTTAATTATGCTTGGATTTAAATTCTAAATATAGTTCATACAAATTCACAAGGGCAAGTGTTTGCATCCCGTTGTAATCCTCTTCACATCTAATACTGCTCTCTCCTATGAGAGTTTTAAGGACCTGTCCGCTTGAGTCATAAATAGAAAAGATGTTGACACTTCACCCCTTACAAGTGAAAAATGTTGGTTAAGCAATGGCTTATGTTTGATACTTGCACTGCTGTGAGAGTCCAGAGGTCTCAGATGACTTCTCAGCTTTTTGTGCTGGATCTGTGTGTACACACGGAGAGAGTGCCTGCTATGGGTTTCTACACTCTTAACAAAGCAGGGGCAGTATATTTTCCATATGCTTGTTGTTATGACTCATCATGATGTTCATTAAAAATTCTCATCAGGCTGAACAAAGACACCAGACCAGGTGTCAGTGACATTTATGCTTTTATTGCACAGTTGCCATAACTGTAGCAATACTGTTTAGACTGAAAAGGTATTGTCTAATAAACACTTAAATCCTTACAATATGCTTCCACAAAGGTGTTGGCTAATAAGCCCTTCATTTTGTACACTTCAATAAGTTCTCAACTCCCACAGCAAACTCATCAAAGGTGCTGTCACACAAGCCTTAACATACCAGTACTCATAGGTGCTGTCACACCAGCCACAAAAGAGCTCCAGAAGCTCCCCACTCCCACAATAAACTCCAGTACAGATTACAGAATAGAATATGACAGCTGTGCTTTGCCCAGGAAAAGCAGTGGAAGAAAACAAATAATGTCATCGGTCCTTAGATCCCAAGTTGGTCCTGCTGTGTGAATAGTCAAGAGTGAAAGAGGACAACAGGAAAAAGAGTGAGAGTGGAGGCCAATCCTTTTACAGTTAACCTGGTGCATGAATCTTATGTAAACTAGATTTTCTGCACTGCTTTGTTTGCAGATGCAGAGTCAGCCCTTTTCCAGGAAAGGACCTGGGGAATAGGACATTAAGCATGAGCCTCAGGGCAGAGCAGGGAGTTGGCTTAGAATAGTGCAGCCCCACTTCTGCAGGACCCTCTCCTTTGATCACCTTTCCTGTAGCAAATACTCAGAATGTTTGAGATAAAACATGCTTAGGACTGGTTCTCTACACTTCTGTGTATACATTGATGTGTGTATGTTCTCTCTATCTCTTTAAATGAAAGCCATCAAAGTTTGCAGGAATTTGAGTCTTACCTTCCCAGTCATGGTCAAGCACTTGACCCAATCCATATCTCTCTGGGATTAACTTTAATGTCTTTACCAGTTTATTACTACTAACCCAATAACAAATATTACTTTTAACTACTTGGCTCAGTCCAGTTACTAGCAGATTTCAGCAAGATTCTAGAAAGCCACCCTAAATCTATGACTTCTACCTAAGGATTCAGCTGAGAAAGAGAGGAGATCCACTCCCTTACTCCTTGAAGAAAATGACCCCATTTCCTCACTGAGAAGAAGCCTACTTAGTTCACATGCAGAGTAACTGTCCAAAACATCAATGAAGATGTCTTCAGTTTGAGAAAGGTGGGGTTTAAACAAGCACCTCTGCACCAGACAATTCTGAAAAGAAGGAATGGGGCAGGGAGGAAAGATGCAAACACCTGCTTTCCTTTTAGGTCTGGTAAAAAATTCAGTGTTAAGAAGCTCCATCTAAAAAGACAAAGATTTGAAAACATCATCAACATTTCTAAAAGTACAGAGTGCAAGCGTGCTGCCTACCATGGCCGCAGTGTTTGCTAACCCCTTATCAGCGCCTTTGTTTGACTCAGAAATATTAATAATTAATCAAACCACATATAAAAACTATTGAGTGAGAATTTTACTGCCCTCAAAACCCAAGCTTATTGCACTTAGCATTCTACACTTGCATTCTGGATTGGTAAGTACCTGCCAAGAACAGATGTCATTGCTCAGTCACAGAGTGCAAAGGCATTTGGTGCTCAGTGTCACCTCAGCTTTGGGTGTCCAATGGATAATGAACATAACTGCAGTATTAGTATTAGAGCTTCAGATGCTTAAATTCATGCAGCATGTAGGGGAACTACACTTTAGTAACCCTGGGATAAGGAATAATTAAAACACCAGGTTCTTCCTGCATTAGTTTAGTCAGGAATTCCTAAATATGATGGTGGGTTTTCGAACTCCTACCCCCCTGGAGACAATTAGGCAGAAATGGCACTAAGGGCTTATAAGCTGGTAAGCACCCAAATCTCCGTGGTGGCTGCTGTGATTCTTGGAACTTTTGGTTGGAATCTCATGCCTGAAGAAGGATGTGCATCTCCGGCAAGATGTCCACACACTGAAAATTTGAGAATACTGGTAGATAGCCAGCCAACCGTCCCCATTAGGAAAAGTGCTCCTCATCTCCTCATGAGAGAGACCCTTCGAGCTAGAGCCCAGCTGTGGGGGTAGGCCTGCCTTTTGGGAAGCCCTTCCTCCTCAGGGGCCTGAGGGAAGCACAGCCTGACCTGGAAGGGAACAGCTGCCCTGCCCTAAGCTAAGATGCTGTCATTTCCAGGTCCCCACGCCCCCAGTGCTCACACCCACACTTCTGTTCCTGCACCCCTGCGGCCCAGGTCAGCTCTCAGGCCCGGCTGCGGGGTGGCCCAGCCACAATAGAGCTGCCTTTGCCCCCACACGGGCCAGCTGAGGAGAGCCAGCTCCCGGCTGGGTGCTCCTGCTCCTACTCCTGGGCCGAGGGAGGGAGGCTGCGGGTGCAAAGGGCCCAGGGTGAGCCCTGGGTTTGCTTGCACTGACTGCACAACCCGTCCCTCCAGCCACTTAACTCCAGTTCAACTGAGTGCTGTTAAACCCCGGACCAAAGCTTTCACACCATCTGTGACTTTCGTCTAGGAGCCATGAAATAGCATTTTTCTGTCCACACACAGAAATGAATGCAAAACAATATTTTCACTTATTAAGAAAGAAACTCCTAATGTACAACTACACCCTAATGGAATCAATTTATGTGAAACGTTCAAATAATCTTTACACTAAATATTTGTCTCAGGTCAAAAATACATCAAAATCTTTAACGGTAAAAGGAAATTTAATTGCCCTAAAACAGAAGAGCCATGCCATGTGGATTAATAACTACTACATTGTAATTTCTTACATGAAAAATGGCCTTGCAGATTATGTACTGTAGCAGGTATCACTATTACTTTCACCAAATTAGAAATTAATTTAGATCTAACTCCTCTCAGGTTTATAAAAAAATATTTTTGTGTGTCTCTGCTGGCTGGCTGTTTTCCTGACCCTGAGAATGTACAATTTTGTTTTCCCCAGCCAGAGATCTTGAAAAGGAAAGGCCACAAGCCATCTCTTCTTATGTTTTCTTCATAGTTTATTATTTCTTATCAATACATTCTGTTCCTGACCTGCAGAGCTCTTCACTGTAGGTCAGTCCCAGGCACAAAACCCTGAATCCCCCCCACACAGGGCGGTGTGTATGTGTATACTACAATTCACGTAATCAGTATTTATAATATTTCCCCAATAACTATTACCTTTGTTAGAAAGTTAGACTCTATTTTAAGCCAACTATAATGTGCCACCTCACTGCAGAACATGGAGCAGATGAGGAAGAAGGAGGAAGCCCAGAAGCCACGTGGACCGCTCCATCTTTTCATCACCTGCTTACCATCCTAAAAACCCATATATCCAAAATTCTCACCCTTTGATAAAACTACACACTACTATCTAATACACATTGTTGAAAACTCTGCTTCATTCCAGAGCCTAAAAGCCCTTTTTCCATGAAGAAAGATTAAAAACACTGTTTGTCAGGGATTCTAAAATCTCTTAAACATGCAAAGAAGTATTTCTCATAATTTCAGACTCCGACAACCTCCTATCCTTAATTCACCTTTATCAGCACAGTGTCCTATAAATAGCATGTTAGAAATCTTAAGTAGAGACCATCACAAGGAAATGTGTGACTTGAACATTATAAAATAATACTTTAAAGGCTTCTGAGTTCAGATTGTGTCACTTCAAATTGCAAGAATGGCAGTAATAAGAATAAAGTCCAGAGAAGAGAGAAGAGCTGAATTACAATATTTCCACCTATTTATATATCAGTCGTGCTTTCAACTATTGACATCAATCAATGCATTTCATAGATTCACCATTTTAGTATTTGAGCACCTGAAAGTTCAAAGTTTCCCAATAAGGGACTAGGGCTTAGCACAAAAGTTGAGAAGACAACATTTAGCATTGGAGTTAAGTTCTTTCACAGATCCTTTTCCTAGACACTACATCTCAATACTACTATGAACTCCAAGCAGAAAGTAAAGCTCCAATCCAGACACTTTCATTTTTATTTCAGGACTCTTGCTTCAAGTCAGATGGATTCTATAAAGCAGTCAGTTTTCCTTCACTGTTTGCTACAAGCTATTCCTTCCTGTAAGAGAGGAATAAGAGAAACATGTTTCTCTTATTATTTGTTGAGTCAATCGCTATCCAAATACAGACAAATGTTACTAAATTCCAATAACCCATGGCAACCTCCAGGAAAACTAGTATTTAAATCCTCTGCCTGCTGAAAACAGAGAAGCCTTGGTCCAGTATCCCAGAGGGATAAGCAGTCTTGACTGTTTAGTCACAGGCATCTGCTGCTCTGACATTGCCACGCCCATGCTCAGCCGGGTGCAGACAAGTAAAGCAGATGTTAGCATCTGAATAGAGCACCTTGCTTTGCCAGTGGGCACTGGGAAACTGGGTGCCTCCTTTCCTGGGCTGCTGACATTATGTCTGATGCACACCTCCAGTGGAAAGCTGAGCTTTGGTATACCTTCCTGATTTTAGACAGAGGCTGATTTATAAGCACCAAAGTGCTGCTAATAAAGCTGTGATGGTTCAGGCAACACTACTTTTCCCCCTTGTGTCCTGGGTTTGCTTTCTGCATATCTAAATATGAAACACAACATAAAGCTTTGCCACTAGCCATTACAGAAATTCACCTTCTATCCCCTCAGTGCATAGTGGCTGAGTCTGAAAGAGTTTTTCTGGACACACATGTAATTATTTAAATGAGTACAGCTGAAGTGTTATTTCAGTCACATCATCCATCTAGAGCCACGCCCAGCCGAGTCCTGTTTGCTTTTCCCCAGTTTCAAATGGGAATGGTATGATCTCTGTGCTCATCTGTGTTGCTCCCTAGCACAAAACTAGCAAAATTCTTTGCAACCTAAGTAATCTTTTGCAAAACCTGAAAGGAGGGAAAAATAAAATAAAAAAAGGAAAAGATGCCTTCACATTGCTGCTGCATGTTAATAGAGCCCATCTAAAGCATGCCCCCAAATAGAAAGAACTATTGCAATGTAATTCAGTTGAAATCCTCTCAGTAGTCTCTGAGATAAGGAGAAAAAACACCAATCTTTACAGTTTTCACCGTTAGGACCATGTTTTGTTGACTGTACTACCTACATATTAAGATTTTCATTTTAGCAATATATGAAAGTATTAATTTAAGTGGAAAAGGATGAGGATCATTAAAAACACAGGAATCCTGACAGATGATAAAGGATGACAGAAGCATATTATGAGTAAAGGTTTTTTGTTAATTGGGTGATAGGACAATAATCTTTAGATTTGAATGTGTTTGGGCTCAGTAATAGAACTATCCTGACAGCTCTAAGAAGACAATTTATGAGATCAGCTCAGTACCTGATACATTCTTATGTATCACGAGGATTTCATGGTATCATATAAATGTACAAGAATTGACGTTTAACCAATGGAGTAAGATGCTCCAAATCTCCTATGGGCAAGTGCAGTTTGCCAACTAACAGGCTACTTACCTGTCTTTGCAATAGAAGGGCAAGCAGGGAAGGAACTGTGATGATCAAATCAGTGATGAGAGCTCTGCCAGCAGCCAATGAGCCACAGCTGCAAGTCTGAAACAAACAATTTGTGCAGTAGTTAGGGTGATTACATCTGTCGTGAAGGAAGTTGTGTTTTATGCAAATATACAAAGCTGTGCAACAACTCTTCATGTGGCTTTTTATAGGGACAAATCTAGGGCAATATAAGAAGCTGCATCACCTCACTAGGTCAGCCCCATGTATGCAACTGTTTGGCAAGTCCTGTTCCTCTGCCATGCTCAGCCCAACAGCAGAGGAGGTAGATGGCAGAATTCTGAGAGCATGGGGCTCTGAGTCCTTTAAATGTTTACTAGTTCCATCAGTTTTATGGAAACTGCTGTTCTATCACTGAAGGCAAGTGAAGATCTACTGGATCTGCTCACAAATGCACTAAAGGAGGCATTTCTTGGTGCTCTTTCCTGCAAAGCTTTCAACGATGCAAACCAAGAGTCAGTTCCTCTTTCCAGCTTTCATTCCAGGCCTGTGTGGGGCTGTGCAGGGGAAACACCTCAGTCCTTGCTGCCTGGCACCCCTCAGCTATGGGAACAGTGTGCTCACTCTGGCTGCAGCTGATATGGAGAAAGCAAATGGTGTTAAATATGCAATAGCAGTCATGAGACTCAAGTATTTTAGACATCGATATCAAGACACTCTCTAACCACGGTGGCTCCAAATTTTGAGGCTTCCCTCAACATATCCACCAGGCCGGGCTCTCCAGTCTCCCTTTCCAATGAAATATCCCACTTCTGGAGAAGAGCACCAAGTCCCGAGGGCTCTTTGAAGATTAATAGAAGATCAAAAGACACTTCTCAGCTCGCTGGTGACTCCCTTCCCTCACTGAACCACCCTGCCACACAGCATGGCTGCGGGGCCCGTGCTGCACCGGCCCAGCCGAGGCCCCGCGGGGCCGCAGCTCCTCTGTTCCGGCCCCAGCAGCAGCTCCAGCCCCGGCAGGGTGGGAATGCAGGGCACGGCTGCAGGAGCAGCGCTGCTGGGCACCGGCAATCCTCTCCCCAGGCTGGATGTGCCGTGTCCCGCCTGGCTTCGGGAGCTGTGGGACAGGGAACAGAGGCCCGGCCGGGCTGGTGGCCCCGCCTCAGACCTGTGGTTTTTTGCACGTTCAGGAAGACATCAAAGCTGGAGCAGGAGCAGGCAGGATGCTTTAAATTCCAAGGCATGCCTTCCCTTTCGGGGTTGCTGACTTTAAGACACGCAGTCGCCTGCTTAGGCTGCCGCGGGTGGCAGCAGCGCGGAGCTCCCCGGGCCGCGCTGCTCCGGGGCCTTCCCGCCAGTCAAAGGCACTCTGCAGAAACTCAAAAGATTGACCAGCCTCCAGAAAATAAAAACACAGTTCGCCCTATCCAACGTATTTTCATGTGGTAAAAACCTTCAATTCAATTTCAGTTATCAACATAAAGAAGAAGGAATAAAATCTAATGTGAACTTACAGCTATAGCACATTCTCCTTGAACTCTTCTTACACCTGGTCTTGTGCTGCAGAGAATGGAAAGGATGGAATCCTAGTATTCTGTTTGAGTCTAATTTTATAATAATTCTATAAGCTAATCTTATCCCACAGCTCAATATTTTAAAAAGGTCCCCTGAAAAACTTATGAGTTGTTACTGTGCAGTCTATTCAATCAAACGAAGTTTTGGTTACCTCATCATGACAGATATTTTAAGTTTCATGGAATCTCCCCTTACACTTCCGATGTTACTTTACTTACTTACTGTATTATTGGCTTTTTGTTTTTAATTGAGAAGAGTTTGCTTTAAATATTTTTGTGTTGCTCACTGATATGGTTATGTGATTTGCCCTGTGTTGAAACAAAAAAACACACAATGAAAACGTTGAAATTTCAACTGCCGTTGTTTATTACTGTTTTGGCTACATTCTCTACAATTTCAGCAGCATCTTAAAGAGACAGTTAACATTTCTTTATATACAATGAAAACAAAATGGCTTGCAACATCAGAAACAAGAGCAACAGTTTAACTGTACAATAATACTAAATGAAAACCTGTGGTAATACAGCCTCCTCTTTCTGCAACATGGACAAAATTACATATAGGTATTCAGCATCAAGAATGAGATAGTAAAAAGAATAGTGAACAGGAGAGAGATACACTGTTCTGAAAAATAAGTTTCTACCATACAAGGCAGTTAGAAAATGTTTCACATTTTAAAATATCTGTACAAGCCACAAGAAACATTTCCTTGTTGATAGAACTTTCAGAAATAGAGAATAACCATGAGCAACTTCTACATCTATTATCAATGCGCCCTGCAGGACGAGAACGCAATAAACTGACTTAAAGAACTGTACTGTATATTGCCAACACAGATCTGCTTTACATGCCTTGATTGTTAACAGATTGCCTATTCTCAATCTCTCGTACAGTTGACTCGCACCTTAAGGAGGTCATTTGACTCTTGTAAAAGTAAAAGCAACATCATTTAGCAGCAGTTAAAAGCGCCTTGAGGGAGACTTAAAAAAAATACAATATCCAATTAGAAAAAGCCATACTTTAAACATTTGTACAGGAATAATGTGCTGAAATTTAAATGAAAATGTGACATCTGTACAACAATTTACAATAGCGCTAGAAGGGAATTTATCATTATTCCTGCATAGAACATTACACATGACCTGTTTGCATTTGGTTTCATACTGTTGCTTGCTTTTATTAGAAGCCTGGAAGGTTTCACAAGTTTCAATACCACAGCAAGTATTGTACTTTTAAAAAACTGAATGAATTTCAAAATTAGCAATCTATTTGAGAAATAGGTACCAGGAATTCCATATCACCCTTCCAATCTAAATTCAGTGAAACACCACCACATTTTTGGAGGTACAAGCCTGAGTAGCCAAATAAAATACTTCAATTTTATTTGAGAAATCTGATGCTGAACGTTATCTTTCACTGTTTCACACTCCTTACTTTGGTTTCGAAAGATCAATGTCTTGGAAAGATGGCAGTTCATTTAGTTTATAACCAGGCACAAAATTTTTCCTGTGTTTTCAAATTTGCTCTCTACCCTTTTTTATTTAAATAATGAAAAACTACCCTTCATGTTAGAACTTTCCAGTATCCACCAAATGTACTTTAAAGTATTAAAAAGATTATTTACAATGTTCCCCAGAAAAAAACTAAAAACCTTTTCTTCAGTCTTAAACACATTACACCTGCTAGTTTGTAACAGGAAGTGTCATCCTTCATCCTTCAATGTTAAACGGTGTTTCTCAGAAGGGTACATTTATACACAGTCCATGATCCATTCCAATCATACAAATGACACTATGTAAGAGGACTTTAGTCTGAAAACACAGTTATCAAACTTGTCCTGTGTAAAAACACTCAAATGCTTTCAAGCTTAAGTCTGTATCTGAAAACTAAACAAAGGTATCATCCCATTCCTCAGCTGGAGAAATTTCAGTACGAAATAATGCTTGAAGTAGGTGGTGTAGGGGATGCTGCTAGGCCAGTCATATGCAAGTTTCCTGAAGAATTTGATCTCCTCATATGAGGGAGAAGATAAGGATCATTAGCCAGCTGGTGGACATCAAATCTATCCTCTTTTCGGTATGCTAAACAGCGTCTGATAAAGGCCTAGAAAAGAAATGTAGAAAGTTACAGTAACATTCTAAATACTTACATTTTATTTCAGGCAAATAGGCAAGTCCTCCTGGATCAACTAACTTCTAAACAAATTCTTGTTCTTAAATAATTCAGGTCAAATGACAATGTAACATTTTACTGCTGAGCCCACTGAAGTAATTTAACATCATGGCAGAAAGAAAAAATCGGCAAATTAAATCACATTTCAAATATGTATTTCCATGTTTAGGAACTATATTTACAAGTAAAACATTATCATCTCACCAAATTAGATTTTTGCATGCTTTATGCCTGAACAGACTACTAAAAACCAGAAGCAAGTGTCAGAGGATTGAAAAAGACTTTTCTACTTTCTCCAATGAGCTTCTAAAACCATTGAGTGGGGAAGAATAGGTGGATGATGCAGACAGAATTTCCATGCTTTAGCTGACTTTTGAAAACAGGCATTTCCACATGTGCCATGACAGGGTACAGCAAAACATGAAACTGACATTGATGGTTGCCATGCTCAATAGGCGTTATATAAAGAATATTTAGGAAACCACTACCTTGCTGAAACTCTCTTCCCAAGAAAAACTTTATCACACCTGCCTAAAATTACCTAATCAATTAAAAAACTCTGTAGCTATATTCACTATGTCATCCCTACATTTAGGTCCATAAGGTGTGTGCCAATCATTTTGTGCTGAAAGTTTCTGTCAAGTCTTACATCTAGAACACACAGAACATTTAGTCTCCTGAGAGCCTGGGCTTCAACATTTAATGATAGAAAATCCTTATTATTGCTGCAGAACTGATTAGCACATCATTACTTAATTTAGAACTTAATTTAAAAGAATTACATATATCTTCTTTGATAAATCTGTTCAGCTGTTTGTTCTTTGCTCCAATTAAAAACTGGAGATTAAAGGAGAAAATCTGTAATACAAGTTCCAAAGAATCATGCTAGAATTTACTTCTATCATTTGCATATCCAACATGAACAAGCTACAATATAAAAATCATGCATATTTGTTAGTAGATATTCACATGTTCTTGGATATTACAGATTTTAATAAAATTCTTCACAGTAAATCCTTCAAAACAAATGAACTGTAAACAGTTATTCGCAAGATCCTCAGAGTAACAGTTTGTGTCTAAAATGTTTTTAAAATACTTCACAGTTTTGTGGCACTGTAGCCACACTAGTGTGAAGCAAAGGAGACCACTGCACAAAATAGGAAACAGTGAGGAGGATTAAAGGACAGTTACAGCCTGAAAACTAACAATGTCATCTAAGGTGCTGTATTTACTTCATCTCCGTGCTTTCCAGATCAGAATTTCAGTTTACAAGCCGTTGTTTTTCAACTCCAAGGCCTATAAATCTGAAAAACATTTTGGATTCTACACATCACTGTGTAAATGGTCTGCATGAAATTGTTTTATGGCATTTCCACCAGAGAATAATTTCTCTCTCTCTCACAGCTATCATGCCAATGGTTAATACGAGTGGAGAACACTGGAAGATTATTTTAGTCTTTCAAACAGAGCATGCAAATACACAGAGAATGAAAAAAGTTGCCAATTCTCCATGCTGGACTGTCTACTCTTTTTAACATCCTTTATATAAAAACTATTAATGACAAAGAAATGCAAAGTTAAAAGACACAGATATAAACTCTCACTATGTAAAGGTATCAGTAACATGATGCGTATTTGTCAACTGCATTCAAATGCCATGATATTTTTTCAAATGCCATGAAAAACCAACAGCAAACAAAAACATCAATAAAAATAACCAAACCCCAGTTCTAACTACAATTCTTCAACTAGTCTTTCATAACCTTAACTGCAACTCTCACTAACACTACTTTTAGAAAATATAATGAACAGCAAGTTTATGTACCCAAAGGACTAATTTTCTTGGGAAGTTACTGCCTGTAGAAATATGTTTCTTCTCCTTTTAATCTTTAGAAGCTGAATCTTAACATTCCTAAGTTTCTGGCATCTTGTGTCGCAAATCTAACTGTGTTTAATTAGTTGCTGATATTTGAATAAACATTCTACTATCTTGGCATTTTTTTCAAAGAGCACATCTATTGCATCTGATCATGAATGTATCTTTCAAAAACTGGGAGAGTTTTTGCAAGCAAATAACGTATTATATTTTCTTGCACTTAGACAGAATTGGATTTGTGTTACAGATGCTCACAGCAGCAATCATTTGGGAAACCTCCTTAATCTGTTTCTGAACAGCTAGTCTGTGTAGAGGAACTGACACCTTTGTGGCAGATCAACTATGTGGGCAGTTTTATTTCCTGAATCAGCATCAAAATATCTTCTAGATTCTTAATCTCAAAAATTCATGTTTCTAAACTCAGATTTAAGTTAATACACACATACTATAACCTTTCAAAGGGAAGAGTATTAGAGGTCTCATCCTTCAGGTACCTGGTAGTCAAGTAGTTCTAGCTAATAAGGCTGCAGAGAATAACACCCACTATTTTCAGAAAGAGCTTGCTACTGTTAGCAGCAGCATTTCACAAGAACTTCTAGTGAGACAGCCTGAATGAGACACATAAAGTCCTCTGGGAAAAAGTAAAGCAGACAATTTTTGAGGTGGCCTACTTAAAAACCACTTGCAAATTTCTGGAATATATATATATATAGCTTTGCTTTGAAGTACATGATTTTGAGAAGTCTCAGAAAAAGGTTGCTTAAATAAAAACATGCGAATACTAGTTCTCAATTATGTTTTTCTACATACTTAGTTATTATGTCCCACAGCATTCTTGGGTTAACAATTTTACAGCTGAATCCTTTAAGATGAATGTTTTACTCAGAGATTATAGTAGAAGTTACCTTAGCTTCATTGCTTACAACAGGTTTGACAGGGAATTGAACTTCTGTGGCTTTTAATATTGTATTTTCTTGTAAGATATCTTGCTGTGATTGATTGTGGCCAAATGGCTGCAAAACAAGCACATGATTTTTTCAGATTTATCCAACTACTTTGATTTCATAAATATTTATCTTATAGTAAGTTGTTGCAGTGTTAATACAAACTGCCAACTATTCTGCAAATAAAAAAGTTACAGGAAAGATTTTCTTAATTTTTTGCAAAATCAATGTACACCATCAAAAAGTAACACAAGTAATTTTCCATGTAGATTCATGTCTTTATGAATGCAATTCACAGTCTAGTGAGAATAGGCACCCACACTAAAACTCTTCAAATTCTCTAGTTTTCCTTACCTTTCTACCATAAAGGCATTGGAAAAAGATTACTCCAACTGACCACACATCAACCTTATTTGAAATCTTTGGTGGCTCTTTGCCAACTACAAAGCACTCTGGAGGCAAGTACCTGGAAAACAAAACAGGCATTTCTGTAAGTATGGCATCACTAGAAAGAGCTCAATTATCAATCTGTACAAATACCTCACCTACATATCTCTGAGCTTTTGATAATTGCGCAGTTGCCCTACAATCTGCATTCCAACACCTTGCAACCCATCAAAACTGCTATTACAGTTTTTGTACAGTAAGTCAAACAGAGAGGTCTATTTCACACAAGCACAAATACAAGCATTTTTAACCTAAACTGCCAATTATCACCTCTTTTTTAATTGGTACCCCAGGTTAAATACAAAGCCATCTATCGAAGCAAGAAAAGATGAAAGCCAAATAGGGCATTTTACACAAGACTTGGTTAGGAATGAAAGAAAATGCATATATGGCTTAAAGACCCTTTACCCAGGTCTTTAGTAAAAACGGTAACATTACCCAGAGGGGTGTATGCTAGACAAAGGTGACTTATTTCTGTCCCTATATTCTGCAGAAAGAGAACACTTAATAAAAGTTGAGGAAGTTCTCATGCCATTCCTGAATTACGGAATAACTGATGAAATGGAACTTCCTTTACAAAGCAAATAAAACCTTCCAAATGTATTAATTTTAAGTGCAGTCAAGTGTTATTGACTGTAATATTTAAAATTGAAAAAGGCAAAAAACCCTATTAGGACAACTACAGAATAGGCACTCTTCTGTCGACAACATCTAAGACTTAAATACAAACTTTGAAGAAATATTCGTAGAAATGGAAATTGGCAGAAAAATTAGATGAAAATGCAACCATTTTAAACAGTACCACAAACTCTCTTCTGGAATACTTGTCTACAATTCTGATTACAACAAATCAAGACAAGTGATCTTAAAGTGATACAAAAGCAAAGAAGGTTACTGAAATGATCTGAAGAATGGATAGCCTACAGTTCAGGGGAAAGAAAAGAAGGCTACAGAAACACCAAGAAGCAAGTACATTGTCTACTTGAGGGAGGAGAATGTTAGCACAGGAACAAACAAGTATAAACTGGCCAAAAATATACACAGTCTGTAAATTAGAGGATTAGGTTTCTAATGATCAGAGAACTGAGGTTACAGGACACTTCAAATCAGATTACTGGGGCAAAAATACAAAATAAATTTCATATGAACATCCAGAAGTTTACCAAAGAGATTATATAACCTAACTGCCTGGGAAGGCAGGTAACTGGAACCAGTGACTGAGGAAATTCCTTCTAGGGCTATGCTGCTGACAGTTTGTACAATGTACTCTGAACAGACTCATTCCCTACGTCAAACTCAGTCTAAGTATTTCCCTCCCTAATGAAGATTTTGGGCTCAGAGAAAGCATGAATTAGAAATGCAGAGATTCATCATGAATCTATAATGATTACAGATCTTTTTTTACTTTTAAGTTTGCAGCAGCACTAGTGCCTGAGGCATTCTAGATGAAATCCAAAAGCCAAAATTTTTCTGATATATATTCCTAAAATAAAACATTTAAACTGTTGTTTAAATAGGTAAAGCATTAAAAAGAGGAGCAAAATCCTAACACTTCTAAAAAGCTTCAGCTTGAGTAATCATTTTTTTCACAGCATGCACACAGTGGCATTTGAGGAAGAGTATGTGTTTCCTTTTCTAAAAGCTCTGAAGGAAAAGGCAAAAACTTTATTACCTACAACTCCTGAATATGGGAAGAGGTGCAAATCAAATGTGAATGACACTTCATTCTCTGCAGAGCAAATGACTTGTAACCAGCTGGCCAGTATAGGATTTCTAATCCAACCACCCTAACACAGCCAGCACATACCCAGGCTCAAAGAGCTACCGTGCCATGAAGAATCTGCATCTTTAGAGACTAAATTCTAAAAACAGATTTTCTGTAAGCAATGAAATGCTTATTGTCAATCCTATGCTCTGGCAGCTCAAAAACTCCAGTGTTTTGGATGAGCACACAAGTACACAAAAAATAAATCATAGCTGCTGAGCTGTCATTAACCTTTAGGAAGGAAGACTGGATATTCTTTTGTCCTAAGGACATTACCTGCTGGTAATCCCTGTTCTGCAATTTCCAAGTACTAAGCGCCCACACTTAATCATCCTAGCTCTGTCAAATATCTCCAACCACCAGTAGCCAAAGATTAAATACCTGCTTCTTCAGAGGAAACCATGTTTCTAAATCACAGTGATCATCTCCACATTTATTTATATATACATATTTATAAAAAAATAAACACACACACTCTTATTTTACTTGTTATATTTTTCTTCTAACATTTGGGAATATCAACATCACAGTACTGCACAAAAACCTTTGCTTGCCATCAATGTTAGTATTTTTAGCCCTAGCTGTGTCTCCAAATTGTAAGACAGCATTTATAAAATCTGAACTAGGAACCAAAGTCTAAACAGCAAAATCAAACCAGGCCTTACCAGTAAGTTCCTGCTCCCTGTGAAGTTAAATCCATTCCATCCACCCCATAGCTATCATCATCCATTATTTTGGACAGACCAAAATCAGTAATTTTTATTTCTCCACATGCTGTTCCATCTACAAGAAGGATATTACCTATTCAGGGAAAAAAAAAAAAAAAAGAAAAATTACTTCAAAAAAGCCAACAGAATGCTTTACGTTCAAAACCAGGTTCAATTTTCAAGAACATCTAGCTTCATGAGGGTAAGTGACAATTTTACAGAATCAATGACTTAGAACCATAGAAAAGTCTGGGTTGAAAAGGATCCATGACCAAACCCACAGTCTTGGTGTTACCAGCACCATGCTTTAACCAACTGAGATACATTTACATAGTCTTTACATACTCAAGTCTAGAGTAATGCCTTGACTATGTCAAGTTTCTGTGCAGTTTCAGCAAGTCTCTAGGTTATCATCATGATCTGAAATGGCTCTCTCAGCTGGGAGCTGGCTGCTCAGCAAAGAAACATCAAAATGGAGTGAGGAAACATCAGAATGCAGCAGTACATTAGTTAAAATAAGTTTCATTATTTTTCTGCCAAACAAACCCTACACTATAATTTTCAGGGTTTGCACATACCACAAAACTCTGCCAAGAAATCCTACAAATCTTACTCCATGTGTTAAAGTTGTATGGTAATTTCTTGATATAAAAATTATTTGATGAAGTTCCTCTGAGAACAAAAACTAATGAGACTAAGAATACATTCTGTACAATTTCATGAGACAAGAGAAACCTGTGTGAACAGTTTATTACAGAACAGAAAGCAAACAGTCTGGCACCAAGAATTACTTTACAAATCTCACACTTGGAAGTGTAGCAGATTAAAGCATATGAAGAATATAAGCATCATTCATGCAAGATGGTAAAACAAAGGCCATGGAATCTAGACTAATATTGTTTATAAAAATATTTATTATTCATTATAAAGAAAACTCTCTGTAAAATCCTGTTTTGGAGTGCTTATGCTGGGATGTTGAAAGTAATTGATTACATATTTACAGGTTTAGAAAAACATATGGGAAAAATTAATTACACATCAGCATTCCACAATTACTAGACAGGCTTGAGTCTAGTAATGATCTTATCTGTTTATACTGCTAACTACCAATGCATGCGTCTATTAGCTGTATGATTTTTTTTCCTACAAATTCAAATCAAAATAATGCAAAGTAGAAGAGTTGCAACAAATAGTTTCCACAGAAAAGGCAGATGATTCTGGCAATGAAATTCTGAAGGAAAGTACATACTTTTTCCAGTTGTTTACAATAACCCTGACACACAGAAGATAAGTCTGGCATTTTCAGGCATGAATTACAAACAAAATACAGGATAAAAAATAAATTACATTTTCAATCATAACATTTCTCATTTACCTGGTTTAAGATCATAGTGTATAATAGGGGGCTTGATCTCATTGAGATACCGTAGTGCATTTACTATTTGCATTACAATGGACCTAGCTTCTTTCTCTGACATCAATTTATGTTGCTTGAGATAGAAATCCAAGTCATTGCCTTCACAGTATTCTAAAACCGTGCAAAACCTAGGGTAGAATTTAGAGACAAAATGAAAGAATGTATCAAAGTGCACAATCAGAAACAGACACGGCAACCTAGTTTCATTCTGACAAGTTTAAGAATGGCTGCCTGAATATTAAAATATATGAATTAAATTGTTCATAGAACACATGGTGCAACTATTAGCTTTTGAGAACTGATGTAAATCAGAACATTCATACTCACTAAAAGACAGAATGCATACATATGGATGAGAAATTAAGAAAAGCCTCTTTATTTATAGTGGACATATTTCTCAAAATCAAAATACCTTACCTATTCCTTAAGGTGTGACAATTTCATGCAAAGAGGTGCAGCCCTGTCACCAGGGCCTACAGCTAGACTAGTAATGCTCCTGATGTCATTTAGCCTTGGAAAATTGTCTAAGGTATGGCAGCCTTTCAATGTCAGTCAGGTGTAGCAAAACACTACTCTTCATCACCTTATATCTGTAATATTTAGCAGACAAAATTCTGCAACTACTGTGGAGTTTTTAAAAATGTTTTGGCTGAAAGCAAGAGCATACGTTATTTTTGTTCAAATACTCTTCATTTCTGTTTATCTAATATACAGCACTAAAATCCTTGCCAAGTTCTACTTACGTATCTGTATCCAGGGAGAAGTAGTCATACAGTTTAACTATTCGGGGGTGATCCAGTTCTTTGTGTATTCTATACTCCCTGCAGGCATGTCTAAAAGAAGATGGAGACATTTACCTTCTATAATCAATGAAATGCTATTAAGCTTAACATATGAAGCATAAGTAATTAATATTTACTTGTGGTAGTTTTCTTTCTTCTCATCCCTCCAGCTTTTGTTAAGCTGGTGAATCTTCACAGCAGCATATCTTTGTTCATAAAGATCAAAAGCCTAAAAAAGAAATAGATGAATATGGCAAAGTTATAACCAAAGGTGATAAAAATAACACCCAATAAAGTGAGGAAAAAAGCTGGCATGTAATTCACAAGTCTATTAACAAGGCTACTATCATGCTACCTCCTCCTCCACAGGTTAATCGAAGTCTGGTCAACCCATTACAATCCTTCTACTTAATTAGATCCCATTTAGTCCCCCACAAATTAATGGCTCAAAAATTAGATTTATCAGACTCAACCAACTGTACCTTGTATACTTCACTGAAGCCACCTCGGCCAAGTAAATGGAGTAACAAATACCGTTCATTCAATGTGGGGTGATCTTTAAATCTTGAAAGAAAAAAAAATCGGTTTATTCTGTTTAAGATATACAAGTAGCATCTAAAATGTCAATTTCTTAGTATTACTCATCAAATAAAGTTTTCGTTTTAGAAACATATAATATGCTGAGCAACATTACACCACAAGAAATCTTATAACACAACTTTACAACATGACCAATTTCAGTACCTTTTGACTATTTAGTTTACACATACTATCACAACACTGTCACCAAAGCAATCAATCCTGGCAAACATTTTCTTCTTTTTTTTTTTTTTTTTTTTTTTTAGAATAAGAAAAGCATGCTTAAATTTAAATGTGTGATACATGGGTCTCTCTTTGTTATGCCAAATTTTAGAGAAGACTCACACTTCAACTTTCCAGAACAGACAAGGACATTCTTCCAATTTCACACAAAACATGACCAGATATATTTTATATTACTGCCTCTTTTTTTAAAAAATAGATTTTACATAACACTAAGAAGTTAAAACAAATCTGAAACAGCAATATGGGGAAAACACACAAAAGAACTATCTGCTCACACTCCAAGCAAAAGTAAAATGAAAACATTTCTTCCAAATACGAAATGATGCTGCTGGACCAAGAAAAAGGACCATACTTTCTCTCCTAAAATATATAGAAGACAAAATACATTCTTCCATCCAATAAGAGGGAAGCGCTCTGAATATTCATCACATTCTTAGTACAACAATGAGACAAGGCAAGAATCTAAGGCAAGCTGCCAGTTGTATTCCACAGAAAACTTTAAAGAAGAGTTTAGGGCCAGTCTGCCAATAGCTCATCCCATCATCCCATCTTCTCTACAGTTTTGGAAATATGGTCACAGGTAGTCAAGCATTTGAGACAAGATGTATGTTCTTGCTTACTGTACCCCTTTTAGAAATAAAACCTTTCATTTCATTCACTATAAAGATACATATTTCAATGCTCAATATTTTTTAAGGAACCATAAACAGTAATTAATGTACTCAGTGTAGAAGAAAGACAAATTTAGAAGCAGCATCATTAGGCACTTGATTTCATGTAGCCAGTAGCCCAATTCTTTTTTTTATGGTCTTTCTATTACATGTGTACCTCTAGTAGGCCAATCTTGTAAGTCTCACTACCTTCCCTCTCCACTGTTTTTACTACTCTTTGTGGCTCTCCATGGCTCAGAACCTGTACCCCATCATCATGTGGGCTCCAAAGCCAGCTAAGGAAGCCCTAACCCACACTCTCAACTCGTCCCACTATTCCAGTGCAGTTGTAGCCATACAAGTTTACCCATGGGTAGATGGACTTGTTGCCAGAACATGAAAATGGGCTTAGCTTTACACCACAGCTGGAAGCAGAAATCCCAGTAGGATTTGAGTCAGAATCCAGCAGCTGCTTTGGCTGAGAACTCTTTCCCTTTCCGAACAGCCACGTTGCCAACACATGTTAGGAAAGACAGCAGGAGCTACAGACCTAAATTATTTCTCCGTTGCTTCTCTCTTCTACATGATGACTACAAGCTGTGGCTTGGCCACTAGGTAAATACTTGTCTAAACTCAGAAAAAAACATGAACACAGTTTGAAACTTTTCATTCTGTACCATAAAATGAGTCAGCATTGACTTCAGACGATATGTAGTGAAGCTGCACTATACTGTGTGTCCATGTCCTGTGACTGTTTTCAACTGTGACTGTAATTTGGGCATTCTTTGCCCCACATATGCAGTATTTTCATAAGCAAAGCCTGTCATTTTTCTGTGCCATTTATTCCTTATTGTTGAAGGATCCTTTTTTAAAAAAAAATTACACCTGTTCTAATGCAAACACTGAAGATTTAAAAAGGTTGTCATATAACCTGCTTGTTTATTTGTTGTAGGACACTAATTCTAAAATAATATTGTATATTTTATTTTAAAATGTATTTTTTTAAAAGAAAATCCTCTGCCACCAATATCTAAGTATCAACACCCATTATTCTTCATACCCAAAACACAAAACAATTTAGCTATCAATTAGCACTAAAGCCACATGGTAACAAAAAATTTCTGTATTACCGCACAGTGGGTACCATCAGAACAACTAGGCACAATGTCGTATCTTTTTCTTTTAACATTAAAACCCTTAGTGCATGCATAATTCTACCATGTCTAAAAAATAAAAAATGAAATAAAATCCTGAAGGCTTAAGGCTATTGTTTCATAAACATTCCCTAGTGCAGAAAGTGAGAAGTCCAGTCCCATCATATCCTTCCCCCTGGCTCATTCCACCCTTGCACTCCCCTCTCTCCTCATGGCAGCATAAATATTTTTGCAACTGGGCAAAGAACTAGACCAGGAAATTGATCCTAGATTAAAATTAATCCAGAAAAATAAACCACAGGAGGTGTTTTTAATTTGGATCGATTTCCCACATTGGTTCAGTAAAGAAATGCCATTGGAAGCATGTGAAAGAAAACAGGGTTAAGTAGGCAGGGAGAAGCTGAACCAGTTCCTTTCAAGCAACAGTGCCAGCTGAAAGTGTTGGTGAAACTGTAGTGTCTCTATTTGTCATCATGGAAAACAGATTTAATTCTTTAAATTGTGTAATTATTACTTTCAAAACTACACAGTAGCAGTTCATATTATGTAGCAATTTAACATTGTGAGACACTGCCATTCAAGGTGAAATACAAAGTAACAACATAATATGGCTTTTTCCTGTTAGTACCTATACCTAGTAGGAATGAAATCACAGTGCCAGAAACACAAGGCTAATTTTCAGTGCAGCACAGAATTGCTGCTGGTGCATCAAACCTCCCTGCCATTTTCTTGCATTATTATCAACTAAGTGAACTGCATTAAGTTTTCTCACAAGTGTTTTTTTAGCTTAGTAATATGGTCTAGCAAGTTTCAGCTCTTCACTATAAGCTTCATAGGTTTTTATTTCTTGCATTAATAAATGCAAGAAAACGGAAACATTAATAAATTTACCAAACTGAAAGAAATTTTAGTTAAGTTTAAATAAATTTGCATTTAAAATACACATATAAACATAGAGAACCAAAAATAAATTATGAACAAGTCTCTCTTCTATAGGTGAAACATGATATTAGAGAATTACTTTAAAAATAGACATGCAAAATTAAGACAGTAAAGACTCTTACTGTGAATTATCTTCATTATTTATTCTTTTCAGTTCTCTTATGTGAAGATTCCTAACTCTTTCCAAACGTTCAAGTTCTGCTTGTATTTCAGCTTCCTCCTGCAAATGAAAAGAAGGAAATATAAAAGCTCATTTACTTGCCATTTGAAAAGGGTATTTTTACCCCTGCATCAATACTAGTGGTGATGGAGGAACATCACATTACAAAACCCTGCTGAACTAGAAGAAAGCACTGCTTTTCTCTTAAAGCCAGAAAAATTCAGAAAGATAAGGCAAAAGCTTGTTTCAAGAAATTTTTCTGTTCATGAACCCACAGGTAATGGGATGTTCATGGTTTTGTTCTGCACTGTAGGGATGCCATTTGAAATGAGAGACAGCTGGGTTTTGTACCTCAGCCAAGGAGATAAATTATCTGGGAAGCGGTCTGAAATTGATGTACAAAAAAGAAAAAAACTGAGATACGGGCAATTATAGATTCTGCACAAACCAACAGATTAGGAAAAGACATGTAAAATATTTTAAGGCTGAAGTGCAAATCAAGGAAGAGAATAAAAGAGCACATCATTACAGCAGAAACATTCTTAAGGTGCTGATACGAGACACCAAAACCAATTTAATTTGAAAAGAGTTTTCCACTTGTATCTTATTAAAATTACAAATGAAGAATGTGCATTGCGTAAGATTTTAAGCGCAACTTCAAAAGAAGCATGTCAGGTAGGAGCACATTCCTTAACTAATTTCAGCACTTAATTTTATCTCATCTTTATGCTATGCATTAGGAAACAATGAAATTATTATTTATTCAGGTCCTCTAAAATCATAAAGATTTCTCGATGCCTAATTTGTGGAAACCTATTTCAAACTGAGAAACATACTCATTGAAAGATATTGCAGACAGGGTTATATTGATTTCAGAGTTAGTGCCTCTAGAACTTGAAAATTTGAAGGAAGGGGAGACAAAATTAGTCCATATCAGAAAGCTCATAATTATGGAATTATTTTAGCTGAAAAGGAAAAAGGCCTGGCATCTGATACATATTTTTTTAGTAGCAGCACCCGTCATCACCTCTTGTTATTTTGGCACAGCTTTTTCCACAGCCACATGGTACATCAAACTGGAATACTAATCAATCTTTTCTTTAAGAGGAAAAAAACCAAACAAACAGAAGAAAGAAAAAAAAAGAAGAATCTAGCATAAAAAAAACAAAACATTTTTTTTTTTTCAAAGAAGCTAGATCAGAAGCTCCAATCCAATTTATTCTCTGACTGTACAACCTGGTGGTGCTGGTAAAATCAACAGGGCAACAAGCCATGGCACAAGGGGATGGAGGCACAAGTCAGCAAGGTAGAGAGAAAATGCCATAATGATACAGTATTTTCATAAACCCATATCCAGAAGCAACTGTATTTGTATGATCAAAAGTACATATTAAATTATCATATATCCAATTAATTGAGGAGCCTGGACCAGATGATTTCAGTGAATATCCTGAAATCATCCCCATAAGTGATGTAAGAAACTTCTGATCCCAAAACAAGACATGAGATGAACCTCCATGGAGGAAATTAGTATCAAATTCCTAATAATTTAAAAGCTGGACTAAGTAGCACTAATCTGCCAGCAGATCTGGGTGAACATTTATTTTTCCTAAGACACACTGTCCAGAGTTGGGTGTTTTCCTGTTTATAAAATGTTAAGCTCCATTTTTCTATATTTAGACACATCCCTGCAGTTCTCTGTTAAATACCCTGAAATGATAGGCAGTTCTTCGTAACCCAGTAGCCCTTCAAAAAGAATTTCAGTCCTTCTCCCCTCACAAAAGGCCACACACTTATACACACAATTGCCTATGTTCTTCCCAAAGGCTAACAAAAAAAAAAAATCCATCAGTTATGCCTCTTTTGGACCTTTTTGTTCATGTATTATGCAATTCAGTGGTTCTCAAAATGTGGTTCATAGGCCAATGTTAGTCGAAAGAGAACTGGCTGGTTGCATTGTTTCCAGCTGTTATTTAGGACACTCAGGCTGTGAATACCTTTAAGTAAGAATGAACCAGCTTAGCTGCCTCAGGTCACTGCCATATAAAAGGAAGTGAGAAAACAAGAGCCTCTCTCCAGGACCAAAGCAACTAGCTGGAAAAGAATTTCCTGGGTAGCAGTAGGGAAAGAAAACTGGTGGTGGCAGCATGTACAGGGAACCAAAAATAAGAGCACCAGGAAAGGATCTCAAGAGTGAAAAGGAAGAGGAGCAGTCAGCAAAACAGCATATGCTGAAAGAATGGAGAAAAAAAATGTAAATAGCAAAGAAGCACAGGGAAGAAATACAGTCATATAAAATGAAGGTAACAAAATTGGTTTTCTTAGTTAATGACAAAATCTGTATCACACATTAAGAATTATAATGTAAGAACATATTTTTAATTATTTTCTTCAGATATACTCAAGTATGATTTGCTAAGAATAACGTTTGTTTCCCCCCTGGCATTTAGTCAAGGGATTTCCATCTTTTGCAAAGCACTCCAGCATTGATGCTCAAAGTGAAACCAAAATTCCGGTATTAAATAACCCTGTAACTGTTTATTTCATCTATCATTTGAAATTTTGATTAGACTTCCATAATGTTAAAGAATGGGGAAAAAACCCTACAAAATTTCATGTGAAGCTGGAGCTTCTAAACCAGTAACAATGAAGAACAATGTGGGCAGCCTACTTCACTAGTGCCAGCAAATTATATGCAGATTTCCTACTACAGATTCAAGTACTTCACTGTCATATTCTTTAGAAACAGCTGCAGCTTTCTCAAGGGACCCAGTTCAGTTTATTATAGTAGGATTTTTAACAGGTGGCTTGCACATTTGAAGAGAACAGGCCTGAAACTCTTGCAACAGTTCAAGGGGAAAAACACTACAACCTGTTTTGACTCAACAACTTAGAACTATTACTAAGTCCTTTTCTTTCACTCTTGTTGATGTACTTCTGTCTGCATCAACTGCCATTTCCTTTTACAGGTTATTTCTCAAAATCACGAATCTTGAATGCTTGAATGAGCAATAGTTGCTTCATATAATAATTATCTCACTACACAGATTTATTAGAATGATAGGGTTCAAGAAAAAGGTTTTTTCAAAACTCAGAGACTAGAGTAAAATATCTGACTGCAAAAATAATTTAAGACATAGAGAACAGGTTTTCCATAGAAGTAGGAAAATTATACTCTCTTGTGATAGGTAATATGCTAACTGATAACTGAAGTGAATACTGCAGATGATGAAAATGTTATATCATTTCAGAAGTACAATGCTTGTGAATTGGACCTTTTTAAAGGCCAAAAAACAAAAAGCCCATACATCAAACTTGGCTGGCTCACTGAGCTCTGAAACGAGAGCTCAAAAAGTGGAAGGGGAAGAGCAGGATTAGTGGCAACATCACTGTGAGCACTCTTAGAAAGATTTAAGGAACCAGTACAGTGTTACACTGGACAGACTCATTATTGCTTCTCTGTAATCCCAGCGTTTATGAAAAGTTGCACAACAGAAACAAAAGGAAGGCCACTATTATGCATAAAGTAGTACAGCAATTTTAGTATGAGGTTTTTTAATCAGACAGCTCTCAAAAACTTATCTCCATTTTGATAATACTAATTTTTAGGGGTTTGGTGTGATGAAAAAAAAATACCTTTTTGAGATGTCCTAATCGAAGCTTGAAAATTTCTTCCTGTTCATGATACTCTGCTAGAGTCAAACTGAAAAACAAAACAATAATGTAATTATAGCTTTTATATGGTGGCAAACAAAACAATAGCATTTTTACTTAAAAATTACAGTATATCCAGTAACTTGTTATTTACTGCCAATAGAAGTACTAAAAGTAAATTTTTTAACCATCTGAACATCTCAGATTTGTCACTTCAGGGTCAAAACATACTTACAGAATGCCTATATTTGGTATTCTGCAATATTAACTGCCTCTCCCACAGAACCATTTTGATTCTTCCTGACAGCCTGTTAATTACCTAGATGCATCTTGAATCATATCACCATCCCATATTTCAGCTGATGCTACTCCACCGCTTGGTTCTCAACTCTAACGCATTCAGAGATCAGACAAGAACGATAACACTGGATTTCTGAGCTGTGATTTACAGATGGTAGTGCAAAACCATACATTTCAAGTTCATTAGCACTACATTTTGCATGAAACCACAAATTCAGCTTTGAATTCACATGTGACTCTCTTGCTTGTTCCCTTTGCATCTTCCTTTTCTTAGAAATTTTGGGCTACATGTAAGTAGCTCAGTGGTCCCTCACTGTCTATAGACTTGCTCAGACAAAGTCAGTTATCATGCAGAGACTCTGGACTGTTTGCGTAGATTAGTAACTAAGAAACCTGCAAACTGACTGCATGCAGTATCCACCTGCTGAACAAAAGAGACAAACCACCTGAAAAATAAACCCAAGAGACTTAAGTTCCAGATTAGAAACCACACACATATGAGGAAGAGAAATGGAATGGGGAAGGAGAAAGAGGTGTGACCTCCTTAAAAGGGTTCACAAGAATGCCTACAAAAGAAATTAAAATTACACTTTTTATTGTTTTTGCCTAGACCTTATGCTTCTTGCATGATATAAAGATAAAACTCATAGTACAATACATTCTCACAAAGTCCATATTTCTGTGGGTTCAGCTATCAGCTGGGAACATCGTTACCCAAGGTAGTTAGAAGGCTATACATGCTGTTCATATTGCAAGCCTGAGGACTAAAATGTCTTAAGAATCACCACTAGTTTTCCTGGAGATGAGGGACACTAATTCAGATTTTTCTTACAGCAAATGCCAACCAACTTCAACAAAATTTGCAGAAATCTAATAGATAACTGTAAGACTTTTTCCTTCATTTTAAACTTCACCACAGTTTTCAGAATTCCAACACCTGTATTTTTATATATCAAAAGTTGTTGATAAAGGAGTGCATCTTTTTCAGATAAAATCTGGTGGTTCTGAAGCTTTCACAGAGTCCTTTCCATTCCTGTTATTATAAATACTGAATTTTGCTGCCCATTTTCTGATTTGACCAGGACAGAAAACTGATTCAACCAAATCTCAGTGAAATTACTGAGGGTTTTTTTGACCACACCATCTAAATTTTCAAGAAATTGGAAAGAGCCTCACAAGACTAGCTATTTTATCAGCCTCCTGGGTCTGTAACATATAGAAACACTCAGATCAGGCGACAAAAGCACCCATCATCACATCCTGTAAGAATCTGAGATGCAAGCAATCATCTCTTTCAAGATATGTCATACAAAGTAACCCTGCATCTTCTTTTCTTCCTGGAATTCAGAGCAGTTTTGTATTATAGTCAATAGACATCCCCAAAGACTCTGGAGGCAAGAGAGGGAGGAAATTTTCCTCTCCAGGAAAGGCAAACGGTCTCTTACTACCAGATTTTGGGACCTAACATTTATATTCTTTTCCTAGCAGAATCTCCTGTGGATTTAGACAATGTAGGCTACATATTAAAGTAAGAGGCATTAAAGCAAATGTTAAATGGGCTGTCTCAATAGCTAGGAAAGCTAGCAAAGCACTTGGACTTTGTACAGTCTAAGCAACAGCAAGAAACATAAGAAACAAATGCTCCAGTTCCTGCTGTAATACATCTATCAGCACTACCAAGGAAATCCAGATCATACTAGATGACTTACAACAATATCCCTGACACTTTTCAAATACTTCTATTAAAACAGCAAACTTCTTTAATGTGGATTCTCAGTTAAAAAAAGACCGATGTTTACAAGGTTGAATATTGTCGTTTCCAGATTCTTGTCTACAGTATAAACTACAGGTTCTGCATTTCCATAAATACAGATAGTAAAGTTTGTCTTTCTCATGAAGAGTAGTGAGTATTTAGGTGGCTTTGTAATGCAGAGCTATGAGTAAAACATACATAAAATACTAAGGTTATGACATGGCCTACCAGAACTTTCAGTGAACACTGAGAGCCCTAAAATCACAGATCCTCTTAAAAACTAACATAACACAGAAAATCTGGTCCTTTTTAAAAAACCTGTGGTGTCCACACAGAGTTACAAAGTGCCTAGACAGCTCTAGGAAGTATTGCCTTTTCAGAACGTCCTGAAAGCAGCCCTCCTGAGCACAGAGCACAACTTGGACGTCATACTGAAAACATTAAGATCCAAAGTCACTCTTTCCATGTTTCTATGCCATAGTCCAATAAATGATTGCTTTCCATTTTTCTATTTCCTTACAAATCTAACTCTATTAGAAGCACAGCATGTTTCACAGCAATCTAAAACTGTCATTACTGACCACCACATTTCAGAGAAAGGCATATAAAACACAGAGCTGTACACAGATACAGTCACTTTGGATTTTGTTCATTTACTTCTGAAAAACGAAACTTTATTCTCTCATACATGGAAACACTTCTTTTTTTTAGGAGTTTATTAGTTTTTATCTAAAAATAAGTGTCCTTTGTATTAAAATAGCACACAACCAACAGCAGTAAGCCAGTAACAGTGTCTGTTTCTGGCTGTAGGCCACCAGCCCACTGCACAGTCTGAAAACATCCTGCCAGCCTAGAGACTGCTCCCCATCAGCCCACCACTTTCTACCTGCATCCACTCACCACACCTTTTGCAGGCCAGCAGCACACTGGAGGCACCTTCTGAAAACAGAATTACAGAATCACACAATGTCTGGGTTGGAAGGGACCTTAAGGATCATGTAGTTCCAACCCTCCTGTCATGGGCAGGGATGCCACCTACTAGATCTGGTTGCTCTGGCTGACATCCAAGGCACCTACAAGACACCACAGTTTCCTGCAGAAGGGGTTGCTCCTCTATCACCTGAGACAGACAGGTCTCATCAGACGTGGAGGAAGAAAGGCTGAGGAACACAGAGGGTAGGGATGTCAACCAGAAAAAAGGCTGCTGCCACCTTGAGCATGATAGTCAAGCCTGGGGCTAATGTGAGTAGCACTGGAGAAAAAGGGCAGCTGGGAGCAAGATGCATGCATTAATGTGGCAACAGTATGGTCCTGACCATGATTTTTTCTGCACAAAATTACTGTACAATAAATGCTGTATTTTAACTGCCTGCAGCCAAACAAAGTCTGAAACACACGCAATAAATTCCTGAAATTCCCCAAAAGGCACTGGACATATTCTTGGATGTAGCATAATTCTCCTGTGACATATAAGGCCATGATGTGCCACTTACCTGTTGCTGGAAGAAAGTAGATATAGTTTTCCTGGCCTAAGAGGCTTGATTACCACCAATTAAATTTTTTTTTTCTTTTTAATTAGAAAGAATATGCCTTTCAGAGGCTTATGTTTTCACCACCAAATTTCAAAGGTTTTGACAATACACATGCGTAGATATAACCAGTCTTCACTTCCTCGCAAGTGCAGACAAAACCTTCTACAATCAAAATTCTTTTATTAGTGGGTACAAGCAGGACAAAAAAACCCTAAACTAGCCAAGTGTTCCTTAGTTTTGACCATGATCAAGCCTGGTACGTTTACAAGCATCTCTCTTCCCACCTCTGGCCTGCTGGAAAATCATTCTGGATATACAGGCACAGCAGCATGCCCATGCTCCCAAACACCCATATACATATCCAATACAAGTTTTCTGGCTGCAATTTCTGAAGCTCTTCTCTTTTGGTCCAAGCTTATTCTCATTCCAGTTCCCCAAATTTCCACAAGGACGAACAAACTTCAACCAAGTCAAAACCTTTCATGATGTCTTTTCACCCATTGTTTCCATGTCTGCCTTAGAAATGGACTGCCTCAGGAAAAGGAGCTGTCTTTACTTGCCCAGTAAAGCCCAGACACATTGTTGGCAATTCAGCCTGAGAAAGTTCCTGAAAATATTTTTATTTGTTCCATACAGAACAGAATGCTCCTGCTAAATGATGCATTTATTCAGCCACAGTAACAAACCCTGCCAGCTCTCTCTGCTCTCCTAATCCAAACTGCATGCAGGGACAAGGACGACCATGGAGGAACTGGGTAGCACTCGAAGAGGTGACATGGAAGTGAATACAACTGAAATGGCTTAAGCTGCAGAGGAAGGATGCCACCATTTAAACCAAATAAAACATTGCTCTTAGAAGTAATTGTCTCATGAAATAAGAGCTGCTTCCAAAAAGTAGGGACTTGTAGTATAATCTTACAGAATCTTCACTCACATCACTTTTTAAACAGATTTTTTTTCCAGGACTAAGAAGGCAACCTCTACTTCAAATAAATATTTTTTCTTTAAATACATTTAAATTTATTCCTTTCACATAAGACTAATAGAATTACTAGGCTCAGTAGAAAACAGAACTCTCAAAATTGAAACTATTTTTAGTTTTGGCTTAGGCCACAAAAAGGGGAAGAATGATGGAAAACCAGGACAGTGTTGACTCATGTGTTCCATGTTACCTGAAGCACCAAGCCATTATTCCCTCACAAGATATTAGCAAGCTGGCCACTTTCATACCAAAAACTTCAGAGCAATAATTCTGCTTTTACATTACTATCAGAGGCTACAGTATATTCAGCTGAACTAAACCAATGCCTTTATTAAGAAAGCCTCAAGCAACACCTTCAGTCTGTTTCAGAATAGTTGACACCTGTTTGCAGAAAAAGCTTGAATACTCCTGTTTGTTACAAAGCTATAGGTCATTTTGTTTGTCAATACCAGAAGCTGGAGATATTTTTTAAAGCAAACAGTGGTAAAGACACCCACTGGTAACAATCCCTAGCAAATCTTTTGTATGTTTAAAATAAACTTGCTTGACCACTTGCATGTATGTTGTACTAATTGCCTACTGGTTTAGTTCATTAATCTCAAGTAGCACTGCATTTCCTGATGCCTCATATAAACAGAACCTTTTCCATTTGACTATACTAATTAGGATCATTACTGTCAAAGTAATGCAGAAACAGTGATAAGCAATGTAAAAGGAGAGAATCACATAGAGCATATGACAAATTTACTCTAAAATGGAAGAGCATAATTAATGTTTTACCAAGATACACAAAACAATTAATTCTGTACTGAGAAGCAGAAAGGAGTCAACATGTAATACTACAATAAAAAGTTATAACAAATCCTAAATACCAAAAACCCCTTCCAAGTAAAAGCCTAAAATCATAATGTGGCTAAATGACTCTGTGATCTCAGGATGCATTGCAGATCTCCTCAAAGATCTGAAACAAATTTATAAGCTTATGACACAGGCAAGTAGTCTCATATCTAGATTATATAATGATCAAACTACAATACTTAAATGCAAAACAGTTTTGATTCAGTAACTCCTTACATTTTTGCTAGCATTAGATACAAAAGGACAAATTTGATTGTTCTCTTGGCAATTCCATAACAAGCATGAGTTTTCATGTGTCATTTAACATGTAACTGGTTAAGCCAGATGACATGAAAATTTGCAGTCTTCACTAAATTGGAAACTATTTAGCACCAAGTAACACCAGAAAATATTCTGAGGTTCATTACCAGGAATTCATCTTGTCCTACTTAAAAATATTGTCTGTATTTTTCCCCCAATTTATATTTTATCATCTTTCAAAGCAGCAATAAGATTATGGGACTATAACCAGCCAAAAGTTAGCAAATAAAAATTTCCGCAAATTTTCAGGTATTTTCCATTACTTAAATGTTACTTTTAATAACAGGAGGGATTATGTTCATGCACACAGCAGTATTATTTTTAACACAACAGCAATATTTACTGTACTATTCTGAAGTTTTAATTATGGCCTAAGAAGAAACAAAGGTACTAAGCATTACCAAAGAGTCACAATGAGCAATGACACTTGAACTCTCTACCAAAACATGAGTAATGCTAACCAAGACTTGCTTACTGCCAGCCTTACTACAATACCTTCATGATATTTCTGTCACAGTAAAACAACTTCATAAGGTGAATTTTAAGAATGATGCATTATGCAAAACACATGCAGCTGTCTTCAGTGGTCCAAATATATTTATTTGGCAGATCTAACCAGAGCAACTTACATAACCTCCATCCCCAGAGGTACAAATTACTGCCTCCACACGTGAGAGGTGGAAAGTGACCAGGCTCAATGCAGGTACCTTACTTCTGCAAAGTAACACAGATTAATTTGCTACTCTTTTTAAGCCTAATTACTTATTTTTTACTTAAAAATAAACTAGGAACAGATACACTATCAGCTGCAGCCTCTTATCATAAAGGGCAGTAACTAATATCTTGAAGCAATAATTTCATAAAATATTCAAATTAAATGTCAAGAACACATTTTCGTGTGCCTTAAATTATACCCCTTCTGTCTGCAGGAAAAAATGTTGCCTGAAAAAAGAGGGTTCATTAATAACTTTCAATTTTTTTTGTTTCAATGACAAAAAATTACAACACTGTCAATACATGAAACGGGATCAGTAACTTCTGACAGCTGGTCTCAGGACATAGCATTCAGAAGGAGGGAAAAGATTTCCCATTCATTTTAAGGCATGTCTTCAAATACTACAGGATGAAAAATGGGGGTTTTTTGTCAACTAAATACTGTTATATGGAAAAAAAATCTTCAACTAAAAGAGCAGCTCTTAAACCAGTGTGGATAAAGAAAAGTTCAATAGATACCAGTGACATTACAAGACTAAGAAGACAGGACAAGGCCACTTCTAGATCAGGGTAACATAAGGGACACTTCCTGTCCCCAGAATGGGCCCTTCTCTGGTGACTTTACCAAAAATAAATTGTACAACTTCATAGACAGTGCAATCATACAACAACTTCATAGACAGTGGTGCAAATTTCCCTAACATCAGCAAGTCCTTAGTGAGAATATAGCTGCTGAATATACCGAGTGTCTTTTTATGTTGTTATCTGAATAGAACACACATAGACAATATCTGAGAATTTATGTAAAAGACTGATTGAAATGTTAAACTTACAGCTGTGGTAAATTGGGTCTAACAAAGGGATCATTTTCTGCCCCATTCACAGCTTTATTTTTCCTCTGCTTGGGTTCAGAATTGGCAGATGGTGCCTGAGAATTATTTGTAGTTGGAGGCTTTCGCTTGGCCAGGAGCTTTCTTTGCCTTTCAATATCTTCCCTTTGTTGATTCACCCACTCTTGCTGCCTGTAAACCCCAAAAAAAGCTTTATTAAAGTTTCATCAATTTGCATTTTTTCAAGATCTTTTTAACTGATAAGGCATTTAGAAATTTTTAAAAACTTACTGTACATGTGAAAATGTTTCCTAGGAGAACGAACAGTAGTGTTCTTCATGAAGTGGAAAAATTTTGCTATAGTAGTTATGGCTTTTTTTTCTTTTTTTTTTTTTTTTTTCCTAGGGTATGGCAATAAACAACTTACATTTAAATATCTGGTGGTTTCAGGGGGATTGTTTGTTTTTGGTTGTTGTTTTGGGGTTTTGTGGTTCTTTTTCTTTTGTTTTTGAAAGTGTTATGCATGCCTTTTGCTCATGAAAAAAAAAAATTTAAAAATCTATCTGAGCTGGTGGATACCTTATTTTATATCACAAAAAATACCCCCTGACAGCATCAACAGAGAGTACCTGATTTTTATGGGCCAAATACTGAATTTGATCTGGTCATTCCCAAATAAATCATGGTTTGGTTGCATGGTAAATGATTACAGCTTTATGCAAAACACACCTACAGATTGCTTTTAAGACTGTTTAGAAAAACAGGCAATCCTATAATGTTAAGATTAAATACTATCCTTTAAAAATTAAAATCTTGGTGAACTACTTGTTAAAATAGATGTATTCTATCTATGTATCTATCTCCAATGAATCAGACTCATTACCAAAGAACTCCTTTGTAAGCACTGCATGATTATTTTACCACCATCTCTGAGAGTCTCGCAGAGCCCTAGTCCTTGGCCCCATCTCTACTGAACCACCTATTATGGCAGCTCTTTTCCAGGTGGTTGCTCTCCCCCATCCACCTGCACTAGACCCTATCTGAGACTGCCAGATTTGTCACTGCTCTTTGACAGCACTAAGGAGCAGGATGCAGGAAAAAGCTGCTGCCATAAGGATGTGCAGGTAGCACCTATGTGACCAGTGAGAACGTCACAGACCACATCTGACTCAATGACCACCAGTAACACATGGTTACCTTCCTGAAAAATCACTGATTTATCTTTATAGTTCTATCAGCTGAGTTGAATAACTATGTGCTGTTTATTTACTACATTCATGCTTTTCTAAAGATAGTTAAAACAAAGTGAAACCACACTTCTAAAGACACACAACCTTAGCATTCCTTCAGCTGATTAATGGAGTTCTATATTCTATTCTCAGTCCTCAAAAGGCAAAGCAAAATACAACACATGAAAAGCTGCTTCAATCCCGGAACATTATAATAAAAAAGTCCACTAGAGGGAAGTAACAATTAGTGAGAATTTTAAGAACATAACATTGACTAACTTCACAAGATTTTGAAATGCAAAGCCATCTGTCCACTGTTCAGTAAATGAAGCACCATGACGAACTGTTGTAAAATGCCCCAGGCGTAATCTGTCTTGCATGCTCTTCTCTCTGCTTGCCAGCTTCTCCTGTGTGCTCTAAGAAAACAACAAAAAAAAAATTCATATTTAGTAACACTTAAGTGTTCAAAAAGTCAATAAAACACTCAGGGTTTTATTTTTCCTCCAACAGCCTTTTAAGGCAGGGAAAAGAGGAGAGTAAACAAAAATATGTTGTAGTATTTACCCCATTTATTCTAATTTCTACAGAACTCAAGCATCTGCAGTTGCCAGAACCAGTACTAGAGGACAATTTATGCACCAAAAACCTGCCCTGAGTTTGACTCAGTTTTCCTATAAAGTTTGCTGCTCTTCATCATTAAAAAACCACTTTATTTAGAGTATCAGCATTGTAGAGGATATAATTAAGATTCTATCTGTATGTGTCTACTACAACCCATGAGCTAACTCAGATATCATAAAGAGCACTTCCTGTACTTAGCCTGGAAACTTCCTTGATGGAGTATCTGTTACTACTTGTACCAAAGTGGCGTGGGGCGGGGACCTCTGTGTGGCAACACACTGTGGGCAGGCTTAACTGCAATCAGATATTCACTTGCAGTGACAGAAGCAGATGCCCTTCTTAGAACCAGCACTGCTACCACAAGCATCCTTGGGATGTGACAACCAACCGAGTTCTCCCTCAAAGAAAGAGCCTAATGCAAGGAAACCTCTTTAATTGTTACAAATACTTGCTTTGTAAGAAAGGTCTGTGGCCCAAAATTACACTCACACACACACACAAAAATTAAGGATTAAGGATCTTTTTACAAACAGACTTCTAGACTGAAGAAGGGCCTATCACAGGAAACATACCTTCTGGTATTCTCACTCTGCAGGTATGCACTTACTATCATGCCAAACAGATCTGATGCATGTTTTCCCTGCATTCCCCTCATGCTGGAACTTAAAAAGATCTGCAATAATTTATTTACAACATGCTAGTGAGAAAACTCTCCTGAATCCTTCAATGGCTTGCTTTGTGCCACTGTGTATGGCAGCAGGATCCAGCAGCTAGCACTAGGAAAGGCACTGGGGCTGTTTATCTTAAACTTTTATGTATCTTAATTTCTAAAAACATGATTTGCTATTAACTTTTTAAGACTTTTTTTTTTTTAAATGAAGCTATTTTAAAGAAAAGGAGAGAAACAGCATATCCCTGTCTTCTAATAAATTTCTAGTAGTTTAAATATAATTGGCATAAAATTAAAAGAAAAAATTCTTTCATTAATAGTAATATGAAGGCAGTCACCTTCATTTTTTTTTTCCATTCATTCTAAGCTAATATGGCATTTTATCATTTTACATAAAAAAAAATCTTAGCCACTTAAGTGTCACACAAAGCGGTATTATCCATCTCACCTTCACAAAGGATTGTGTTCAAAAATTCTTTTATTCACTGTGATCTTTCAATTTGTCCAGAAAATATGCCATATACTAAATTCATAACCTTTATGCTTTGCTATTTTGAATTACTTATGATGGGTAAATCCTTAAATTAAAAAAGGTACATTTTCCACGATCTGAAAAAGGCCAAATGTTGTATTTAGCTTATATAGGTTTATGAAAATACTGCCAGAGACCATGGATATGAAGCTTCAATCTCAAGTGACAAATGTGAAAAAGTTGAAATGAAAATGAAGGATTCATAATACAGTTTTTTAAAAGCTGCAATCCCCCATCTTTTTTCACAAGGATTTTAAGGGCAGTAAACTTACCTTTTCAATTAGAAGCTTCTTGCTCATTGAAATGCACTTGTTTAATCTCTCTTTGTATTTTTCAAGTAGTTTTTGTTGTTCATCTATTTGTCTTCTAAGATCACAATTAGCCTAATAAAAATATACAAAACATAAAGATATATGTTGAAACACTGTTTTTTAATATATCTACATTCACATGATTAAAGTAAGGAACATACATGCATAAATACGTCTATTTATCTAAATAAATATCCATCCCTATCTATAGAAGGATGCCTTGTTTCTTTTTTATTTCCTTTACACTGTTCTGCATTCTGTATTACAGAGTGTTCAGCATAATGAGAATATATAAAAACTCTGTACCAATCTCATGTCCAGCTCTCCATTGAGGGCTCTACTTACATTCAAACGAGTTCAAATTTTAGCATCAGATCTTCATATATGATTTTTGAAGTCACATGAATTGTAACATTTTCAATTTCAAAGAAAGCAAGAATTTCACAATGATGAATGTTTTAATGATCTGAGTAGAAGCTGAACAAATTCCTCGTGTTCCAATGATATTTAACTTATTACCTTAAAAATCTCCCAACAGTATTATTTTGATTAAAACAAAAATTTTTTTTTAGTTTAAGGTTGTCTATCATACTGCTGAATATGTGTTAAAACAATCTACATACACAATTTCATTGTATATGACTGCACAGGTTAATATTTTTATGTATTTCCCATATGTATGTACACACACACACTAAACAGACTACAACTTGTGAATACAGGTTTGTCTCGTATTTCCTATTTCTGTATATCCCCTCTCCAGGGCTTCCTTCAAGACCATAAGCATTAAGATTTTTTTTCTGAAAACAGTCTTAAGAGCACAGTATAGTTTAGTTTTCTTATTGAAAATAGTTATTCATTGCCTGTAATTATTTGTCACAATCACCTCCATTCTGAAAATACTGAAATGAAAACAGTTTTTCCACAAATAATGATCATCCACGATTAGAACAAAAAAAACCCAAAACCACCTGTTAGATGAATTACAATATGAATTTAAGGAATTGACCAACTACCAGCAAATGGCATCAGCTTTCTTTGCACCTTCAGAAGTCTATAAACATATTGAATCATTAACAACTTGTAGCACAAAAGCTGAAAAACAAACTTAGACATTTCATTATATAGACTTCTTAGATTTAAAAAAGAAAAATTACAAATATTAAAAACTGGTTATACCTTTTGAAGTAATTTTTTAAAAATCTAAATAATTGTCCTCATATTCAGCCTGTTGCTCTGCATAAATACATTTACCCCATGTCCAACACTTACCCTGAGTAAGTCATCTATACGACCTTCTTTCTTTTCCAAGTCTTGGTTTTTATTACTTTCTAGTGCAGCTAATTTCAGCATTGTGAGATCAGTCTAAAAAGAACATTTTGAAATATTTATTCTTTCCTTTTACAGCTACAGCATTATTCTTCCTATGCTTGTTAGGCAGAGAAATAAACTACTTTAAAGCAGTCAACAAGACCAGCAAATCTTATTTTCAGGTGTTTGGAAGTGTCTTAAAAGGTTCTTATTCAAAACCACTTTCCTTCTTCATGAGGACAAATCTGAACAGTTGGGACAAAGCATTAATAGTATTAAAATACTTCATCACCAACTGAGAAGTTACTGTTCATAAAAAAGCATAAAGAACAGGGCAAGAACATAAATGTCAACTAATGAATTTCTCTGTATTGGTCAACAGATGAAGCAACCTTTTTCTGACTAATGTGAAAGACCGAACAGATCACATCAGAAAGAGCAGAGAGAATGAAACAGTTTTCAGCTTTTAAAAGTCACATCAGACTTGTGTGTTGATCATTTTGATTGCCATCTCATCCATCTCATTTTTCTTCTTCAATGCTGGATTTTCAATGCAGTATGACATTGGCAGCTGTCAATTCAAATACTGCCTGAAAAAGCAGCCTCTACTTCTAAAATCACACAACAGCTAAAATCTTGAGCAAAAACGTACCAATGACATGGTCATCTATGTAATCATGAAGTGCAATGCTGGGAGCTGAGCAAGTGCAGAATACAGAACTCACTAGAGATGTTTTAATTATGAGCTGCTGAACTTAACAGAAAAATTATTTGGCAGCTTTAAAAAGCAAAGCTTTTGAAAATCTCTAAGAGTTTAGAAGAAGTAAAAGACAAAGAAAGAAACATAACTACTTTTTTTTTTTTTTTTTTTCCTGCAGTCTAAAGTGATCTAGTCAAAAAGTTACCTGAGTAATTTTAATAGATAACTGCTTTGGTTGTGTGAGAGGGTGGTCCCCAAAAGCTAATGAAGTAGGAGAAGGACTATTCTGTCGAACCTAAAAAGCATGAAAACAAAGTACTTTAGCTACAGCTGTAATACTAAATTATGAGCATAGCCTTGATATAACTCTTGGCAGGAACATTTCAAAGAACAGAGAAACAAGGTATTTTTTTACACAAGCTACTACTTAGAGCACTGCATTGAGAGTTATCAGAATAGTGTTACACACCACTTGCAGTTCAGGAAGGATGCAATATATTCTCTGAGAAAACTAAGATTGTCACTTTTGGGAAACAGACTGAAAGATTTAAGACAATACCAGACTGACATAAGGTGATGTCAGTCTTACAAAGACTTATTTTTCTGATTCTGAGCTTTCACAACTCAAGAATAATGTGTTATTTTTGGAGTGTTTAGTTCTCGTGGGAGAACCAGAGAGGGAAAGCTAGTGCAGATCAGAACGTTAATGAATTTAGTTGTGTGAATGAGACCTTTTTCAAGCCAAATTCCAAAATCTCTATTGTGCTCCATATTGTTGGCAAGACCAAGAGATTGCCTGAAGTTGAAAGCACATGAAATAAAAGCTGAGGTCTATCATCAGAGAAAACAAATCTTTCTGTAACTGGCAAAATTTGTTTGGCCAGTTAGAATAACATGATGGTATGCTGAGCACTGAAATTGTGCTTATGAAAAGAAAGAAAACGACCAACAAAAAGAATTTTAAAGGCAGATTAGGTATCAATTATTGAAAAAAATTACTATTTATCAAAAACTGAGCTTTTAAAGTCCCAAGCTAGGGGTCTTTATAAGTAAAAAAAATACTCATTTTTTTGTGTAAGGCCTATGAATAGATGTCATTACAACATTTTAACATTTATTCAACATTTTACATAACTACCTTGTATTTACAAAGACGTTTAAGAAAAAATGACCCAGTGTTAATAGAAAAATTTAGCCTTAATACTTAATTTGATACTTTTTCCTGTTGGAAGAATGAACTCTTTCCCAGGACTCGTTCCTTTGAAAACTCTCCCCTTGAATACAGATTATTTTCAATTTTACTACTTTTAGACTATAAAACTATGTCCAGCAGTTACAAAGTTCCCAGACTTACAGAAGAAGGAGCGGAATGTGAATTCTGAGGAGAGCGGATTGCAGGAGGTACACCTCGCACTGGACTCGAGCCGTTTCCACCTTGGTACTGTAGAGCAGATATGGACCTCCAATGGGTCAATCTTCTCAAAATACAATATACATCTACTGAACGTACACAATATATTCTACAGCTCATCTGTACACAGGATTTGGAGATTAGATTGCATTACTTTTATTAGTGCAGCCGTGTGAAAGATAATGGTTTTTGTATTTTAGTTCAGGCTCCATCAAGAAATGACTGCATCTCTACTTCAAGATATATAATACTCAGAAGCTTACATAAAGAAAAAAGAAGTAACCTCTCTAGAGGCCTGTCCATTACAACCAAAAAATGTTGTAGCACCCAAAAAAAGCTAAAAGGATATTTTAAAAGAAAATTTTAAAACTGAAGTAAATTTTACAAAATTCTTACCTCAAAATAGTCACTAATCTTGTGACCACGTCCCCCAATATTCTTTCCTGTAATAAATACAGTAATACATCAGAATTGGTTACATAAATTAGTTGTGGAGGTGTCTTATGTTTTTACCTATAAAATAATTACAGCAAAATCTTACCACTTGTTAATTGGTTTTCTTTGATGTGGTAATACGTGATGTCCCTATATAGGTAATTAAGGGATTGCCAAAACAATTTACATATTCCATTAATTGAGAAATCAAATATTAAGTCACCCTCAATTCCTAAACCAGTTTAGAGTAGATGTTACAGAAACCCTAGACCTCTTCTAGATAACAGGAAAACTCATCTCTCGTCCTACAGATCAAACCTTTAGCTCTAAGTCCCTCCCCTTTTCAAGCACTATCTCAAAGTATCAAATTAACCAAGTCTACTAACATTATATACTCCAGGTGGTTTATTATACCCAAATACTCTGCTCAAGGATCTTCCTAGGCGCCAGTAACAGTGAGGGCATAGAGAATGAAAAATACTTCCAGTCCTCTTGACCTGATTATGAACTGGGTAACTCACAGTGTTAATTAGGGAAATAAAACACAAGAGAGAGATTAGAATTTATCTTAAACTGATTGAGACTTCAGGAGAACTAATATGAATTGTATTTCTTCAACAGGAGGACCTGACCCATATGTGGCATTCCAGAGATTGCACCTATACCTTATCCAATGCACAAAAGCTTTCTTCTGTTTGGCCCTAAGATGACCAAAGAATCTTAAGACTGGGTTTTTCTCCTTTAGAAGTCAGACAACCTGTTAGGAGACATCTTGGAAATGGACTACTGTTCAAAGCTTTTTACTTTATAGAAAGAATTTTTGCAATACATTAGGAAATCATTACCCATAGATTCATAAATTCAATTTCTACTTTTTAGCAAAGATTTTCAAGCTTTTCTATTGCTTCAGCCTTGAAGAATTCTCTCGAGTTTAATATACCTCTGTACTGACACTGCTGCATAATGCTGTGTCACTGAGAAGTGACACAAAAAACCAGAAACATTTGGCAGCCCTTTTTGTGTCAAGACTTTTAACAGAAAAATTTAGATAAAATAATTCCAAGACCTAGAACAGCACATAGTCAACTTCTCCCAGTAGTTATCCAGTCAGTGTATGTTTTGCTGCTACTTCCCTCCAGTCAATTCTTTACCTGCTCTGTAATTCTGCTAGTGATTTCTGTCCACATGCTTAATTCTCATATATCACTTTTTCAAATTTGCTTTCATGCAGATAAATGAGAGACTGCATTCCTTTTCAGCATAGAAAAATCTATTTGATTTCACGTTACAGAACTCTGCACCGAAGAAATACGTCAAATTATTTTGGCACAGCCAATTATGAATAGATTTACACTGATTTATACCATTTTCCAATTGTTTCTGTGTTCTAAACATTCGTTTTCTTCAGCATTTCTGGATTAATTTACATATTACAAAGTCAATATCATGGGTATGCAATACACAAGAGATGGATTTCTTGTTTATTTTTTCCAATACAATAAGAGTTTTTTGCTGTGCTTCATCTGGACTGTATCACTCCAAGAGGCTGCAGTTTCTTAGGCCAGCTTCTTGAGAATATTGCAGTGCAGACTCCTCAGTTTTACTGCTGCTGACAGTAAAACAGTGATTAGAAGACATTATAATAATATTTTCTATATTTAAAAGTCCTAAAAATTTTCATCATCACTAATTTCAACACTAATTAGTAACAGGAAGGATAAGCTACTAGAACAATGAAAAGAGGAAGTTTCATTTGCAGATGTCTACAAAGTAACACTTAGGAAGAAATTCATTTTAATCACAACGAGATTCTTCTACTAGTAGCATGCTGCATCACGAAGACTTCTAGATATGGAGCCCACTGCTTTATATCTGACATTTTCTAGCTGTTAGAATGCAAAATAAAGGTGATACAGATGTTATCAGAACTATACCCACTTCCCTTCTGATAAATTTGTGTCCTGAGGCTAAATTTCCACCAGTCCTCACCGAAAACTTACACTAAAGAGAGAAATGACAAAAACTAAACTTCGTAAATATTAAATTACAACTCAATTTCATCATGATTTCCCCACCCCTCTAGACTACTGCAATCTTCCACAGAAAAGGGAAGAATAAAATTCAGTTTTTATATATACCTGTAAAACAAGCATGAGATATTGTAATCATAATCAGTAATCCCTTTTTCCTCTTATCTACTGAAAAGAAATTCAAACCTCAAAGTGTTTTGCATGAGAAGAATTGCTGTAACTCTTAAAAAAATTACAGAGTTGTATTATAGCTGCTAGTTACACATGCAGTAGCTCATGATTCTTTTGGATAATTACCAGTCCAGTTCATGTTTTACTTGCCCATCCCTTCCAGTGACAAATGGGAGGACGAGAAGAATACATAAATTATCATCCAAAACATAACACCCATATTACATAAGCAAAAATACAGAGTTTTTAAGGCTAACAGTCAAAACTGTGTTACATGCAATCACTACCCAGTCAATTTACATTTTAATTTACCTTGGCTGCTTTCACTCTGAGTGTCTGCTTTTCTTTTTCTTCCTCTGGAAGGTTCTGACTGTTTCTTCTCTGGAGTCTACAAACAACAAAAAGAACATGATGCAACATAAGCTCTACTTATTTGTATTATTGCTGTATTATTGCGAAATAAGTTTAAATCCTCATCCATAAAACATAATTTCACAATTCAGCAGGGATGCAATTTCAGATCATAGTTAAACTAGATAATATGATCATTGGTCAATCAGGTACAAGCTAGAAGAGGTATTTAATAAAGTGAGAAGTAATTCTTAAATTATTTCCTGAAAGGCCATTCCATATATTAATTGTTAAGCAATCACTCCTTTTCATTCATTCATTCCAGGGTTTATGAACACCCATTTTTGTCTCATCTATGTCTATATTTTCCCAAGATCTTTCTATTTTAGTGTGGGTGTTTTAAAATTTAATACTTAAATGAAATAATCTGATTCTTGATGTTATTTTCTACACACTGCTGTAGCATAAACACAAAGTTCTAATGCTTCAACAGGAAGCCAATAATGCTACACTTCCTTGTAAGTGCAAAAGATATTTCCAAACTAATAAAAACTGTATAGATTTCTAGAATCTGATGAGAATTGAAAAGAAAGAAAAAGAGGAAAATGTAGAGAGCAAAAATTGCTCAAAATGTTAACATATATCCACTTAGAAAGTGTTGCCCTCCCCATATACTTTTATCTCAAGGAAAAGAAAGAAAAGCATCAATGATAAGTGAAAAAATATAATTCTGCTATTATTTCTGGAATAAATTTTTCTATACAGTTGCCCAGAAATTACAATACAGATAACAAGAAAAGGCTGTGATCAGAAGCATCGCTAGATTATATTTGCTCCTCTTTGATCTGAGAATTCAAATCAGTTAGTCTCCTCAATTTAAGTTAAATAAGAAAAGCTGCTCTTGTTCAGCATATTGCACCTCTGTGTGTGTGCATTCTACACGGTGCCTCATACATAACTGGACAAAGCACAGCAGACATTACACAAACTCTTTTACCAGTAAACTTAGTCCTTAGTGGCTCAGACAAAATTTGAGATCAGTCACAAGATGCTTCATTCTCTCACGATACCATCATTTTATCATTTTATTCTATCTGTCATTTGGTACTCCAAGTATGCTTTCTTAACACAGTAAATTATATCAACATTCAAATTTCAACCATCAGTAAAATCATTTCAAGGATGTTTCAATTCCAAAATCTTCATGTGGATATGCTCAAATATGAATCTACTACAAATACCAACAGTATTTATATTGGCAAGAACCACTTTAAGCTACCTGTAACTCTTACAAAATTATTAGTCTATAAATGAACCAGCAGGACAAGAAAGGTCTTCCTTACTTATACCATGTATTTTTTATGTGTTTTGACTCAGTGTGTAGCTTCATAAAGATGTCTTTGGAAGTTTTACAACCTTAAATGTATTATCAGACTATAAATTTAAGTTTAAATTAAATAAATTTTATTTTAATAAACTCATCCAACTGACATCTGCATCTTTTACAGCGCTACCATACACTAGCAAAGTATACAACACAGACTCCTGGAAATGGAGTTTTCTCAAGACTACTGATTCTATAAGTAGAAAGCATAGCTTAGATATTTTACTTTAATAATTTGGAATTATTTCCAGGTAAATAGGTAATATTAAGCTACCTTTCCATGAACTAAATTGAAACTTCTTAACCAAGTATTTTCATGTTATTCTTGTTTTCCAACTTTTACATCTGCAGTTACATTCATAGTAATTTTTACCTACCATATCAAGAAAAAGAAAGAAAAAAAAAGTTTAAAAGCTAATTAATGACAAAACATGTAAGGTTTTCCCCACCAAAACTAGCTTCCAGCTGCTGTGACTTGTGTTAAAAACCAGCCATCTAAAGAGGTTCATAGTTTTAAAACTCAACTAATTCATAAATGTCTATTTCCTTAAGCTCTTCTGATTTCTTTCAGTGTTTAATTTAACCTTCCAAACTAGAAAGTACTAGCACACTAATGAGGTTATTAATGAGGTTACTCAACAAGGTCATGTTCCCCTTTTCTAAGCACAAAATTCGCATGATAATGTACAGCACACATCAATCACTAGAAAATGTACTCCAAAATCCTTCCTAATGAATGAAGTCATATGAATTACAAGAAACTGAAGACTAATGGGGCTGGGGAGTATCTTCCTAATAAATGAAGACTGAAGCTACTTTCTTGAGCTGCCGAAGTATTTGCATATAGCCAAGATTTGGATTAAAATCCTACTATTTCACTAGCAAGTTAAAGTAGTTTTAAGGTTACACAATCTAGATTGTAAAGTTATATTGAAGTCACACACAGCTTGGCATACTAGCAGAGCCTCACACATTTTGGTCTTGATCCTAGTTTTCCCCTCAGTTTCACTGTGCTTCCCCTGAGTCTTCCCTTCACATTCATAGATTTAATGTGCCACTTCATAATGAAAGCACAGAGTAATGATGTGAATGCAACATCAGGGTTTGATCAGAAATTGACACTCTTGCTAGAAATTAATTTCAATGATTCTGAGAGTCGCATATCTACATTTTTTTTTCTCCCAAGACCTCCTGAAAGAACACAACAGTGTTCTTTCAATGATAAATGATGGCACTGCTTCCCCAATGAGCAAGTCGTTTTATTTCCACACTACCATCACCATCACTATGAAACCTTCAAGGTCATGCTATTAAAACAAACAAAAAAATCCCACAACCTGTTTGCAATACTAAGATCTACAGCTTACCTTTTATGGTACTTTAGCATATAAGTAACCAGACGTAATTTTGAGAACTGTAAAAATTTATTAATATACTTGCTATTACAATTGTAATTTAAGTGAATACAACTAACAACTTCTGAAAAGGAGTCAGATGTTTTTTGCTAGTCACTGTCAGTAAGACTCATCTTTCACTGTGCAATAGAGCACAGTGGACTTCTCTGCAGAGACATTTTTGAAAAAAAAAGTCCATTTCCAACTTAGAATGCAAGTCTTAGAATACTTAAAAGACAAAATATTATCTTTACCCAGAGGTATGGCTTGAGGTTAAAAAACTTTCAAACTCACATGCCTTGGAGCATGTACAGAACTGTATCTCAATGCATACAACTGTAAAATAACATTTTCCTACACCGAAAACTTATTATACATATAGTCAGTGTTCTGAGATCACTCTACTACTCATAAACATGTTTTTCTGTCAAATAATTGTAAAAATGCATCATAACCTTCAGGCTACTGCAGCACATCTCCATTCCCACACCTACATCAGAACTGCATCACTGCTCAGACTATTTCTAGGGAAAGCCATGAATAAAAACAACAGGCAGACAGAATCTTTGGGTTAAGAAAACAGTCTATGCAGTTGGATGCATAATCCTGGGAAAGGTGAGAGGGGAAAAAAAACATAGCAGAGCTTTTTTTCAACAAGAAAAACAAATCACACATAGAGAACTTTAATTTATAAGGTATCAGCTTTGGGAAGCAATTGAATTCACTTGCTGGCAGCCCAGCAAAAAAGCGTCCTGTAGCAAATGAGCAAATGAACAATTAGACCCCCAAAGTAAAGCTCTGCCATGTGAAAAAAACACCACCAGCACATTCCAAATAACCATCTCTCCAGCAAGACACACTGTCACACAGGGTCTAGCCTAAGATAGAAATACACTCTTGGTTACAAAGGATATAATCTTATCCACGCAATCTGTGACACAGAGGCAAAACAGTGACAGGGACTCACCAACCCCAAAAACAGGTAAATTCTAAGAGCTGTAGTATTAGTGCAACTATATCAATGCTCATCACTAAGAGGAAAATATTCTACTCAAGGGAAGTCTGAGCTCTGCACATTTAAACCTAATAAAAGCATGAATCCTTTTTTTTGGATTACATGCTAGATTTAGGTAAGAAAACAGTGACAACTGCAGCTCCCACAAATAAAGACAACAGCCACTAAGGACGTCTGTCCTTGGCATGAATCTGTGTTGGAAAAGAAAACATAGTAAACTAGTTTATAGAGTATTTTCAAGGATTCATCCGAAGATCAGTCCAAGTTATCTGTGCTGATGAAACAGATTATTACTTGTGAAACAAAGGACACCAAACAATGTAAGCATTTTCAGCTCCATGCAAAGCTGTATGCATCCTCAGACCATGACTACTTAGATAAGAGAAGCAGAAGCAGCTAGTTTCATGACCAAAAATCCAAAGAAACTGACTTCTTCCAGTCACAGTTCCCCTTCCAAGAGAGTGTTTCAGTAATTTATGCTCTTTCCTATCTATCTGAGTAGTCTGCATTTTACTTTAAAAGCTTCTATACAAAATAAGGCATCAAAGAAGAATAAAAATTACTTGTTAGCATTAAAATTTTGATGTAATAATGAACCTGCCCCATACACTTACCTCTGATTCTTTATCACTTAAAGATCCCAAGCTTCCAAAGCTGTGATTTGAACTCTCGTTATTTGTTGAGGCCTACCAAGACAAATAAAATACTCAACATTATACACAGAATTGTAAAACATAACCCACTGTTATCACTCACAGTTAAAACAAGTAACAGGTATTTCATGCTCTCATGGAAAAACTAACTATAGAGCACTTGTTACTGAAAGGGGGATAAGAAGTTTGACAGGTGGATAGTTTGACACAGCAAAATCTGAATTTTCATTGTTTCTAGCCAAGTAAAACCCTAGATAAAGTTCTGGAGACTACTAAAATTTTTCAATTTTTGAAGAAAAAAAAAGATGTTTATTAAAATAGGTTTTTATTTTCTGTCACGAAATAGATTTAAACAGTAATCTTTGCAATAGTCTAGTCTGTCTTGGAGAATATTAAAAGCTATTGACAGCATTATTCTACATTTTTAAAACATACAATTTCTCCCAACACAATAAATTCACATTAATGAGAGAAGAAAACAAACAAACAAAACCCACAAAAAAACCCACCAAGTAGTGATATAGTCCCAAATTACAATACTTATTTAGAAATTAAGGCTGATTTATTCAGAGATCCTTTGAACACAGCATATCACAAGGACATTTTAATGAGTCATCATCAGCTGAGTGTCTTTTTATTAAAAAAATCCCACCAAAACTCTTATACTGATGGTTTCTTCTATCTAAGAAGGCAGAAGAAATACTTTGAAGTGAAGTTAGTTCCAAGGCAGTTTGCTCTTGAGCATTAAATTCCAGCCCTCTATCAGTACTCTATCGTGAGTACTGCAGGACAGTACTCACCTGTGACATCTGAATAACTAGATCATCTCTGAATTAAAATTTCCAGAGAAATCTTAATTAAACACACAAAATTTCCATATATGTTTTCACCCCCAGGGCAGTCTCCAGTACAGAAATGTCTGCACGTAGTTCTTCCTTGCCCTGTGTCAGTATCTGGTCACCAAAGTCAGATACAACAATATCAGTAAACTATATTTGTATCTCCAACCTTATTTAATGAAAAAGCTTGAACCTGATGGGCTTTTTTCCCACAGAAATTCCTAAACTCTTCAGCAAAACAGTTCGTAAGGGTAGACTTTCAAAAGAGTATTCCAAATAAAAAAGCGTCCATTTCAATTTAATTACTAGAAGAATATAATGACCTAGAACATTTCAAAAAATAACCATTAAGTGCAATCACAAGCTCTGTATTGCCTTGCTAGTTTACGAAAATTAGAATCTGGTACATGGGGATTTGGGTTTGTACACAAAGAAGTTTTCTCATTTTGGCCTTCAAAGTGATGGCAGATCAATGGATATTATATTTATAACATCACATTTTCCCAGTTACCTCTGCACATCAGATCAAAAATATCATATCAGGGTTTTTTTAATAAGAATCAGATAAATCTGTCTGAACACCCCCCACCAAGACTACAGACTATATTTTTTAAAAAAGCATTTTTTTTTCAACACAGCCCAGATCAGCTACTACACTTCACATTATCTGCATGGATACACTGAATGGTCACAAATAAAAGAAATACAAACAAAAGTGAGATAATTGTGGTTTTACTGATGGTGTAACAAATCACAGGACTAGAAGGTAAGAACAACAGTTCTTAGATGAGGATCTGCATCTATAAGAAAACAGTAGTAATAGTATCTTCTGCAAACATTTATCAAAGCATTTGATAGTACTAAAAAAACACCACTTCATCTAGATATCCATTTGGAAACCAACTGAATGAGATACAACTCTTGGAATGCATCAGGGACAAGAAATCTATTTTTTCCATGGCAGAGTGAAGAAAGAGATTAGTTATTTTAAATTTCTTTTTCTGTCTAACTTGGATGAACAAACTGAGAATGTGAAAGTGGAATGCAATTTGGCTAACAGCTGAAATCAGCTGAACAACATAAAACAAGAAAAATACTTCAACAGACTTATGGAAATAGTAAGCAGTGACTCACAGAGAATCAAAGTTTAAAAAAGAGGAACCCCAAGAAACTTGATAATGCCTTTGAAAAAAAAATGTATTAGACATTCAGCAGTAGACAGATTATGAGGGAAAATCTGCAATAAAGCAAGGCACCAAAACAACTGTTTCAAAAAGTTAATTGAAGTTAGAAGTACAGATCTAGTAATAAGAAAGGATAAGTAGTAATTTCAATCATGAGCAACTACCTGAGCCATTAAAATGAGTTAATTAATTAGGGAGTAAGCAGTACTAGAGAACCCAATGAATAAATAAGCAAAGATGGGTTAGAATTATTGTGTTTGTCTCTTTCTAGTTTTAACCATAAGATATGGCAAATATACAATTTTGCAATCATAATGAGAAGATAATTAAACAGTACATCAATGTCACTGTGTCAATCCAATCTCATTTTTGCCCCTGACTATTTAACTCACTTCTTGGTTAAAATGGCAATAACAAGTACGTTCACCTTTTTACAGCTTTGTCACAGTTCCTACACGTCACTCTCCAAAGCAAATGAAGATATTATGCAAGATCACTATATAATAATTTCAATTCTGTGTAGTTTTTTCATAGTCATTGATACATGATATGTCTTCAGAAATTTCATCAATGTCTGCTATCAGGAAGTATTTTGTCCAGTAATCTATACTGGTAACTAAAATACAGCATAGGAAGCTAAAAATACTACAAGTTTGTGTAAAGCACTTAAAACATGAAGACACTGGAAACACTTTGGAAACAGAATTCAGAAATAATTTAGTCATGAGGGAAACACACCTAAATAATTAGCATTACATCTTTTTAATATCAGTTTATTAAGTACTATACTTGATGGAGAACATTCAAATACACTAATACAAAATGTAGTATTTCTGGCTAGGCAATAGTACTGCAGAAATCAATCTTGGAAGCTGAAGCTAGTAACTTGAACAGAATATGCAACAAAGACAAAATTATTTTGTAGATGTATTAACTGTAGGGAAATATACAACATATGGAAGGTAATTATTCAGTGTTCATAAGGTTCTTCCTCAAGTGTAGCATCCTGACTTAGATACTAAAGGACAGGAAGTCCACAATGACAGTAAGAGAAATTGATACCAATGTCTGGAAATGTTGAAATAATTTTTTTATCTATATGTACTAATCTTCAAAAATTTTAATCTTAAAAACAGATGTCACACCAGACTCCCTGTGTCTCTTTCAACTGGACTCCAAGTAGATGGTCATCTGCAGCAGGGACAACACCTAAATACTGGGAAAATCTTCCACCTCTGATCCCATGTGCACTACAGCAAAACCACAAAAGAGCCTGTAGAAGCTCATTCTTCAGTGTTTTTACGAAAAATTCAACGTCCATGTCACAGAGAGGTTCAGGATAAACAATCCTATCTCAAAGCAAAATAACAGACAAACAAGGATTTTTCTGAGAGCCTCTTTCAACCCAATGCTTTTACAAGTAAATCACATGGACAATATGAAAATGAGATGGTGTGAGATAAATTAATATTCCAAAGATGGCAGATCTGAATGACTGCTCTTAGGACTTACTTTAGCTCCAACACTGCAACTTCCAGTACTCCCAGTGCTGCCACTTACTACTCCTGTGAATCTTGCCTCTAACAATTCTTGTCTTCTTGGGTCCAGGCTATGAAGTTCATCCATTGCTCCTAAAAAAATACATATATAAATTCATTACATGTCCTAATATTTGCAGTGGAATATTTCACAAACAAGCCAAACATACCACTGACCGATGCAAAGGAAGGATTTGTACTCTTAACTTGACAATGACCACCATCTGTTACCTAATAACCAAAGCACTCAAGGAATTACAAAAATTTTGTGGCAAGTTCTGCACATCAGAATAACCTTGTCAACTCTGGTTGAAAACTAGAACCTGTTAGAGGCATGTAAGAGACAGTCTGCAGTATGCGATACGCCAACCAGGCAATTATTTATAGATTAAAAACTAGCTGACAGGAACGAAGTATTTTCCAGCATAAAACCTCCCAATTCTGCAATGCTCTTGTTTTCTGTACTATTTAAATGTTAGACTATCAATGTCAAAGATTAACAATCAGGAATTATAGGGGAAAAAAAGGAAAATCAGACGGTAGATCACAGTCCTCAATACACGCAAAGGAATGCAGCATTACATGGAGGTCCAAAGGTCAGAGAGAAAAGGAGCAGAATCAGCAATAAAAAAGGGACCAAGAGTAACAGAAACTCTAGCAGAAGTGATGGCTACGACAGAGCCCAGTAAATGGGGTAAAGCAGTGCTGCTGGCATCTGCAGGAAAAGTAAGGTGGAAGGAAATGGAGGAACAAAAGGAGCTTCTGATGAGCTCAGCCTACATGAGTAGGCTGCAACATGATGTGCAGCTTCCTAATTTGTATTTAAATCACTTACGGCTGTTTAATGAGTCTGAAAGATGATGTAGACAAATAAGTCTTCCGTATTTACACAAACTGCATTCTGTGTTTTTATCTTTTCAACTACTTGAACATTCAGTTTATCTTCAATTGGAAACATTTCAGTTGCTTTACTTTAAATAATATATTTCATGTCAAAGTCTTAATGCACTATTGTAGCACATCCTTCAAGTACCACATAGTAAAATAGCCCCAATTTTTTCCTACTAAGACACAAGTTGGTGCTTTTCAGTCCCACAGGACAACATGGCAGTTCAGAAAGGAATGGTGCCATGAAAAAAAGCATTTGAAATTCTGGGATTTTGTGAAAACTAGTTTTCAAAGTTGAACTGCTGCTATGAAGCTCTACCCATCAGCTTTCTTACAGGACTCTTGGATATCTCAAAATATTTAGCTTTCAAGCCCTAGACAGATCTTTCTGACATTTTGGCCACTCCCAGCCATAGAGCTAACCCCTCTGGTAGGGAAAAGACTGGTTCTGCTATTCAAGTTGCCCTTGTTCCTATAGGAAGGCAGGTGATAAGTGTGGTGTCAGCGCTCCTTTACCACAGGAAGTGATAACAGACCTCCTCTGATGGAGGAAAATCACACCAAGACCTAAACAGCTGGTAAGGAAACATTCAGGAAATGTGTTTGTGGCACAGTCTTCTTTTGAAAGATCAAACCTGAGTGGCAGGTTGGAGATACCATATTTTGTTACTATACCCAAACACAGCCATATACAGAGCTGGAGGGCTCTTCTCCAACCACGTGGGGGAATTGCACAGTTTGCAAGTGCAGCTGGCTGCTCTGCAGTTGTAATGCTGCTACTGAACCTGCCTAGTAAAAATCTCTCCAATTTCTAAATCCTCTAGATTGTAAACTCCCTGGGTTTAAAACTGTGTGTATGTACATACAAGCTGAGTGCAGAACAATCAGGAATCCTCTTTAAACTCTTGCTCCCTAAATTTTGTTTGTGTACTGCTTTCAAGGGTTTCTGTAACAAATTAAACACTTCTCATGCATAAAAATATTTCTTATACTTATGGACTGTGCAGCGAGGATTTTTTTTTTTAAAGCAGACGTGTTCGGTATATATTTCCCAGTATGTGTGCATGTAATCTATAATACTTAATGGGAAAGTATTGCTCTGAAAAAGCATAAGAAATTAATCACAACAGATTTGTCAGGAAAGTTTAAATTATTATTTTGCTTTATAACAGTAGAAGTTTCTAAGTGGATGCCACTCTGAAAAGAAGCATTTTAGTTTAGCAAAGTAAACCATTTAACGAAGCAGGTCTAGCAATATTTCATTTAATTAACTTATTTGATAGTCACTGCCCACAAAAGTTCAGCAATCACTCAAAATTACTGGTGTAACTCGAGCAATTACAAAACCATGTGTACATTACAGAAATAGATTATTACCATACCTTACACTGTTTATTTTATGATCATGTGAAGTACTGCAGCTCTCATGTACTGTGTCTAGATACCAATGCACTGAAGAGATCAGTAGCCCTGGCTTAACTCACTGGTCAGAATGGTGATGTAGCACATAAAGTGGCAATCCACCACAAAGATAAAATACAACCCTTTCTTTTTCTGCTCAGATTTTGGAGCCCATACACACTAATGAATGCACTGCATTCTCTTCACTATTTCTGCTGCAGTGCTTTTTTTTGTTATTATGTTAGGAGAGCTTATTTTGGTTTGGGTTTTGTTATTTTTAAATATTCAAAACCAAAAAGCAACAAGCACTCTGCTATCTTCGCAATTTAAAGGACAAGACAGAAAAGCTGGACTCAAACTGTATTTCAAGAGCATGAAATCCCAGGAAGGATCCCAAGACCTGCCTTCCTCATTCATGTTGCAATTTAAATACATCATCCACATCCAACCACACAGCTGTTTTATCAAAAAAAAGCACTTCTGTATAGCCCGTCAGTTCTCAGCACAAGTTATCTACTTTTAAAGGTACTGGCAGTTTAAAGGCATTTCAGGTGAGGGACAACTTTATTTTTTTTTTAATCATAAAAATTACATATTAAATGTAAGGGAGATATAATTTTTTTTAAGCATTAGACTTTATAAATTCTCTTGCTCACAGAATGCTTTGCTACCAAGACAGACATAACTTACAGTCCTGACAATATACTCAGACTTCTTATTTGAACTAATGTCACTCCAACACTCATTAACTCACGGGACATCCATTCACATTACACAAGTACTTACAGCATATTTACCAGGATGCTAAAGGAAAGACTGGCATTGCTACCACCCACCACCATTCAAACTTCTACTATCTTCCATAAAACACCTGGAAGGTTACCTGAAATTCATGGAAGAGTCCTAAAAAACTACATTTCTTTATTTCTTGAAACCATTATAGAGTCCGAATGCTTCTTCTGATAGTTTTTGCGGTTTTTTAAATTACCAACATTTTCTCATTTCTGTATTTCTGGGGAGTGGTGGGTACCCTCCACATTAATTTATCAGACCAAGAGAGCCTCTTCTCTAAAAACTCATATAAAATACACAGATATCTTGTTCTGAAAAGGACATTTTTAGCACAACTTTTTTTGAAAAGAACTCCAAATTCCTCTGAAAATTTCTTAAGCAATGGGGTATGTAAAAAGTCAAAGTTCTAAGTCAGAGAAGCAATCTGCAAGCTTTTTCATGGCATTTGGTATAATCTATTGTACTGTACTCTATCTTACCAAAATAGAGATCTAAAGCTTCAAAGGAGTCTCCATGGTAGTTAGAACACTTCAGAACCAGTGACCAAAAAACAGTGAATTGTAACTACACCTGTATCCCAAGGCTCTACACCTCCAAATACACAAATACTTGTAAATGATCCACTTATTTAACCAAGTACTTGCTCAGGCCTCAACAAAACTGATATTTTAGGAGAAAAGGTTTAGCAGAGAGTTGCAGCTGCAATTATTCTTCACGTTCTAAAACTGCATCTTTTGTGATACTCTTGTGGTACAACCTCTATCTTGAACAGACTAGGTAGGGAGAGTACATAGAGCAACAGTGCAGAACCAAACACAAAAGGGCTGACAGACAGACTACTTTTCTTTTCCACTAAATATGGAATCAAGATCCACAACTCAGTATTTATCTTTGACTCTCTTATTACTCTGAATTGACTCTTATTATCTGGCCATCAATTACAGCTTTGAAATTAATTAAGATCAACAGCTTCATACATTGTCAGCTTTCTACAAAGAAGATAAAGTTCATTATGCAGAAGCCAGATTCTTCTCAGAACAACTCTCCAGATTAGATTGAGGCCCCTTTCTCCTGAATTCAAGGCCAGCACAAACCACCTTTCACTTAAGTGAAAGCCAGACTGGTTTGGTCTGGTTTCTTTAAAGCATTTATATGCATATAGCTTTTAATGCCAAAGCAAAATACTTCAACTCAGAGACCTATCTGTTGAATAGAAAAAGACAGTTTAACAATAGCCAAATGTAAATTGAATTTCCTGATGTGCTCCTAGTAGGCACTCAGATTTTATGGTAATGCACACAGTAAGAGAGTTATGTGCAGCATAATTTTAGGAAAACTTCACATTAACGTTGATAATATTGGTGCCATGTAGTCTTCCTCAATGGCAGTAGCATCATTTAGAACAGTAATTCTAACTAATATCCAGCTAAAAGAGCAAGGGGCAAAAAAGGAGACAGGGAGGGCAGTGTGCACATTTCCAATAGCAGGAAAAGCAGCCTGGAAAGCAGGGGTGTTTTCTGCCCTCACTCCCTTATCTGTTGTTTCATCAAGATTCCGTTCAAGGTATCAAACCAGACTTTAAGCATGAAAACCATTCCAAGTATAGAAACTGCTGTTTAACAGCACTGCAATGCAATCCTTGAAGTCCTTAAGTAATTACTTAAGGAATATCCCAAATATGTATTTATCCCACTATGCTGATGCTCCAATAATTTAACTTCATAACAATTGAGTATGATACCTCTTGTCATTCTAGAATACACATTTACCAGCAAGCAGGTGAAAGGAATGCTTTAACATATCACATGCAGAACAGAATATAGAAAACTACTAAACCCAGATTCTTAAACCCTTAAGCACTCTCTTAAAAATGAGGCAATACAACTACTTTTCTCCATTCACCAACATGAAGATACATATCTGCATGCACGTGTGTTTCCTTTTAATTGAGCTCCTGTTTCATTTAGTGAAAAAAACCAAGCCAGACCAAACCCGAAACTAAATCAAACAATACACTCAACTTCATTCTTCTTCCCTATCTTTCTGAAAGTGCTTTTCTTATTGCAGAACCAACCAGAAAGGACTTTCTCATTTCCAGGAAAATAAGTGAATGAACCTAATATTTCTGCCTCCAAGAAAAAAAACTATTTGGTAATAAACTATCATGTAGTTAGGTAAACGCTGGTCCAGGTCTCTTCCAGATTATACATTCAGTGTCTTATAAAAGCCAATGGAGAATAAAGTGACCCAGAATAAATTGTCAGTCAAGGAATAGAGGAAGCATTAAAATAAGAGTTTGGCCAAGTGAAAAAGCAATGCAAACCAACTAACATCAAACTACATGGAATGAATGGAAATCTTGGTTTCTAATTTAGAAAATGACACCTGTTCAATTTAAAATAGAACATTTGGGCAGTGAGGTTGGGAAAATAATAAAATAAAAAAACAAGAATCAAGAAGTTGTCCTATGTTGCAAAAACCACGTCTTGAATAGTGTCTCTTCCACTGTGTTTTGGAAATAGCAGAGAACAGAATCGGAAATAGCCTTGAAAATGACTAATGTGCTAAGAAATCAAGTTGAGATGCTAGAATAAGGGCATAAAGCCAAGCAGTTTTGATTTGAGAAGAGTTCAGTTTCAAGGTAACAGCAAAAGTACAGCCCATTCTTAGCAGAAGGCTTTGAAGTACATCACCATCCAAGGTGAATCACAATCTTGAAGTCAAGAAGGTCCCACTCAACCAAAATCAGCAGTCAGCAGGGCAGAGAAAAAGAGACAATCTCTGAGATTTAAAGCAAAGCAAAGCAAATAAAATAAAATCTCAGAACTATATTTATGTCCAGACAATCCAAAGCCTAGAGGACACTACTTACCAATGCCCCAGGGTTACAGTTCTTCCAAAATACTTAACAAACAGCTACAGATTACTCATGATAAAGTTTAACCTGGGAGTTTAGAAATGCTTAAAATCACTCACTTCCCAAAGAACAGGATTAACTTCTTTTACAGAAGACTATGTAGCTGCTATAACCTCCACACTACAGGTAACATGAAAAAGTTCAGGGTACTACATTCAAATTGAAAACCTTAGCTGAAGGTAATCTGAAGCTAACAGTGGCAGTAGATGAAACAGGAAAGGATAAAAATATATCCTGATATTCAAGTGAAACTAGCCTTTTGAAAAGATCATAAAAGATAAAAAAAACCTAATGACAGAGACATCTCTAAGCCCAGTGTAAAGAAAAAATGGAATCTGTTTAATTAATCTAGTCATTTTAAAGCACAGTGAAAATGTAGTATTTCACAGCACCTGAGAACACTGAAGCACATAACACATAACATAAAGCAGACACACACATACACACACCCATGCTGAGGTGCCTAGGTGAACTTAACAGGCTTTTCTTATTAATCTAAAGGGGACTGAAGGGTAAAAGACAGAAAATTAGCAGACAGGTCAGGCTTTGGTCTACATAAAACCTGTGGGAGGGAAATAATCTAATTGTCAAAATTTTGGCCTAATAAAGCACAGCTGTGGAAAATCTAAAAGTGTAAGAAAAAAGATATTTCATATGAACATAAGGCAGCAGTTTTTGAGAAATATTATGAATTTGTGTATGCTGATTACAGTTTAATAATTGCTGGATGGAAACTTATTCAAATACTAAGCAGAGAACTAAAGGTTTTTCTGATGTGGAGAAAAAATATCCCCGAACACAGTAACTTCTAACCAATTTCCCATGGACTAGAAAAAGTTGACAAGGAAATGCATTTTGGATAGATTGCTGGGTTAATCAAAATTAATTATTCTAGTGCCCAAAGAACAGGAAAATATTCCATGTCCCTTCTCTCCCCAAGATGCAGCAGTTTGGATTTCTTTTTAAAATTACTGTAGCTCTTGAACGTTGTTTATTTCTCTTTTCCCAACAGTTCAGCAGTCCACAAATTTGATCTAAAATAAAGAAAACTTTGGCTGCTGGAGAGATAAGTAATTTTCTGCAAATCATTCTACAACAGAAATCAATTCTTTAACATTAAAAAAAAATCGTAATGATCTTTAGACTTCATGTCTGTGCTGCCAGTTTTAGGATTCCAATTTTGTGGCCAACAACCTGGAAAAGAGAAGAGAATTACGGGGAAATATGTTCCTGAGGGAACCCCTGCCAACACCTTGAAGAAAGACTTATGAATAAAAGCACTTGGGCCAACTCCAGAGCAGCTAGGAGACATTTGTGGGTAACAATTTAAGAACGTTTAATTCTCCCTGCCTTCAGCTAGGCGCTGTATTCTAGGGCCTCTGGAGGATTATGTGTCTCATCAGATGGCTGCAGGCAGCAGAGGCAGAGATGAATTTACAAGTTGCCTACCAATGTTTTAATCTGGCCACAGACCAACAACATATACTCATGCGAGTGGGTATATACCACAAGGATGGTAGCTCAGAACAGCTCTTTCAGAGCTCAGGGAGCAAGTGATTCATACAACAGAGAGGACAAGAGATCCCCAGGGTCTACTCTATTGTATCTGGGGCTAAACCAGGCATGCAACCCTGTCCCAGCAAACACCTCATTTCTGACTAGTCCCTCTTCCAATCCTACCCCCGGAAGTACAATTGAATTACCTGAAACACCTGACTCAAAAGTAAAGCTTGGGCCTCCTGAATCAATAAAGAATTCTCAGAAATTTCTGACTGACAGTATTTTCCCTATGTATTGCATAAAAGAAATTATGCTTTCCTTTGATTCCACAAACAACAACGGGTGCAAATACAACCTGTTTGAGGTGCAGAGCAGTACCCAGAAAAGATAAACTGTAATGTAAGAGAAAGATCTGAAAATGAAAAAAAACCCACAACTGACTGAGCACCTTTAAAAATTACATGCAAGCATAAAAAATGGTAAAAACTGTATGTCTATGACAGCTTTCAAGACTGAAGTACAAATTAATGATGCTGATGGTCTGAAAGCTACTTTTTTCACAATACTCAGTGAAACAATGGCACGCTGTGTCTCATGTCAATTTTATTCGTTATTCAGAAAATGAATCAACATTTAGTTTTATTTGGCGTGTAAAACCACATAACAGGTCAATTTTTAGCCAGATGTTTCTTTCTGGCAACTTTTCTTTAAGGAATTCTTCACCAATCAAACTTTTCTCATCTTGCCTCAGAAATTATTATGCCATTATTTTTGCAGTGTGGGGGTCAGTGATAGGAGTTGGCAAGTATGAAATAATCAATAAAGAGAAGATAAGATAGAACACAGAACATTCAACATGGTATCTATCTACCCATTTCCCAGACCTTCAATATAACTCCGTGTGCATCATGTACAGGAAGCGTTAGCATAGCAAATACTGCTATGAGCAACAGAACCACGACAAGGTCCTTCCTGAGTCTGTTGAATAATGCTTAATGTGATGAATGAAGGGAATGAAGGGACAAACAACAATGGAAAGAACAAGCAGTGTACTTCTCTGTTTCTCCTTGTACTCAGCATTGGTGAGGCCACACCTTGAATGCTGTGTTCAGATCTGGGCCCTTCACTTTAAAAAGGATATTTAGAGGTGCTGGAGCATGTCAAGTGAAGGGCATTAAGGCTTGTGAAAGATCTGGAAAACCTGTGCTGTGGGGAACGGCTGAGTGAGTTGTTTGGTCTGCAGAAGGCTCAGGAGGGACCTCATCGTTCTCTACAATTCCCCCAAGGAAGGCTGTAGTGAGGTGGGGGACGGTGGCTTCTATGGTGCCTTAAGTGAGAAGGCCCAAAGAAATGGCCTTAAGGTGAGACAGGGGAAATTCAGATTAAACATTGGAATTTCTTTTTCACTTTTAGGGTGGTCAGGCACTAGAATAACTTGCCCAGGGAGGTGGTGCATTCACACAGCCCTGGAGATGTTTAAGAGGTGTCTGGATGTGAGTGATATATAATGGTTGCAACAATAGTGCTAGCCTAGTGGTTGGACTGGATCATCTTGAAGGTCTCTTCCAACCTTGATGATTCTATATTTCTGTACTATTAATGGATTGAAAGCTGTTTATCTGGAGTTGCTACCCCTCAATGGCACTTAGGAGGCTACATTTTGAAGACTGGTATCACCAGTCCCCACATTCCAAATTCCCCACATCCAAAATCATTCCCCATGTCCAGTAATCCCTTTCTAGGCTCTTATAAACAGCATTGAGTTAGGCAGGATCAGAGTGTACTTCCTATGTCAAAATCCCAGTCTGCAATATCTTTCCCCATCATGAAAGCCCTCCTAAATCAATAAAACAGAAAATCCACTACAAAAAATACACCACAGGAAAAGCAGCAGCAGTGAATAATATCCCTTCTAGAAATGTCCTAATTTATAAGGTTTATTCTGAACTCATACAATTAGGAGTTTAAATAATAAAAAAAAGCTAAAATTACGTATTTCAAGTTGTTGGCTGCAATACCACATGCAGAACAAGCCTGAGAAGTCAACACACTGAACATATATAAACTACACAGGTGATATCCTGAACATGTTCATTACAAGGAACATTACCCATTTCTTTGAAATTTGTTGCTATATCATCCCAAGTGTCACATTTACTTCCTTTTTTAAAAGATCTGGATTCCTCACTTGCAACTGTTCTCTGTATTATTCTGAACTACCAAGAGCAAGTTCTGATTTGGCAGAAGGATTTCGGTGTTTTTTCAACAAAGCAAACTTCCACCACTTAACAGCAACCTGCCAGAGCCCAAATGCTACAAAGAAAGAGAAAGAAATAGGTTTTTTAAGGCAGTTCTCACTGACCATTTTGAACTTTTCATTGCTAAAGAAAGCAATATCATTTTGGTAAAATAATAAAACCAGGTTTATTGACTAGTTAACTGTCACTGTCTTAAGTACTGTTCTAAGCTTTTAGTCCATTTAGAACAAATATATAGATACTGAAAAACAAATGCATCTTCAGGAAAACTCATTTTTAATGACCGTATCTGATTTGAACATCTCCTACAGTGATGGAATAATCAGAGATTCAAAGCTCTCTTCTCAAGTGTTTTTAATAAAGTTTTGTTCCAGACAACTGTCAGTTTTGGCAGCAACTGGATAGCCAGCTAACACATCCACCTCATGTTTCTTGTCATCTCCAACCACTAGAGTCTGTGCATGCATGAATGTGATCCTAGTCTCTCTCAAATCTCCCAAAAAGCTTTAAACAATCATATCTAGGTTCCATGCAGCTTCCTCCTGGAAAGGGAAGGTTTACTACACACTAACAAGGTCAAAACAGTAACTTTCCTTTCTTCAGAGTTATAATCAATGTTCTGGTTAAGAAAAAATGCCATTAAATACATTGCTTTATGACTGTATGCTACAAAGTTAGAAGAAAAGTTAAAAGAAAATATGATGGTACTCCTTTGAGTGTCCTTAATCAATCAAAAGTCAAACAAGTCCTTGCCATTGTCCTATAGATCAGGATCACTGTCAATGTATTACACTGTATTACTCCCAGTACAATAAACAGATATACAATGCACAGACAAGTTTATGCTTACAATCCCTCTATAAGGTAAGAAAAGCCTGCTTATATTTTACAGAAAATATCTATTGTCTTGGCCAAAGTTATGCAAGACATCTGTGGCAGAACACTAAAAGACTGCCTGTCTACGTAGCAAACATCTGCCTCAAACACAACATTATGTCAAGAGAGATAAAAACTAACAGCCTGGGCTGCACATACGCAGGTGATGTGCTGCCTGCCTATCTCTATATCTCCCTCTTCATCTATGTAGAGAAATGTGCAGCAATTACTCTTGCTTCCAGGCAACTCTGTAAAAGGTATCCAAACAGAAAGAGAGCAGCAGAATTTGCCCATTTCAGCTTCATTTGCTGCAAAACCAGACGCTCCCTGTCCCCTTGGGGAAGAGGCAGAAAGCAGGGAGAAGCACACTACAAGTTCATGGGTCACTTGTTGGCGATGCAGACTAACAGGTCACAAGATAACACCAGTTTTGTGATACTCTCAAATGCATCCCACTCTGAACAAAAGGCTCACTACATTCCATCCCTCCATTTACTTCTATACTGAGAAGGACTAAAAGCCAGGAGCAGTCCTGAAGAAGAAACATCTACCCAGAGAAATACCAGAAAATACAGCAAATTTTGTTTGCAGTATTTGGTTATAAGGAAGCAAACCGAGAGCTCTAAACACTCGAGCCTACGAAATGGCAGTTCTGCAAGAATTTAAAATGGCACAGCCTTTTGCACATACCAAATATAAACAGTAGCTTCTGCTATCTGAAGGAGGAGTAGAAAGGAAGTTAAAAGCAGAGGTCACCTATTGAGCAGGAACAGAGCAAGCAATGTCTCTTCCCATAAGGCTTTTAGTTCTCATCCTCCTCAGAAAAGGTAAACTATGAAAGAAAAAATACAAGATATTGCTTTCCCCAAATAAATTTTTGAAGTTACCTATAAGGTAGAGAGGCAAGCCAAACCCCCTCAACAATTTAATAGAATAAAATTTATTTTTCTGAGCTACAATACCAGTCATTTAGTATCTGAAAGCTGCATTTGTGTCAAGAGAAGTGTTTCAGTTGTTAATTCCCTGAACTTCCTAATCTCCTTACTTCTGTAGCTCCTACTGCCATTTCTACCCTCATGATCTTCAAAATCTCCCGAGTACAGACAGCCCACCAACCCTGAGACAAGTGCTCTGTTCCCTGGAGCACACAGGACAAACTGCTGACCACAGTACCTAACTCTTAATCTATACTAGTTTTGCTGTTACATGGCAAGGAACGTGTCATAAATAAGAAACTTTTAAAAAGCGAATCGTCTTTCCAAATATTTTCATCTATTTCACTTTTTACATTGTGATCAACTAGAGTATCAGCCTCCATATAATTTTAACATCCAACGTGAACAAAAGCTCATTGCACCTCTAATATTAAACTAGGACAGTAAATTCACCACTATCTGTAATTACAAGATACACTAAGATATTTTGGCTTCTGTACTACAGCATTTTAAGATAAAGGTATTAAGCTCCAGTAACACCATTCATTTCCTTCCTTTTAAAAATACCTGTATGGTCCACACAGCACTGAAAGCACAAAAAACTGAAACAAAAATAACACGTATTAAGATATTTAGACTGCAGAATCACAAGATTCACCACAAACCATCACACCACCAGGAAGTTAGCACAACAGGGATCCTGTCCCCTATGCCAAGCAGGCCATGCTACCTGTGAGATGGCTTGCTGTTTTTTCTTGGAGGTACCCCTGCCTAGGTGGTGCTCAGAGAAACCAGCAAAACACTACTGTTCCTTCAGGCTGGAATCAAACCTTGGTTGTTTTTTTTTAATTTACATCTTAAACAATCCAAGTTTCACTGAACACGGGAAGAAACTCATTTCCTCAAAGTCCCTTGTAGGGAGGAGACTCTCAGAACATGGCTAGTAAATTATATACACACAGAGTGGACACGTTAATGACTACACCTACATTTTTCTGGGACCTTGCAGCATTTTTTCCATTCGACAGACAGATAGAGAAAAAAAAAGACTTAAATGAAACGACACATGAATCAGTAAAAAATTAAGGTTAAGGCTATGGGGAGGGAATATTTCAAGCTTTTTATTCCTTACAGCTCAGCTACAAAGCTTGTTGATACCAACAGTATACACTGAATTCAGTTGCAACTTTGAGTACTGAACATTTTTAAAAATTTAAAACCCACTCAGTTCACACACAAAGAAACATCCTATGTAATCATCTGTCAAAAATTCAGTTTTAGTTTTGCTCAGCATTATCATTAAAGAAATTTGCATTACAGCCATTTCTCCTATCCAAAGCTCATTGCCTAATTTTAAACCAGCTTTCTTTTCTGCTATACTATCACTTTCATTCAAGTTTTAGAAGAAAAAAAACCAGAAGGGATTTTCATTCCTTTCAACACAGTCCCTTCCTAAGAACTGCCCATCTTGCTGGCTAAGCGAACCCTGTGGAACACAGCCTGCAATCACATGAATAAAACTTCAAAACGTAAATGAAGTTAAAGCCCTAGGGGCAACCAGAAATTAGGAAAGAGCAGAGTTATAAGTCTTTGATATCACAAAGTGAGAAACAAAATAATATTTTCAGGTATATGTTCAAAACATACTCCAAGACACCAGTAAAAATACTCATCTGTAATTAACATCACCCAGCATGTAGAAGCACCTGAACACTCACAGTACTATTGCCCATTTATTCTTAAGGGATAAGGATGTTACAATGCCTTCTGTAGACCACTGTAGACACAATTTTAGCCAAAAAAAACCCTCTCCTCCCCATCTGACAGGATATAAAGCAGGATTTCTCCTTAAAATAGCTCACACCAGAGGCAGGGGAGTACCATGAAATCCCTTGGATGGTTAAAGTGGACTTTGTGGTGACTATTTCCTCCAGCTGACTTAACAGAGCCAGAACAGACCACGGAGGCAGCAGCACACCTTACCAACATCTGACAACTGGGATGTCTTTTATGTGGCACACATTAAACACAATTGATCCACTCTAGGGTAACCAAGCACCAGCTAACCACATGGAAAATGCTTCAAAACTGACTACACCAATCACCAAACATAGGATGGACTTAAGAGAGGACCCAGAACCAGACCAGGCGTACCTCCATCAGTAAGAAAACACCAACAGCCCAAACACTGTCCAAAACAGAGACCACTGCCTTACAGTTAGGTGCAGCCAAGGCCCTGACAAGTCCCCAGGTGCATGAGGGCACCCACCACACACACCACACTCCCCACCCCAGATTGCTGCTTTAGCAAGCTGTCTCAGTGACAAAACTCAAGCACTATTCAAAGCAATTGAAGAAAGACACATCAGTAAGGACAAAGTTTCACCAACAGCAGTTCCCTGAAGAACAAACAGGCTGATCTGGAAGCTGCCCTCCTTGCCCCTCCGGTGCCCAGCAGGAGCTCCCACCGCCGGCAGGGCCAACACACACCCCAGAGCTGGCAGCTGTGTGCCCTTCAGCTCCTGCACTGCCACAGTGAACACCAACACCCCATAAAGTCTAACCACTGCAAAACTTCGAAATACAAGGTAGCACACAGCAACGCAAATAACCGAGTGCACCAGTCAGGTTTGGGTCTAACTGTTAAAATAAAGTTAGTCTAGTCCCTAATGAAACCCTTCCCACCCCTATTAGATAGTCATGTTACCTATTTTGGTAGTTACCTGAAACACTGATTATTCACTACTTTCATCTACTGCTTTCACACAACAAAATACTGTTCTGTGAGTCCTACATGCTAACAAGATTATTTACCAAATGTGAAAACTCCACTAAAAATGGCTTAGAGAAATAAGCTCTTCCACTCACTATCTTTGGATCATCCATAAAACAAACCAAATAAATTCCATGACTCAATGGATGTAACAAAAAGCATTTGTAACAACCTGTCTAAACTTAAACCTAAAAAAGCATCAACAATTTAATTAAAGACTGAAAAAAACACTAATAATACCTATTATTTCCCAAAAATCTCTCATTTGGACTATTACCTACAATAACCTTAAAACTGGATTTCACCTTTGCAGCCCAGCGCCAGTCAGGAAGGGAAACTGGCAGTGGGAGAAGGCAGACTGAGCGATGTGGTGGTGAAGGAGAGAGCACACATCCCACCCAGGGATAGCAGGGATGGTGGCACACTCCCAAATTCTGCAACTTCTGACAGTCACCAGTATTGCTGCCTCATTGATTGCTACCCTTAGAAAGATGGGATTTCAAAGCCACAAAAACAACACACAAAAAATAGTAAAAATAGCAGTAAAAAAGTCCCCCCCCCCTTTTTTTTTTTTTTTTTGGTTTGTTTGTTTGAACAAACTTGAAGAGAAAGATTTAAGGGAAACAGCAGGAAGGTGGTGTCAGACACTGGCAGAGACTGGTGCCTGTTGTTTGCACTTCTCTGGAAGAAAAAAAACAAGTGAAAAGCTCAGAGAACAGCACATTATGATTTAGCCAAGAGAACAAATCAGGTCAACTAACAATCACAGAACATGGGGAGGAAAAAACCCAAAGCCTGTCACTATTAGGGTAATTTACTGGAGATTATTTCATTGTCATAACTTCACTATTTTGTACCCAAATTATAATATATATGCTGCAAGTATAACAAATAGGGAGAAAATACAAGTAAGACAATATTAACCTATCATCAAATACACAACCAGACTGTTGTGAACTTCACACGTTTCTCTTCTCCTGTTTAAAAGAAAACAATACCAAAAACTAAAACTCATGATATGGCAAAACTAAAAACTAGAATGGTTAATCTAGATGCTAAACTTTGTACCATCTGCAATCATCATCAGATTTAACAAAATTACACATTTTAAAAAATGAAACAAGTTTTTAAGAGGTATGTAATAATCAACAACAGGATTTAGAACATTTTTACTGAAATAGTAGCTTAAATCTTGGTGTAAGTTTAGCTTGTTTATGAGACTGCTTTGTGAAATGCAGGATCCTAACAGCAACATTAGTATTCCTAATGATAAAACAGTTCACTGAGACTATGGTTTGTGTATATATATAAAAATGTGTACATTCAGAACCGACAAAACTGCTGCTCCCTTAATAGTAACCACTTGTACGTTCTGGATTTGGTAGCATGTATCAAGCAAGCAACTGAAAAAAATCATGTATGGATGCAGAATTCAAAGTACCACCTCACAAGAAGACCAACATGACATTTGCTTTTCAGCTTGAATACTGGTGTAACTCCTCTTAAGCGTTACCTGTATCAAAAACATTTAATAATACAATTTAATTCCAAAGAGGCAATATGCAATCTGATTGTATAAGTAAATTAAATAAGCAATGAATTTCAAAAAAGCCATAACATGCATAGCAGAAAGTGCTTTTTTAATCCCATTTAAAAATTCTAAATCTGCATCTTCAGGAATTACTTCTATTTAAATCCTACTTGTAATTTAAAAATATTAAAATCCCACTCCTCATAATGACCCTTCATAAGACTAAGAACACAAGTACTATAAGAAGAATTACTCCACTTTATTCGAAGTTAAAGCTTGTGGAGAGCTTAAAAGAGAGCCTCTTACCAAACCTTAGTACTGTGACTAAAACTACTGAAACTAAACCAGGACATTAATTTAATAGTCAAGAAGCTTCTAAAACATGTATCAAAGACACAGCAACTACTCCCAAACGGCCACCAGCTCAAGAAGTAACTGAATTGCTGAAAAAGAAAAAAAAAAAAAAGGAAAAAAACCCAAAGAAAAATCCTAGTAATAGCAATAAAACCACTCTTTGGAATCACTGCCGTCACAGTTAAAATAAAAAAAACTTACTTTACAAAAATAATCACACTCCCTAAACCACCACCACTCTTGAATATTCTACAGATGTGAAAGTGATTAGTATTCATAATGTGTGGATTTTACTTTCAATTTCTTTATAATGAAATAGTAACTTCTTAAAGGACACTAATTTCCTCAACACTTTTACTAAGAATAACCTAAGAAATAACAAAGGCTATAACATCCTTGAGAGCAAAGTAGCTAGCAAGAGGATATTAGGACACACACTAAAATTGGCTGAAGTACTGTCACAAAATTTAGGACAAAACTGTGGAATCTATGAGAACACAGCATTAACTAAAAAAACCCAATATTTACCAAATACAGCTATGCAGTGTACAGGTCAGATTAGTCTAAGCAATAGTGAAAAAAAGAAGTATTACAAATCCTACTTGTAGCATCATCTGAATTTGTCTCCATAGAAGCAAGAGGCCAAAGAGTTCCATGGTGGAGAATGGAAATAGGAAACAGCTCTGCTGTTCAACCTACATGATCCCAAGAACATCACAGTCCCTCAGTGGGAAGACCAGAACTTAAATTATACTATTTCAGACTTGCAGGACTTATGAAGCTTGTATATTTACTTGTTAGGTTACTTTCCAATTTCTTCCCCTTCAGCGTATAGTTCAGAAGTTTGTTTAGTTATTAAAAGGTGACCCACCAAAAAGTTACAGATGCAAGACACAGTGCTTGAAGTATCTGCATGCCTTCAGTTCAAGGTATTTACAAAATTAAATAGCTAAAAGGCTGAGAGTAGGTGATACCATGCAACTGATTTTTCTAAAAGCATCAGGATTTCCTTTATTCCTCAAAACTAAAAACTTGTTTTTCTCTTACAGGTATAGATCTCGTAGAAGTCCCTAGAAATGGAACCTAGTACTCCTCAATTCCTCAAGTAACTATGGTCAGGCTTTATTTCCTATAAAAGGCACTCTAGAGTTTCTTACCCTCATCCCCATCTCTTAAAATATGAAGTTCAGAGTGCTTTATTATAAAGAAAGCACTGCAGCCTTAAGTTTCCACCTACTTAAAAACTGCAGATATGATGAGGCAAGATAATTGCTTAATGCTCCTGCTGCCACCTCTCAGAGGTGATCATAGGGAATACCAACCTTCTCCGTGATGTCCAGCTTCACAAAAAAGCCACAGTAAATTAACTTTCCGACTCCAAAGTGACCAGATTCTTGTCATAGTTGTGTAGTCACTCAACAATCACTAGCTGTCCCTCTAAATCCTTGGAGGACAGTTGTCAGCTTCAGAGCCTTTCCAGATAAAGCCATTGAGCACAAGGCAGGCAATTTTTCTTATTTGTGTATTTTAAAAATACACTTCAGCACCAAATGTTTAATTGAAACTTGGAGCAATAAGAATCTATAGTGAGGTTTAAAGTTTATGATCTATTAAATTCATAAAAGAGAAAAATACATTCAAACATTATAAACTTTAATGCCCTGCTGGCAGACAGACCATCACATCCCTGGAAGCTGTGGGTGAACTGCCTGAACTGGAGTTTTGAAGCACTTGATCAGCTTTCACCAGCAACTGCTTCAGCCATTTCAATTTGTTCAACCACTTCAGCAGTTGGGTTTACTCAGAACTGCTAAAGAGCCTCCAACAACATGGAAAGCAGAAAAGCCTGGATTTCTCTTCCAAATGATGAATATGAAGGACTGGTGATCTATTAACCTGATCACCAAGTTAATAGACTTGACCTATTAACTCTGAATTTTGCAAGGCACAGTGACCAGAAGTAATTGACTCATTTGACAAACTACAGACAATTCTCCTTTATCTGGTTTAAATGCAAAGCACATTTGGATACATTTGTTTCTTATTACGTACACAGCACAATTAGAATTCATTTTATTTAACTAACAAAGTTAGCTAAAAGCTGTCTAAAGCATGGGAAATTATGTTTCTTAAACATTAAGAACCTAAGCTGTGTAACTCCTTAAATAAATGCATATAGATGTGTCCCCTCCTGTCTAGCAAGAGGTATGATCAAATTAGACCAATTAGAATCAACTTTTCTTTAGGAAAAATAATTAAGCACAAATGCAAAATAAAATTAAAAACAATTATTTAATCAGGGTTTCCTGCTCACTGATTTAAGTCATGATTAAAATTAGTAATATAGTCTGATTTCAGTCAATCCCTCCAGCATGGACCCATCCCAAAGGGTCATACAGTCCCAGTCTTCCCCCAGCATCTTCAGCATGTCCAGCTTCACTTACGACTTTCTGCTCCCTTCTTCCAGAACTAAGTTTGAGGTGGATTAAAGCTCACAAGCAGTCATGTTCCTGACACCTATCACATCCTCCCCAGGGAAAGCCTACGTGCCAAGATTTTTCTGCTGGTATATCCCATCGCTCTACTCAGGAATTAAAGAAAGAAGTAAGACTTCCAGAGAGAAGGTGCCTGGGAAGGAGGAAGAGCCTTACTTCCTATGCCAAACAAAGCATCTCAATAAGGATGGAGTCAAGATGATGGGAAATGCAGGATCCCAAATACCTTCTGATGCTCACTAATGCTTCCCTACTCCTAGGGAACTTTGTCCTTAAGTACTGAATATAAAATTAAGTACTTGTTCCTTGTTATTTTCAGCAACTATTAGAAGTTTTCCACTTGCAACACCTGAAAAACTGGGTTATATTATGGTGGCCAGCTTCTGTTTAACTGCTCTCCAACGATCACAACTGAAGTACTGGCATTCTCAACAGAAACCCTGACCACTCTTCTTCCTCTACCCACCTTCATATCCACTCAGAGCAATTTGGCAACCCATATTTCCCTTTTCCTCTTTTATAGCTGAAACACACCAAGCCAAACAAAGTTCATAAAGCTTTTCTTCCTCCCACTTGTGTGCTTTTATGCTTTTTAGCTACAGTTCAGGAACTACTCAACTGCATAAAAACAATTTACTAACTTCACCATTTTTCTTGTTTAAAAAAGCTCAGCATGGAAACAAAAAATGTAGTCGCAAATGGATTGGGAACAAGTACTACTTCAAAACACAACCTTACAACCAGGAACACAAAAAGCATAAAGAATTATTTAAGTCGGTCATATTTCCATAATCTAAGTTCTTAAGGTAGCAAAATTCTATGGAACTAACTTTGATCATGATAAAATACAGTGTTTTCCAGTAGCCACAACAGTATTTTGCAATTATTTAGGATTATCAGGCTCTAAGAAAATCCAAAGAAATGTCAAGACTAACTGCAGACAATTGTTATTACTAACCAGCAAGTTTACTTCATCTTGGTGGAGAAAAAAAATTACTTGGTGAAAGAAAAAGTAAACAAGAAAAAAACACATAGAGGGGGAAAAAAGAATGAGAGAAATAAAAAGTTTTTTATTTGAATCAAGATAATAAATAAAAACATCCTGTCCCTATATCAATTCCCTCTCCATTTAAAATGGAATAGGTTAATGGGAAATTCCATTCCAGGCAGAATAAAACAGAATTAAAACAAAACAGTTGGCCAAGGATTAATTTACTCTATTTGCTACAGCACTTGCCTTTGAGAAAACTAGATTCAAACAAGGACCTGTATTAAAAAACAAGGATCTGTATTACAAAACCTTTTTTGTAACATTTGGACATGCTACAAGAATTCCAAAGAATTTGGCATAAGCATCAGCTAACTATGAGACTCACATCTTTAACAAAACCAGCAATAATATCACAAGCTAGAATTTGGGTGTATCACTGGCACAAAATTAATCTCAGACAACACCTGCTCGTGCTACAGCCAGCCTAAATAACCTTTTATGATTGCTGTGCTCTGAGTGAAAATATGCCATCATTTTCAAATATGAAAAGTGTTCCTGTTCCTCTCTGCTCCCATATACACTGGCCAAATCCATAAAATTTTTAATCTACAGATGAATGATAAAAGCCAGCAAACTTTCTGAGAACTTCCTGTTAAAGTTAAATAAATAAATTAAATAAAGTAGGTGAGGTTTCACACTACAAGCAAACAACAGAAAACAGCAATTCTGGAAGTCTTAATAAAATTCAGATTGCTTCCATGTCCATGGACTAATATATTATATGTAGCATACAGATACAACCATTCCTCTAGAAGCATTTTCTAGACTGGAAACTTAAGGAGGAAATAAACTGTACCTTTGTGCTCAGACATACAAGTGCCATCACATTTTAGGTAAAAATAAGTACAAACAATACACATTTATCAAATTTTAGGAAAAAAGTTACCATCAAAATTTGCTACCCATACAACATAACTTCTTCAAAAACTGCCAAATACATGGCATAAGTTTATTCATCATTTTGCCATCACATATTAATTTGGGCTCAAATTTGAAAACTGAAATTTGCGTTTCTGTTGTGTTAATTTGAAGTTCTATTTGGCACTCTATTTTGCTTTTAGCAGATTATTGAAAGCAAACAGCACACACAAAAAATAACTTACAAAGCATTATGCTTAATTACCAGACACTGCTGCACTGCCCACAACCATGTCCGGGGCTGCACCAAAAGCATCATGTCTAGAATGTGAAGGGAGGGGATTCTGCCCCTCTACTCCACTCTGCTCAGACCCCACCTGGAGAGCAAGGAAGGACATGGGCCAGCTGGAAGAATCCAGACAAAGGCCATGAAGATGATCAGAGGGATGGAGCATCTCTGCTATGAAGACTGGCTAAAATAGTTAGGGCTGTTCAGCCTGGAGAAGAGAAGGCCTCAGGGAGATCACACAGCACCTTCCAGTACCTAAAGGGGACCTATAAGAAAGTTGGACAGAGACTTTTTATAAGAGCATGAAGGGACATGACATGGGACAACAGCTTTAAACTGATATAGAGTAAGTTTATATTAGATATTAGGAATAAACTATTTACTTTGAGGGTGGTGAGACTCTGGAACAGGTTGATGCTGCTGTAGTTGTGGAGTTGTGCCTGCTGCATCCCTCAAAGTGTTCAAGGCCAAGCTGAATGGGGCTTTGAGCAACCTGGTCTAGTGGCAGGTGTCCCTGCACATGGCAGCAGGTTGGAACTAGATGATCTTTACAGTCCCTTCCAACCCAAGGCAATCGATGGCATCTCTTCTGACTGCCTGGTCAGCACTGGCCTGAACATTCTCCATTTATAAAACAGCACTTTGCAGGTATGTGCTTTAATATTTTTAGTTACACACATAAAGCAGACAAAAGTCAAGAAACTTCAAACAGGAAATTGTGCGACTGCAATTATGTGAGCTATGGCACAAGATTTAGTCACACAACCACACATACAGTATGCAAAATACCACATAACAGTTCTCCTATATTCCTGATAATATCTACTGCAGGGCTCTTAAGTGGCCACATATACCACACATAAGTTATGGGTACATAAAACAACGGGCAGAATGACAGACATTTACAAGCGACACTAAAATGCAAACAAGAGATAGTTCTTATGCAGTGAAAGTGTACAACTGCAACTGTATTCAAGTCCATCCCAGTCTTTTCATTTCAAAACCTCAAAACATAAATTCAAATCAATACAGCGAAGCCATGAGGCCACTCTAGAGCAAGATACAGAAGGTAACATCCAATGGAAAATGTTGTTGCAATGTTGCAGCGCATTTTAAAAGACTAAAATATTTTTAAAATATTATTTCCTCTAATTTCACACATATTTTGCATGTAGTCTCTTTTGATGCTGACAGGGTATTGCCATTTTTTTTTAAGTGTGCTTCTGCAATCATTATATATGCCAGAGCTTTTCTTTTTTGCCTTTTTCCTATCAGAGATTCCAAAAATATTTTTAGAACTTCCTAAATCAAGGTGTTGAGGGTTTCTGTTCTTAATAAATCAAAATCTTCAAATGCCCATGTGAGACGTGAGCTGATACTAGACCTTCATAGGTGAGGTCAGATCAACCACACCAGATGTGTGAAGGTCTGCACTTCCAAAGGCAACAGGGACATAACTCTCACAGGAGCCAACCAAAGGGATTTTAATCCACAAACAAGAAGGCAAGGCTGGGAAAGAAGCTCTGCACAAGTGCCAAATGTCCTGTATGGGTAAATATTACCCACGCAAAACTGGCACAGCAGTGATGCAGCTGTGATCCAGTATGGGCCAGCAGCCTTGTGCACTGCTCCAAAACTCACAAGCTCCATTAACATCACAAGGTATCACAAGTTCAGAATTGATGATGGCACAGGCTCCTATAAACACACTGCACTGCAAATATTCCATGCTTATTAGTTTGATCTGGCACCAATCTTATCAATCATTCACATATATAAGCCAATCCCTATGAACATACTAACGTATTTATATTGCAGGGCCTATTGATTCCCCACAAGATATTTCTTTGTAGAACATATATACATAAAGTAAGATGCATTGATAACATCCCACAAGCATGAATGCAAAACATAAACCCAAGCATGGCAGCTTATGCTCATTTTCAAAGAGAGCTACCTAGTGAGGACACACAATTTAAACGCAACCCAGGAACACCACACAAATACATCACATCACAGTACCACGCAAACACCAAGGTTTTGATTACTTTCAACCCCATAATCTGTATTAGAGGATGCAAATTACAGTACCCAGAAAAATCCAAGTGTGAGTTTTAAGAAAGAAAAATGCAAATAGCATAATCATCATATTAAAAATGAGTTTCACAAAAAATATTTTTCTTGTCAACAGAGGTACTCAAGGACCACCATTTTTTGTTAAAATAAACAGATACATAATTTATACTGCAATAATCATTTCAAGCTTATATGGCAGGTATTTGAAATACATCCAAAAATATCCTACATATACATATTACCTGTATGCATATTCATAACAAGAGTTGCAACAATGAAGAAACCTACTCTTAATAAACTTAAAACTATGAATTTGGCCGGTGGTGGTCGTTTTTCTAACAGCTCTGGCTTCCTAGAGAAGACGAGCACAAAATGCCTGCCACTTTACTAAGCATCTTTAACCATATACCATAATTCCTTCCCAGGTATTTTCTAGAGCATTTCATGTCAATCTACCTGCAGGAGCGTGTGCAAAAGTGACACAGAGTGATACAAGTCTGACAACTACTGGTGTGGAAAATGGAGAAACCAGACTGCATTATACGTTTTCAGGATGTCGAATCCCTGTATCCAAGTCCCTACATTGCTTATCAACCAAAAAAACCCCAAAAACTAAGAAAACCCAAAAAGCAAGCAAGCAAGCACCTACAGGAAGACCTAAAAAGCAAAGACTCCCAATCTTCACAACTATTTCTATTTTAAGTTAGCAAGTTTCCTGCTTGGGTGATGACGTTTTGCAGACGCTACAAGAAATGCTACACAGTATTCATTAAACTGGGGCAAATCAATTAAAATTATACAACTGCTCGGTATGCAAGTATCTGTGCATAAAAGTTCTCCTCCGCCACTAACTGGCGTTCAGCAAGCAGTTATTTTAGCTAAAAGCGCCGAGCAACTCACTAGCTGTATAACTGCTACATCTTGTGGCAACACAACACAAGGAGGAAAAGCAGACAATACCCGAAAGGGAACAGCGAAGGGACTTGTTTGCTCATAACCTTCATACAGATATTCCCTGCAAACACCCACAACACCCTGCTGTCGCTGTCGGTGTAACACAAGAGGGGAGGAGCAGCGGAGGGAGGAGAAAAATATTATCATCGAAGGCGTGATGGAGGACAGGAGAAAGTTGCAGTCATTCCGTGGCGGCCGCAAGGCGCCCTGTCACTTCTGGCCGCAAAACCGGCCGCCCCCGAGGGCGCTTTCCGCATGGGGACAAACCATGGGTGTCGGCCCCTCTCCTTCCCACCTCCATGATGCCAAAAGTGCCCAAGTCCCTCCAGCAACAGCGGCTGCATCCTCCGGCGCAGCACTTCTACTCAGCCGCTGGCGGAGGGGAGCCTGTTTCGGGGCGGACGCGGCGAGCGGCCACCCGAAGAGACGCGAGCGGCTGCGGCAGGCGGACGGCCCGGGGACGGAAGGAGCACGGCGGGTCCCGCTGCGCGGGGGGAACAACGAGGCGCCGCCGCGCCGACGAGCGGGCGGGGGCGGCGGGGCCCCGCTCACCCAGCGCCCGGGCCCCGCTCACCGCCACCGGGCCCAGCGCTGACCCCTTGCCGCCGCCGTGGGGCACCGGGCCTCTCCCGGGCCGCCGCTTCCGGCGGCCGGACCGGCCTCGGGCGGCGGCCGGCCTGGGGCCCCCTACCAAGGGCCGGGCCCCCGCGCAGGCCCGCGGCGCGCTGGTTACTTCCTTGGGCGGCTGCCGGGCGGCGGCGCGTTGCAGCTGGGAGGCAGCCGCCCGCCGCGGAGATTCCTGCAGGCTCGGTTGGGGGACGGGAGAGCCGGGACCAAGATGGCGGCCCTCACAAACTTCCACTGCTACTTTCGGGACACTCATCAAGGCTACTTTCCTGAGCCACGGCAGCCGCCGGGGGCGGCGGGGAAGCGCGGCGCGGGTGGTGGGGCACCAAGCGCCGCGCTCATGGCCGGCGGGCCGGCCCGACCACCGGCGCGGGGAGGCCGCGGCTGGCGAGCTCAGATACGGAGGCCAGGCGGGGCGCGGGCAGGAGACCTGGGCAGCGGGGCACAGCGCCACCTGCCTGCACCTCTGCACTGCGTAGCCGCAGCGAGACAGCCCGCCTGTGGTGAGGCCAACCTTCCCCGCCGCGCCGCCGCCGGCTGCCGCCGGGGAGGGGAGGGAGGGCGCAGGCGGGGAGGGGTCATGCGCAAACACGATCGCGAGCCGGAGCGAGCGCCGTCGCCTCCGCCGGCGCCCCAGCGAGCCCCGCGCGCACGGGACGAGAAGCCAGCCCCCAAAAGGGGCGGCCGGCCGGGTAAGGAGCGGCGCCAGCCGCGCAACGCATCATTTCTCCCCCCCAGAAACCTCCCACCCTCTTTATTCCTCTCCTTCCAGCTTGCTTTTTGTTAGCTCTGAGACGAAGATGGTGCCAGGCTTCTAATTCCCCAATCTTGCTTTTCATGTTCAACGTAAACCAAAGTAAACCTATAACACACGATGCATAATCTGTCCTTCAGTGCGCGGCTGGGGTGCCGCTCCCGCCGCCGCCCCCTGGGCGGAACCTCCGGCTCGGCTCGGGGACTCGGCTGGGCGGCCGGCGAAGACAGCACGGCGCTAGCTCGGCTCGCACGATCGTGTTGCGCATGACTCCCCGCCTGCGCCCCTCCGCCTCCCCTCCCCGGCGGCAGCGCGGACGCGGGCGGCAGGCGGCGGGGAGGTGACGCGCATCAGACACAGGCGGCTGCTCGGCGGCGGCGACGCAGTGCAGAGGTCGCAGCCGGTTGCGATGGCCCGAGCCCCGGTCTCCCACGCGCCCCGGCTGCGCTACGGAGCTTGCTCCGTCAGCCGGCCGGCCTCCACCGCGCCGGTGTCGGGCCGGCCCGCGGCCAGCGCCGACGCGGCCCCCATAGACTCGCGTCTCCTGGCAGTGCCAGCTCTTCTGAGGTGTCCCCCCGCCCGCGACCGCCTTCCCCCGACCGCCCACGGCGTCTGCCGGGTCTCAGGAAGTAGCTGATGAGTGTCCAAAGTAGGCAGTGACGAAGTTTTGGAGCGGGCCGCCATCTTGGTCCCGGCCCTCCACGTCCCCCCCGAGCCTGCAGGGGCAAGCACTCCGCGGCGGCGGCGCGCCTCCAGCTGCAACGCGGCGCGCCGGCGGCACAAGCCGCCAAAGGAATGGTAACAGCGGGGCCGTGGGGGGGGGCCCCCCCCCGGCCGGGGCTGCGCGGGGGGGAGGGCTACGGCCCTTGGGGAGGGGCCCAGCCGCCGCCGCCGGACGAGGCCCGGCCGGGCCGCCGGAAGGCGGCGGCGGGGAGGGCGCGTCGGGTCTGCCACATGCCCGCGCAGGCAAGGTGGTCAGCGTGGGCCCGGTGGGGGCGGTGAGCGGGGCCCGGGCGCTGGGTGAGAGGGGCCCCGTCGCCGCCCGCCGCCCGCTCCGTCCGGCGCGGCGCGCCTCAGTTGTTCTCCCCGCGCAGCGGGACCCGCACCGTGTATCCTTCCGTCCCCGGGCGTCACGCTCTGCGTCGCCAGCCGCTCGCGTCTCTTCGGGTGGCCGCTCGCCGCGTCCGCCCAGGAAACACAGGCTGACCCTCCGCACAGCGGCTGAGTCTAGAAGTGCTGCGCCAGGAGGGCAAGCAGCATGTTGTGCTGTAGGGAATTGGGCGCCACTTCTTGGCATCATGGATTAAGGTGGGGAAGGAGAAGGGGACGGGAACACCCCATGGTTTGTCCCCATGCGGGAAAAGAACGCCCTCGGGGGCGGCCGGTTTTGCGGCTAGAAAGTGAAGGGCGCCTACGCGGCTTTCGACCACGGAAAATGACTGAAACTTTTCTCCTGTCCTCCATCACGCTTCCGATGCATAATATTTTCTCCTCCCTCCGCTTGCTCCCTCCATCTTTTGTTACACACGACAGCGACAGCAGAGGTAGATGAGGGGGAGCAGAACTCTCGTCACTGCCAGTGTTTGCAGGGAAATTGTACTGTAATGAAGGATTAAGGCAAACATAGTCGCATTCGCTAGTTCCCCTACACCGGGTATTGGCTGCTTTTCCTCCTCTGTGTTGTGTTGCCACAGACTGAAGCAAGCTATGACAGCATACGTAGAGTTGCACTCCGCTCATGGCCGCTATTTAGCTGAATAATAGATCTGCTTGCTGAAGCGCCTAGTCTAGTGGCGTGAGTAGAGACTTTTGTATTGAACAGATACATTGGCATACCGAGCAGGTTGTATGTAATTTTAATGATATTGCTCCAGTTTAATGCAATAATGGTGGTAGCCATGTCTTGTAGGCGTCTCTGCAAAACGTCATCATCCAGAAGCAGGAAAACCCTTGCTAATCACAAAACTAGAAATAGTCTGAAGATTGGGAAAAACGGAAGAACAAAGAGGCGGAAAAAATAGTCTTTGCTTTTTAGGTCTTCCTGTGAGGTATCTCATTTGCCTTGACTTGGATTTTTGGCGTTTTTCTTAGTTTGGGGTATTTTTAAAAATAAAAAGTACATAAGTTATCTGCAAATAATCATTTCAAGTTATAGGGAAGGTATTTGAAATACATCCAAAAAATATCTACAATACATATTAACTGTATGCCTATCCATAAAAAGGTTGCAACAAGAAGAAAACCAATCTTAATAAACGTAAAATATGGAATTTGGCAGGTGGTGTCGTTTTTCTAAACAGCTCTGGCTTCTAGAGAAGAGAGACAAAAATGCCTGCATTTACTAAAGCATTTTAACCAATATACCATTAATTCCTTCCCAGGTATTTTCTAGAGATTTATGTCAATCTACTGCAGGAGCGTGGGCAAAAGGGGACACAGAGTGGATACAAGTTGACAACACTGGTGGAAAATGGAGAAACCAGACTGATATACTTTCAGGAGTGAATCCCTGTATCCAAGTCCCTACATTGCTATTCAACAAAAAAAACCCAAAAACTTAAGAAAACCCAAAAAGCAGCAAGCAAGCACTACAGGAAGACCTAAAAAGCAACGACTCCCAATCTTCACAACTATTCTATTAAGTAGCAAGTTTCCGCTTGGTGATGACGTTTTGCAGACGCTACAAGAAATGAGGGGGTGTTTGGGGGGGGGGGTCACAGTATTCATTAAAATGGGGCAAATCAATTAAAATTATACAACTGCCGTATGCAGTACGTGCATAAAAGTTCTCCTCCGCCACTAACTGGCGTTCAGCAAGCACGTTATTTTAGCTAAAAGCGCCGAGAAACTCACTAGCTGTATAACTGCACATTCTGTGGCAACACAACACAAGGAGGAAAAGCAGACAATACCCGAAAGGGAACAGCGAAGGGGATTGTTTGCTCATATACCTTCATACAGATATTCCTGCAAAAAACCCAAACACCCTGCTTGTTCCCCCCCCTCACTCCGGTGTAAACACAAGAGGGAGGAGCAGCGGAGGAAGGAGAAAAAAATAGTATCAGCGAAGAGCGTGATGGAGGACAGGAGAAAGTTGCAGTAATTCCGTGCTGGCCGCAAGGCGCCCCTGTCATTTGGCCGTCAAAAACGCGCACCGAGGGCGCTTCCGCATGGGGGACAAACCATGGGTGTCGGCCCTCTCACTTCCCACCTCCATGATGCCAAAAGTGCAAGTCCTCCAGCAAACGCGGCTGCACCCTCCGGCGCAGCACTTTACTCAAGCCGCTGGCGGGAGGGAGCCTGTTTCGGGTCGGACGCGGCGAGCGGACACCCGAAGAGACGCGAGCGGCTCGGCAGGCGGACGGCCCGGGGACGGAAGGAGACCGGAGGGTCCCGCTGCGCGGGGGGAACAACGAGGCGCGCCGCGCCGAGGAGCGGGCGGGGCGGCGGGGCCCCGCACCCAGCGCCGGCCCCGTCACGCCACCGGGCCCAGCGCGACCCCTTGCCGCCGCCGGGGGCAAGGGCCTCTCCCCGCCGGCCGCTTCCCGGCGGCCAGGGGACCGATCTCCGGCGCGGCGGTGGCCCCTCCCCAAGGGCCGGGCCCCCGCCGCAGCCCCCGCGGGCGCGCGGGTACCTTCCTTTGGGAGGTATGCCGGGCCCCGGCAGCGCGTGCAGCTGGGGGGAGGCGCCTGCACGCCGCGGAGATGCCTGCAGTCGGTGGGACGTGGAGAGCCGGGACCAAGATGGCGGCCCTCAAACTTCACTGCTACTTGGAAACTCATCAAGCTACTTTCCTGGAGCCCGGCAGGGCCGCCGGGGGCGGCGGGGAAGGCGCGCGGGCGGGGGACACCCCAGCGCCGCGCTCATGGCCGGCGGGCCGGCACGACAACGGCGAGGGGAGGCGCCGGCTGGGAGCAAGCTCCGTGGGCAGGCGGGCGCGGGAGAGGACGGGGCGCGGGGCCAGCGCCACCTGCATGCACTATGACTGCGCGCGCCGCCGCAGCAGGCTAGCCGTGTCTGAGGCAACTTCCCCGCCGCGCCGCCGCCCGCTGCCGCGCGGGAGGGGAGAGGAGGGGCAGGCGGGGAGGCGGTCATGCGCAAACACTGATCGCGAGCCGATCGAGCGCCGCGCTCCGCCATGCGCCCCAGCCGTAGCCCGCCGAGCCGGAGCCGCCCAGGGCGGCCGGCGGGGAGCGGCGCCAGCCGCGCACGCACCCCTGCCCCCAGCCCACCGCGCCGGCGGCCCCAGCGCGGCTGGGGCCCCGCCGCCGGGCTGCGCCCCGCGGCCGGCTACAGCCTCGTCACACGTGCCACGCCCGTCCCGCGGCGATACCTCTCCTGCCTTGCCTAGGCGCGCACCTTCCGCGCCGCGAGCGGCCCTCCGTTGGCCGCTCCGGCCCAGCCGGAGCTAGCTCCCCTGAGGCCGCGGCGCTCCCCTCCGTCTCGGTTTCCTCGGCCGCACGGTCCACCCGTGCCCCTGTGCCGACCGCCGCGCCTTCCCCCGCGCCCCGCCGCTACGGCCATGGTGGTGTCGGGGCGGGGCGGCGGGGGCGGGAGCGGCGGCGAAGACGGAGACGGTACGCGCGGCTGCCGCGGCCGGGGCTGCCCGGCACCTCCCCGGCGTGCGGCCGCGCGGAGCGAGCACAGCCCGCCGCTGCGGGAGTGCGGGCGGCACCGGCGGGGCTGAGCGGGCTCTTCCCAGCGCAGTCCAGGTGAACGTTGGTCAGGCAGCATCTCCGGGGGCGGTCGGGTGCCTGCCGCTTCTCGGTGTTCTTCCTTTCCCGGACAGGACGGTGTGGCAGCACAGACTCGGGAGAAGCGGATGTCCCGAGGGAGAAGGCTTTGGCCGCCAGCCTCAACCCGCTTCGCTGAGGAACGGGTTCATCCCATCGGATGAACTGCAGGTCGGGCAGGAGCCATGTATCAGGCCCTCCACCTCACCGGCTTCAAACACCAGGCTGGCTGGGGCTCCCAGTTGGGCACCAACACCGACCTAGCAAATTTCAAAATGCTCCTCTCTGCCTTGAGTTGAGAGACTAAAGTGCAAACTTAGCCGAGTTTTTCAGTTTTTTCCTTCCTTAAAACTGACATAATCATGACTGAGAATGTGAGATACATGGAAAGTCACTTCTGAAACAAAGCCTTTTAATTTACCAGTGCAGCTGGTAAATATATTTTACATATATTTATATATATATAACAGCGATAACAATGACTTTGATTACTTAAAAAAATCACGGGTTGCAGATATATTGCATTTTGTGTATATGAATATATTCACATTCAGGCATGGCGCTTATTTTGTGGTTGCTGTGTGGAGACATCCTGGCCATCTACTAACCTACTTTCCTCTCTATTTGAGAATGACAGGAATAGATTACTAATGTTGGATTGCAGCTCTCTGCACAACACACATATTACTAATTCTGTCTCTTCCTTTTAAAGTGACATCTGTCAAATTATCTAAGATCTTCACCTCCCACAAGTATACAGCATAGTTGGAAGTTTCCTTGCAATTTGATGTTGACTTAAAGTAAAAATCAATGTGTTTACTTGCTAAACAAGTCTGTTTCAGGACATATATCTAGTAACAGCTATACTTTTTAAAAATCTATTTTTAGTATTTTTATTTATTTATTTATTTTTCAGAGAGAAGTGATCTGATATTTCAACCTAGACTTGCTTTTAAGGAGTTGATCCTAAAGACTTCTCAGACTTTACATAAGCAAACTACATCAGGAAAATTCCAGTACTTGGAAATGAAGTAAAACAGTGCTAGTTCACTCTGACTGCAATATTAATACTTAGCAGCTCATATAGAATATTCTTGCTAGGTTAAAACTAAAACATACTCATAATCCCACAATCCATATGATAGCATAAGTGAACATGAACCTCATTTCCTGATGAATACATCCTGCTGCAGCATGCTGTTTTTAAAATCTGCCAAGGAAAAAGCAGTAAGTGAAATTGTCTTTTTGTTTATAGTCCTTTGCATCCACTTATTACAACCCCCTGCTACCCTTACAAAACCATACATAAACAAGCATTCTTCCTTTCAGTTTTGCTTACACACTGTTGTGTACAAATCATTCCACTGACACAGCTGAGACTTAAAGCATTACTTGCTTTGACTAGGGGAACAGGACATCATGAAGAAGATCCCATTTATTACTTCTATCAGACATGCAGTTTAAATGTTATAAAAATTCTGAAGTGTCAGTTATATTTTCAAACATTAACACTATGAAAAATAATCACATCTTTGCCATCTCATAATGTGTTAGACATCACCTCATCGAGGGACCAAGAGTTACTGGGCACATACTGCAGGACATCCCAGCAGAGCACAGTACCTGCTGCAAAATACAGGTTGAGTCTGCGTTTTGTAACATAGTAGAGCTGTGTCTCTTGGTTTCATGAGTAAAAGCAGAGTGTGAATTATATACATCACCTCCAGATGATCCCCTCTTTAGTTTACAGAAAGCCTACTTTCTTACTGAGTTAGAGCTGACGCTGATTTTAATGTACCCCTTTATTTGTAAAGCCACATTGCTTCAGTGTTACCAATTTAAGAGTGTTTATGGTAGGAAAGAACACATTCCTTAGTACCTGTCAGAAATTTCAAAATACTTCCCTTATCAAATAACATTGTAAATGTACATAATGCTTTTCCTTGAATGCCCTATCATTATTTTGCAATAAAACTTTATGATCCAGTGGCCAGGGAGATGGCCTTTCTCTCACAGTGGTGAGCAGTCAGTCAGCATCACATGCCCAAAATGGTAAATACTACATCCACCTCAAATAATACTAAGTATTACTAATTATTTTTAAAAATATAATAAAGATTAAATCTTTCTCTTTGCCTTCTAGCTTTTAGGAAAAGAATAGTCTGCTATCAAGGTTGATGTACATACAATCAACATCAGGCATAACTTGAGGTAGTAGATACAGGGAAATCAACTTTGAGTGGAATTGCTCTGGATAACAATGATTAAGGTGCCACATACCTACTTACATGGGAAAACCTGATTCCAGGTGAAGCTCCAGAAAACTCATTTAGTATTGCTAACTCCTAAGGAAGAGGACCTCCAAACTCAGATCAAAACAGAGAGGGGTGAAAAGCCTGTGTGCTGTTTTTTTCTCATAAGAATGTGTCAAATGAAAGTTAGCAACGTTTATGGAAATAGTAACTCTCTAACTGAGGACAGCTGAAGAACAGAAAAGCATGAGGAATTTTCCTTATTCCAAAGATTAAAAAAAAGTAAGCAACAAAACCCTGAAAAACAATAAAATTGTAAGAGCTTTCAATTTTGTTACTGGAATTATCTATGGAAAAAAAACACAAACTTACTTTTATCACAGTAAATTCACAATCTCTAGGAATTAAGAGAAGTTAACTGGAAGATAGCAAAAGTAGGTGCTTAATAATAAGAATTAATGGTCTGAATAGTGACAATAAGGAAGATTACAGCAGGAGTGAGTTTTTGGAGACATCTGCATTGCATCTATAAAGATTACAGTGAGTTCAGGTCAAATGTCAGTTACAAAATATCCACACACATCCTTTAGAGAACAAAGAGATATCATTTCAAACATTACACATAAAATCCAGAGTTCATCCCACATGTTCTTAAGAAAGAATATGCTATGACTATGGGATGACTTACAGAGATATGGCAGTTTCTTCCCAGTTCTGAGACCTTCACCTTCATTGTTCATAGGCACCAAATACATTTTGGTGTCCTCATGAAAGACTTGTGTCTAAATAAAATCAATACATGTTCTTAATAACTGCATGTATCTTGCTTCTCTTTTTCCCACCAAAGTCAATTTGCTATGAGCTGTCTTAGGTTTCATGCAAGCAGTAGATACTGCAATACCACGGCATAGTGACACAGGTACCACACCAGGTAACTGATGATATGAATAACATATGTTTGCCTATAGGTTCCAAATAAGACCATTTCCAAATTATGTCAGTAATTAGAAGGTAGGCCTCCAATTCACAAGATGATTGGAAGGAGTAAAGGTAGAAGAAGAACTTGATTTAGCAGGTTCGTTCTTTTAGGAATGAAAGTCAAGAGTTAAGAGAAATAACAATATCCTTAGAAAGTAGTAAACTATATGCTCTAAACCTTATGCTTCAAAATTTAAATCAATCTCTGTCAGCTACAAATCAGGGAAATACCAAGTGTCAGAGATCATTAAGGTCTTCACTTCTGATGCTTTTCGCATTTATTTTATATGTAGCTTTCTTCCTTCTCCTCGGACTTGGCACAAGACAGTGGAGCAACCAAGACTTAGTATCCTTTGATTTATCCCCTCAATTATTTGTAATGCCTGTGACACAGAGGTTTCAAATTCACTGTCATTCCTTGTCAGTCTAGCACTGGATAATAGACTCATAGCAGTATTTTCTTAAAGCATAAGCTATTACAGTATGCCTCATTGAATATTTGCCAATATTTATGAATTTTATACATAAAAATATGTATACATATGCACTCACCTACCCCACATATAGAAAGACCTACACACATCCTATAACTATGCCAACACCAGCAGCCAATCTGATTTAACTGGCATAGTAGAAAAGTATTCTTGCAACCAAATAGACACACTGATATAGCAGCATGTGTAGAAAATGCAGAAATTATTTCATCATCAAAATGATGTATTTATGACATTTCTAGGTTAGATGTAATGTTATATGCTGCAAAAACATAACAGAAAAAAATACTGTCTTCTGTCATGGTGAATGCTGAAAGTTTGTAGCTCGAATGTTATGACCTTCCTTCTCCTAATATAGCTGAGCACATGTATGGACCCTCCCTGGATCAGACCAACATGCTCCTGGCTAGTCTGGGTTGGGATAACAACTAGAATCTTCCAGTCTGTGTTCTGTAGGTCAGAAGATTCAGAATGCAGTTTTGGCACAACTACAAGGTAAAATGCCACGTGACTGTGACAGCAAGTGCATTGCTGTGATAGAACACCATCTCATTTTGGAACAGCTTCTGCACCTGTTTCTCACAAAGCAGTTCTATTTATGAGCAAATAGGAATGTTGCAATTGTACTAACATTAATTTTAAAGTTTAGTTGAAGTTTTCTAAAACTGGTTTCGTGCAATAGCACTTCTATAGGAAAAAGTTATTTTGAACTCGAATAAATCAATTTTGAGGCTCACTGAATTAGAGCTGTATCCTTAAGCCATATACTGCATGACAGGCTTTAAAATTTTTTTTATATGGCATTTGCTGGCAACTCTGAGTTGCAAGGTAACAAAAACATGCATAAATAATATACTAGCAAAAATATCTTCCCTACCAGGTTATCAAGAGGCAGAGAAGCTAAAATGAAAACAACGTTATCACATTAAGCCTACATTTAAGAACTAGACACAAACATTGTGTAAACACAGATTTATTTTTATCATTTATATAATTGTCATAAACTGCATTTATTATACCTCTAATATCATCTCCATTAGTCAGATCCAGTTATCCACCTCTGTTATAATGATTTTTTGTTCCAAATCTCCAAGAAGCCTGCAAACAACTTCCCATCCAACCAAACACAAAAATTAAATTGAATTTGTTTTGTTTTTTTGTTTTGTTTGGTTTTTTGGTTTGTTTTTTTTTTTTCCCATAGAAATATTCCTTTTGACTCCATCTCTAGCTGCTTTGATTATTAGCTACATTCCAGTCAGAATCAATGACAGTTTTACAATCTTCTTGTTAACGTAATTTTAACAAAAAATAATGTTTTAAGTGTTCCCTGGTGAAGGAATAGTAATAATAAAAAAACTTGGATGGATGCTACATCCATTTTCTTTCTCCCCATCTGTCTGTTTTCATTTTATTATATTACTTTTCTTCCCATGTCCCTTGCAATCTACTTGTCTGCTCTTCCCTGCAATTTTTTTCTACACTCAGACTATTCCTTTTACAATGCTGCTCTCAGGTAAACAGGGCCCTCTTATCTGTCAGGCTTCCTCTCCATGTTTTTTTAAGATCATGCTTTTCCACACATCTTTCATAGTTCTGTCTCACTCTTTACACCTTATATCTTCTTTCCTGAAGTATCTGTCTTGCCTGGAGCTTATTTTGCTGCCTTTGATTTTAAGCCATTAGAGACAGACAATGTTTGCAGAGAGCCATGTCTGTATGTGGTTTCCAATAGCAATGGGGCATGGCTTGATGCTTTTTTCAGGCAAAAGTCTTACCAGTTTAGGGCTGTTGGTTTGGGGGTTTTTTGTAATTGTTAAATAAGGCCTTAAAATTTTGGCCACAAAACACCGACAAAAAAGCCTGACAGATTAAATTTTGGATACTAAAATAACAGTATTCTAATTAAAGATTCTCTGCCTCTGTTCCCTTCTAATTCCTGATGAACTGGTCTGCAATGCCCCCTGCACTGGGAATAGGGGAGCTGCTTTGCTCCAACTGTTCTGACACCCACTCAGTTCAGTGTCCTAACCTGCATTCTGTCCAAGCACACCTCAAAAAAAAAAAAAAAAAAAAAAAAAAAAAAAAAAAAAACCACAGCCCCATAGTCAGAAGAGTTGGAACTACCTTTCTTTCAGGGTACTGAGATTTCAGACAGTTGAGGAGATAAGAGAAGAAAGGCTGCTTTGCATATTTAGTTCATCAGTTAATACTTCCTAATGAGACAAAGGGGGAAGATGTAAATACGAAACTGATGACAAAACAATAAAATTAATGATGAAAAAAAAAAAAAAAAGCATAGAGTGACAGAAAGAGTATGGCTTTCCAAAAGTGGATTTTTCTTGGCTTATGGAATGAATGGGTGGGTAGATCTTTGAAAGAAATTCATAAGGAAATAGGAGCATAGGAGAGCCAACAGCTATTGAAAGAAGTGTATTAAAGGCACAACAGCAAACTACCCTGATGTAAAGTAGGCACTGAAAGAGAGCAGCAAGGCTTTATCAGGAGTTATTTGGTTAACTGAAAAATAGGAAGGAAGCATGCAAAACAGTGAAAACAAGAACTGATGACTAAAAATGAGTTTAAAAGAATAGTAAACCCACACACGGAACAAAGGATGAAGGCTAAGAGGTTATATGAATTAATCTAGGAAGAGTCCTAAAAGCCAGTAGCAGCTTACACATAAACTAAGGGAGACAATGAAAAGTTCAAATCCAGCATCTAAGTAAAGGACAGCAAATAATGTGACACAAAGAATTCTGAAATATTCAAAGCTTATTTGCCTGTTGTGTCTACAAAAAATCTTAGTGTCAGACATGCAAAGCAATTAATTTTAACAAAGGTTTAAGACACACAGACAAGGAAAGGGAAGGAATGTGTTAAGCAACACTATGAAATGCCAGTTTCCAATCTGCTGACTTAAACATGTAGTTCAGAAAGCAGTGGATAAAGCTGGCCTCCCTGTACGTTTGTGTCTCCTCATTGCATTAGCCCAGAGCAAAAAATATGAGTGAAATTTATGGCCGGACTATTAATAACATTCTTCTGTGAGTTTTCCAGTACCTGATATCAGGGTTTCATTTACACTGAATTCCTTATTGCTATGGAAGGCTCTCTATTTACCTGCTTATTTTCACAAAATCTGTAGAAATGTGGTATCTCTGAGACCACAACTACTCAGTCGAGTTCAACTGGAGAGTAAACAACATGTTCAATAGGCATGGTGTGGCCTGACTGGTCATATGTGGGAGTGTATAAACTGTGTTTCCATAGGAAAATGTGCTAAAAATTACTCTGGAGCAATTAGAAGATAAAATAATCTCTGTATGATGATTCTGGGATGGGAGCAGGGGGAGGGTGTTCTGGAGGGGGGGTTTATTTTGGTTTGGGTTTTTTGAGAATTCATGAAGTGCAAGAGAGGTCCAAGAAGACTAGAAATTATGAAAATACTGCCTTAGGAAACAAAATGCCATTGGTCTCTCAAAAATAACCACGCATCTCTGAGAGATACTGTCATAGATTATTAGGCAGTTAGTGTATAGGCATGAAGAGAACAACACGATAGAAAACAATTATGTAGTAAGGCTTTAAAATGTAATCTTGGGATCATTATTGTGTCAGAACTCTCCAATTTCTTTCCTAGAAAGGGCAGCAGGCCTATTGAATAAGAAGGAAGCAGTAAATGTGGTATGTGTACTTTAACAAGATTAGATAGGACCCAAAGCCTTTAGTTGGGTCCTCTCTAATTTTGCTTGCAATAGAAAAAATGGTGTAGAGAAAGTGAAGTAACAGTTGACACACAAGTAGTTAAGTATTTCTCCCAAAAAGTATTTAACAGTTTCCTGACAGAGGAGGATGGCACTGCAGTAACATCCTTCAGGGACTTCTCATCCTATTCTATTAAAATTTTCATTGAACAGTTTGGAAAATAGAAAAGGGAGTAAATTTGTAAAATTTGCAAGTCTGGAAGGGGGTTGCAAACACAGATAAGCAGACACAGATAAGCAGATTAGAGTGCAAAATACTTAGATAATGTGAGAAACTACAATTGCAAGAAGCTCATACTAGACAGACTGAGATTGACAAAAAAAAACCCAGAGTATATTAATAAAGCCTAATGATACTTTAATAAGGCAACAGAATTGCAAAGAAGGATAGGAAGATTTAAGTGGATTTCAAACTAAATATGAATCGACATGATGATGTTGCAGAAAGGCATTTCACATTCCAAGGTATATTGGGAAGTGTGCAGTATGTGAGATGCAGGACCTCATTATTTTGCAATCTTCAGTGCTGCTGAGGTCTCAGCTGGAACATTCTGTGCAATTTTGGGCAATGCACTCCAAGAACAATTTCAACAATTTGGATGGAGTTGAAATGAAATTAACAAGAATGATATTTTGAGAATATGACTTACAAGAAAAGGTTGAAGAAATGAGAAGAAAAAGAAGACTGGGTGGAAAATGAATAAAAGGTTCCATACAGAAAGTCATGGTCAACAGATCTTTGTACACACCTGAATTACAACAAGTAACTGCTTAATTTGCATCAAGGAAGAGTAGTCTAGATACAAAAAAAATGAAACAATAATAGAAAAATCCTTTCAACCTAAAGTCTAGATTAGATTGAATAGATTTATGAGGCTGTGGGATCCCCTTCATTTGTGGTTTTTAACAGCAGCCTATACAAACATCTGTCAGGGATGACCTAGTTACCCATTTCCTGCCACAACAGGGATAGACTGGACCTCTTTTTTTTTTTTTTTTCCCCACTGTAATGATTTCATGACTGGAGAACCTGTTTCATTTAACTTGGTTGCTACAGATTAAGCAGTACAACTGGGGAGAAAATAAAACAAACCTCCACATAAAATAAAAAATAATTCAGAAAATAAAAAAAACCTGAGAAACTAGCTTTAGCATTTTTAATAAATATGTGTCAAAAAGAATTATTCTTTATTAATTACATTGTTTCTTAAAATACAATTCTATTGTCCAAAACATACCTTTTACAACTATTAAGAAGTCGAATTAAGATTTTCAATTCTTTTAAAATAACAGGGTACTAAAAGTTATGATGATGTTAATTCTTAATGTCATTATTTAAAGCAAATATCAATGATTTTCATCAAGAAAGAGAAGTGATACATGAAATAAAACTCACAGAAAAACTGTGAATGAAGCTCTCTCAGCACCTCAGGGATATAATGGTATTATAAACAAACTGCACAAGAGCTTTTCTCCTGTACTTAAGATGCTGTCATCAGAAAGCCTACTATGTTTATCCCCAGTAGCTGCAGGTATCACTGTTACCGATACTTAGATATTATCAAGCTATGCACATGCACAGACACAGAGTGTCAAGCTAAAGTTACAGCTGATCTGATGACACTTCCATCCCACAAACTCATGCAATCCCTGTTAAAGAAGCCAAAATAACATCTGTGTTGAAATCTTCATAACTACTATTCAGCTTTTAGATTATTTCTAAGAGTTAATTTCAAAAAATAAACATGTTTCTTTTTTCTATTTTTTGTAACTACCAAGAAGGCCCCCTCTATTTTTCTAAGTATGAAAAAAATTCTCTTCCAAAATAACATTTTAAATTATTTCTTTAAAATCACTTGCCTAAAACTCTAAACTGGTTTTGTTTTCAGACCAAGTTTGTAGTTTACAAAATGTACATAGCATAAGAAAGTTTTCAGTTGTTTTAAACTCACCAATCAAGAAAAGAATCCAACTCCTACTACTGTAGGCCTGCAGTGGGATGAAAGGAAACAACTCAGTAAACCACAGACATCTGGTTCAAAATATGGTATGTGTGGCCAAAGGCTTTAGCAGGTTCTATGTTTCTAAGATCCCCATCAACCTTTCCAAAACATGTGAATTATCAGAACTACACTATATGTTAATTGACCCAAGATCAATGTAATTCTTTCCCATTTCTGTATGCAGGTGTGTTTAATTCTCTGTGTGTTTCCCAGATTCTGCTAGGTGAAAAAGAACTGAGAAAGAATTCACTAAAGCAGCAAGAAAAGAAAGCAAAATGCTATTGCTTCACTTGGTGTATAACATTCATAAGGCAACTAAGGAGATTAGCTTTAATTTCCAATCTTAACACGCAATTGCATGCTGGGTTTTTACAATGCAAGAATGTGAGCTGGAGGATATTGCAGGAACACTGACACACCAATGACTTTTCCATTTTCTGGAATGGATTTTTGATTGTTCTGCATGCCGAAATGTAGAGTTTTCTCTCCCTTCCCTACCTGGTTTAAAGCACAAAGAAAAGAGATGAACTACATAATCTAAGAATTAGCATAACTCTTCAGGTACTACTAAGAAAGTACAATAGTTGTGCTTATAAAATAAAGTTCTTTTGCATGCAAGAAATCAAATGTATACACCTGTGCAGTTTCTACCTACAAAGTAAAAGTCTGTGCTTATAAATATATGTTTTTGTGGCTGCAAAGTATGTAGAATTGCTTCTTTTAAAACCAGCTTGAAGTGAAATTGAGTTTCAGGCCTTCCCATTTTTCCACCAATATGCTATAATACTGCATATAGAATGAATGGCATCATAAGGGAATTTTTTTGTATCTCATCTCTTTTTTTCACCAAATTGTATTCCTAGACTGTTCCCAGCAGCTGTTCATCTAATTCATCAGCAAGAACCATATTCAACAAGATTATACTGCTTTCATTTGTCCCCTTCAGAGATGCAGAAGAAGAGCAGAAAAGTAGGAGAGGTAAAAATGCAATAAGTGAGCCTACAGGCAAACACAAAATTCACACAGTCCTGCAACTCAGTTAACCTCTAGCTATAGGCAAAACACCACAAACTGCCCTTTGATGTGTTAATTGAAATTTAGCTTTCCACACAGTCCCACTTTCTTCTTAGCACAAGGGACAGTAGCGGTTCTTGAGAAAGAAAAAGTTAAATGCCTGTCACACAGTTTTTCCTTGCTTACTTCAAGAACAAAGCATTAAGACAGGCATTGAAAAAGCATCCAAGAGAATAGATAAACAAATAAAAATGCTTATGTACATATATATATGTGCATGATGATAAGACAATTCCTATACATCTTTCCTTCTCCCCTTGCTGCAACACACACAAAAGACAGCGTCAAGCCTGTTAGATCTCGCTTTCTTTCTGCTACAGCTTTCAGTAGGCACAATGCTTATTAGTACCACAAGAAATAAGGATTTTGCAGTTCAAATGAATCACATGTTCTGGGGTGTAATCAGTGGATAAATTTAAAAAAAAAAAAGGTCTTAAGGACTGAAACTGTAAACAAACCCAGAAAGGAACAGCAGATGTTAAACGTGCCACAATATGTAGAGATGACATTAATTCTTACCTGCATCTTATCTAAGAGGCTTGAAGATCAAACCAGACACATTCATCTCTTGCTTGTAATTTGCTGTATGGCAGTCCAGCAGTGTTTCACACAAGTATTAACAATCACAACAAATACAGATGGGAAAGAATTCTGCACGTCCTTCAGCCAATGCAGGATTTTTCATTTGGTATTTTTCTTTTCTTGGTTCACTATCAAGCACTGAAGATTTTTAGTTGTGGATATGCAGCCCAGTAGCTCTCAATACACTGGAGTATTCTTCATTATGGTCTAGCTTTGCTGGTTTTTCTAGAAGGCAGAAGATATTTTTTTGCCACACTCTCTTATTAGCTTTCTAATTCTCCAATAAGTACTAGGAGGGTTGGGTTCATAATTCTTGCCAATTTTAATAGGAACCAGTTACTGTCCACTAATAATAAATATTTATATTTGCAAAGTTGTTTTTTCTGTTATGCTACATCTTGACCCGTAGCTGTTTATTTCACAAACAATCCATATTTGTTGCATATTTGTAAAAATCAGTATCAATATGTGGATACTGTAGCATATTTTGAAGATGTCCCGTTGCTGTCTGGATTGCTGTGCAATTTATATCCTCCATTATGACCTTATTTTGAGATATATTTCTCATCTATGCTATATTTCAATCCCCCTTTTTTAGATTGTCCCGTATTTGTTGGCCCTGTGCTTGTAATGAAGGGGCTCTAACTGAATGCTTTCATTCTGGTCTGACAGATGTATGCCAGAATGAATCTAGTGTCATACTTCATATATTAGAGGAAAAAAAAAATCAAAACTGCATCGTCTGCAGCATTGATTAAGGGACAGCTTGAATCCCTAAGGCATTTCGGAGCATACCGCTAAAGATATTCCCTGTCAAAATAGGAAAATTTAATCTATTGCACATAGAATAAAAAACCAAGTTCTGGACATATTCAGCACAGAGCCTGAAACACACTAGCATGAAATGAGGCAATGAAGTGGTCTCACTGTGCCAAGCTGAGTCTCTCAGGATTTTGACATCGAATACCACAATGCAGAACTTTGCCTGTCTTGAGTAAAACTTCCAGTACTTTCAGACAGTAAAAGAACTCTGTCCCTTCCACTACTGTTCTTTTTCCTCCTGGTTTGATATAAAGAATTCTTTTTCATTTTACGTTTTGGAAATGACTCAATTAAATCCTTTTCTTGCCTTCTCAAGTTCTCTCTACCATGTACACACATTTCTCCATGCGTTTTCCCATTTGCGATCAAGAAACTTCAAGCTTCTCAGGGAGGATCGTTGCAAAGAAATTCTGGGGCCAACTTTAGTATGGCTCGTTTTCTGTCCTATAATGACAGAAAAATTTCCTAACACAGACTACAGCTACTGCTGAGCTTAAAGCTACTAGGCACCCCTTGGTCTGAGAGTCAGCTGATTTTACGTGTGCAAACAAGTCCAGGCAGGTACAAACTGAATGATGTCTCAGAGCCCCCTTCATTTGGAAGAGGCTATTACACAAGGCACTGAAGCACCCATAATGGCTATATTCCTGCATATATGTATAAGCTCAGCAGAAGGTGATCTCCATTGCTCTAGCAGGAGGCACTCAGACACTATTCAGAGAAAGAGTGAGTGTTTCCATGTCATTAATCAAACTGGTGACTAACATTAATACACTGTTTGACAGGATGCTCACAGCAGCCATTTCTGGCTATGGATGTCATTCAGTGTTATCCTTTTCCCATCATGCTGCATTCATAATGTGCTGGCAGAGGCTGTATTTTATACATTAGCTTTCCTAGGACAGCCTAACTGCACCATAGGAGTAAAACTGTGATCATCCTGAAGTCGGGAGCAAATCTCTCATTAGAATCATAGGCCTTTAGGATGACAAATCCCAACAATTAACCTGGCATTAGAAAGAGGGCTAGAATTTCACAGTAGGAGTTACTAATCTTTTACTTATCTTTCTCTCTCAGGAAAACTTATTTCCAGTTTTGAAAAATCTTTTATAATACTCAATACTGACATAAAAAAGGATGTCGATCAGACTTGACCACTAAAAGACAATGCATCTCATCTTCTGCCTTCCAAAGATAGATTCACCATTCACATTCATCTGTCATAGAAGCAACAGTGAAAGCAATGCCTGTCTCAGATGAAGGGATTCAGTTAATGTTTAAGGGTCTAGGGAGGCAAAGACATAGTTTGCTATCAGATTACTTGTCATGCATGTGCATAGTAAAGCTTACAGACCTCAGGAAGAGCCAAAATACTTCTTTCATTACCAAGAAAACTTAACCATAAACCACTAAAATCAGTCATAAGACTCATAGAGACAACTCTGTACACAGTTTGTGTTTTTTTTCCCCAGAAAGGCCCACCTAATTTTCCTAGCAGACAATTCCACTTCAGGTAGTCGGGGTAAGTGCCTAATAACACACAGGGCTCTTTTAGCTGCTTGCACGCTAACAACCAGTATAATTGTGCCTAGCTTTTCATTTCAAATGGAGACTACCTGCTTCCCATCATAATGGTCCTTCATTAGAGGACCTATTCCATCATGATTTATAGGATACCCACGCAAGTTCCCAACGGGAGCTGTACTTTGAATAATAAAGGTAACTTCTTTGTTCCATACAAATTTTTTGCCAATTCTATCTCCTTTTCACTTATTCTAGTCACTATTTTGATCTTCTTTTTGATGACAGTACCACAGTACACTCATAAATTCATATGCCAAGTTATTAAAAAGTTTTTAAAAATCCAAAGAAGTTATGAAGTATGCTGTAAAACTTGTTCTAAATTGATTTTTAGATTCTCACATAGAAAGGATAATCCATGGCAAATTGCACATACTCCTTTATTTACAACAACATTTAGATGCAAACAAAATAGCAGCAAGACATTTCTGCACATTAGTTTCTTGTTTCCATTCTATTTTAATGTATTTCTATATTGATTCCTGACCACACCTCAGACATGCACAAAGGAACACAACTGCTGTCTATGAAGTTCTATGATTCTATGTGGAGCTGGGAAGAAGCAAGTCAACTTGCTTTGTTTTGGGATATTTACTTTGGTTTACACACATGTGCACACAAATATGGATACTCATGTTCCTTATCTGTAGTCTCTGAGACAGAGCTGAACTGTTTCCAAAGAAAACACTGTCATGGTCAAGCTTTGCACTTACTGTAGAAAGATCCATTGGCCTAGATGACCTATGTTTCATTTCTGAGCTTTAGTGCATCTCTTAAGTACTTCAAATTTCATTCTTGGAGTGCCTAGAGGAAATAGAGTAAAATACTGATACCAATTTATTATTCTTTGAATAGGCAGAGCAAAGAACAGAAGACAGATGAGCTGTATCCTCCATCTCTGAGAATACACAGCATTCTTCTGTCTTAGCTGCAAGTCTTCAGTGCCAAACTTACTGTTGTGCATGTTCCCATAACCCACTCACTCTAACCCAACCATGAGCAAGCAATGAGTTAACAATGAGTGAGATGAAGTGATTATTCACCAGGGTGGGACAACTTATTACATAGGTTCATAACCAATTACAGTTTAGCAGCTGTACTGAACTCAAGGATTGCAGCCATGCCATGCCTTTTTTTTTTTTTTTTTTCTGATGGGACATATACAAAATATCCAGGTTGTCTGAGAAGCCTTTGTTTATATATGGCTTTAGTCAACCTTTATTATGGTAGTTATCTTATCCATGGCTCCTGTTATTTAGTCCTGACATTTAGCAATAGTAAACTGTTTATTGGATAGTCTCTTGTCGTGGAATTCAACAAAACAAAAGATTACATAGGGATTTTTGGGGAAAAATTATGATTCCTCTTTTATAGAAGCCTTCACTTTTCAGTACTGTCATTCCAAACTCTATTCCTTCTACTGTAATGTGGTAAAGGGTGAGAGTAGCCCTTTTGACAAGGAATGCTGCAGAGGAGTGTAAGAAAAAATTCCATCGGGGGACCAGGGAGCCAATAACCGAGGCTAATGCACATTCAGAATAATTTGGGACATCCCAGATGCCAGCTGAAAGAGCAATTGCACTATTATTGCTAAGATCTCCTAAAGACAGTGTGAGTGCAGAGTCCACAAAGACATTAGCTTTTTCCTGCTTTTCAGGATGAGAATCAAACCATTGCCCTACCTTAATGCAAACAAGTACTTACTGCTAGGAATAAACTCAAAAATGCTACTTACAATCCAATGTGTCTAATACTGAGTATTTTAAATAAAATATGAAATATCTATTCCCTATTACTGATCCGGGTATTTTTCTATGAAACAGCTCCTGAGCGTAATTCACAAATTAGATTCCTGTCTGATTTCAATATGATTTTGCTTTTGCATAAAAATCACAAATTCCAAAATGTTACAAGTCTCAAGCACCTTGTTAAATACTATCTTGTCCACAAAGACTGCACAAGATACCCAAGAGATCTACACACAAAGGCTGTAACAGAAGGAGACTGAAATAGGTGATTATTAAGAAGTCTCACATACAAAGCAAGCTTTCTCTTATACTTTTAATACAGTATTTTGTGTAACCCCCAAGGCAAAACTCCTTAGCCACTGTCTGCAGGAAGAATTACTGTTAACATATACTGTACACTAAAGGAACAAAATTACCTCTGTCCACAATCACCCATAGCTCCTTAAGACAATAATTTTCAAAATATCTTTGTTCATTCAAAAATAAGCATTGTTTGAAGTTTCTTTATGGCAGACTAGTAGAATCAAAATGAAGGCAGACTTGCTCACCACTCAAAGCACTTGCCTTCTTTTTAATTTCTCACAGGAATGAAAAGTATATTCAGCTTTTCCTCCTTCAACACCACACTCTGCCCTTGTAGATTACTGAAACATGAATTTGTGAAGGCTGTTTCAAGTAGAAGGATGTTCCTATGTATAGGAATGATGTTAAATTCCTGTCACTCTGAACATCCAAGTGAGATTGTTGCTAAAACTGCTTCCAAAGGACCAAGATTCATTCATTCAGTTCAATGACTTTCTTCACCTCTATTAGACTAAACATAAATGTAATATAGCCAAGCCAGATTCCAAAGGTTAGTCTTTCATTTAGGCAAAATACTGGAGATGCAAAACCTGTGTAGCATTTACAGGAATCTAGCATGGATTCAATAAACCAATTGAACATGAAAGGAACATCCTTTCTAAATGCAAATTATTCAGGTGCAATTTGAGTTCCTTAAAGGTTACTCTTCAGTTCCCTCTCCTTGTCTAATAAATGAGAATGCAGAATAGCTTAGTTTCCTTTTTCAGAATTTTTCATATTAAGTCATTTTGCTGCTTCTGTTACAGGCCTTTTCTGTATTGAGCAGATACAGACTATGGACTGCTTCTTTTCTGTGACTGCTGAACAGAACATTCCACATTAGTATTTTATTAAAGTATTTCTCATAAAAACTAATTTTAAAAAGCAGGTCTGACAACAAAGCAATGTACAGATATACTCAAACTGCAGCATTTTCTCTTCCCCTTCCATTTTGCCAAAGGAGTCTACATTTTCCTATCTGGAAGCATAAAACCACAAATAACAAGAATGTTCCAGAAAAGGTAGTCCAACAACTCTTGATATTACACTCATCAAAATGTTAACAGACCCCTGAAAAGGTATGCACAGTAGCTCTAGATCTAACTATGAAATTTCTTTATTATGAGATCTTGTCTTAAGTGAAGTCTGTGGCAAAACTGCTGCTTGGTTCCTTAGGGTCAGAAAAATATTTGCTGTATCAGATTTGAGACAGGGTCATCCTAGGAATTACGGGAAAGAAAACATGTCATACTGCAGTTGTTATCATGGAGATGGTCTCACAAGAGGGACTTTATTTGTGCATAATAGTAGTCACTGACCAGTAAGCTGCTGTGTGCCCTTTGTGGCAAGGCACATTCATTAGTGAAATTCACAAGTATATTTTATGGGAATTTAATTTCACCACAAGTCATGTGGCAGCAATGCCATAACAGGGACGAGTGAAACTGGAAAAAGAAGCACTAACAGTTTTGTGAACACACTAAATATTTTGTATTTTCCATGTGGATTTTTCTTTTCCATAAGGTTCAAAGAAGACAGAATAACTGGTCACAAAATGTGAAGAGTTTAAGCTGTAATTGTGGCTATATTTTAGACAATCAATAATTCATTCCATATCTCTGTCTCATCTCATCAGTATTCTGTATTTTTCCAATTGTATCAAGGCCTGACCATTATATATTAATGGTAGAACACATGAAATTACTAGTATTTGGAATGTTGTAGGTAAAAAAAGATAAATAATAGTAAAAAGTTCAATTAAGAAAAAGAAATGTATCTATGGTTTTCAGTCTGTGCAAAGCACTCAAAATAAAGATAATTATAATAGAAACTAGTAATAAAGTCCCAAATGAATACTTTCAGCATACCATGGCATATTTGAAAGAAAGATTCAGTTTTCTCTAAAGAACATTAGGAAATGGGCTGGATAATAAACATTCACTGATTTTTCTACTAGTGGAATAAACCAGGACTTTCTTGTTTTCTTTAGATCTACCACAGCAGAAATACACTTGTACGTCACATATAAGGTACTAATGTTCTGGAGCCCAGAGACCTCGACTCCACCTACATGCTGAGAAACTCCATGAGAGCAACAGACAAGATGTTCATGGGTAGGGTGAGACCTTTTAGCACAAGTGTCAATAGAGTCCTCCACCCTAGTTCAATCAAAATAAGATTCTTCTCATCATGCTGCTATAGTATTTCCAAGAAACCCCCTTTTGCTGTAAAATCATCTTAGTCTTATACCAGCTGGAAGGAAACTGATAAAATTCAAGTATTTTCAAGATTTAATGAGTTCCTAATTTGTTGTGGCTTTATAACTCACGCATGGCCAACTAACTTTTAAAACCTCAAGCCTTGCCTGTTTTAAGTTCTCAACGAAAATGAGGGCACAGCCTCATTTTGAAGCTCACATCTTATAGTAAGGTAACGGCTGCTTTTTTTGACTGATGAATCAGCTGCACATGAACTGCCACTGTACAAAAGCACTGCATGTTGGATGCAATGGCCAGAGCTTTGTCACTTAACATAGCTACAGGTTTTTTACATCCTATTAAAGAGTTCCGTTCCCAGCTATTTCACCTACAAAAAAAACTCTTGAAACATACTGTGTATACTCAGGATGAAAGTTTGACACAAAGTTTAAGTTAAAAAAATGTATTTTTCCTCAGAACACTCTTTCCTCTGCTGCCATCCATTTACTAGATACTCTTTCTTTAATTCAGAGTTACAAGGAGTTTTGCTTGGACTGTAAGCAATCTAAATAACGAAGCATGTGCTTCACCCAAAGCAGAGCCAGGCACTGCAGCAGCCCTACCTGGCCTGCCAGAACAATACCCACAGGACCTCACAGCTTGTTTGAGGACTCACTTTCCTGGAAGACTCTGGTGGTAGCTGGGTGGGGAGATAGCACCTGTGCTGAACATGCTCTGTAGCAGCAGATTGGAGCAGAAGGAGCCAGGGGTGAATCGCTGGCCGAGGTCTGCCAGGCCAGAGGCACGATGCCACTGCTGGCAATGTAAGTGCTTAGCCAAACTGACATTATTGCTGAGCAGGCAGCAGCTCCCTGCCCCACATTTTCAGGTGATGAAGCATTCAGCAAGCATCTCTTCAGCTAGGATCTATGCAGAAGGCACAGAATGCACAAAATAAACCACTGAACCACCAATGTAAAACCTTGCTTTATTAAGAATGAGCTCCTACTGCATAATACTTAATTATACATATTTATCTAAAGTGAAAGTGAAAATGCCTGGTTTAATTCTGATTCTGTCACAGCATTTTGAATGCCAAAGGTCCTACTTTAACAAAGTTTCTAAACAAACCAAGTGTGCAGAACTTCATCAGAAATAAAAAAAAAACAACACACCAGTCTGTGTACTGAATGTTAGTATAGTACACCAGCTGCAAGGGTGATGTTACTGCAAATCTCTGATAATACTATCTGACAATATTATTATCAAACTGACAATTTCAAGGCAGACTCACACAAACTCCTTATTCCCTGAATATAGTAGCTAAAACCTAATCAAAGAGTCAAAACTCACCCCTTCAAAGCTTAACCTAAACTTTCTTCCTCAATTTAGATTATTCTTATGTTCTCTCCCCTGAAGTCTACTTGTTCTAGCTCCTCTGCATATAGCAAAGATACACAAGCTACTATGAGAGGGTTCCAATGCTTATCAAAGACTGAAACTCATTGCTCTTCTATATTTCTTCTAATGATTTTTAAATTTTAATTTTTATTTTTTTTGTCATAGAAACCATAGTTCTTCAGGAGTACATGTCATACAAGTACAGCTTTGGTTTTGATACAAACCTATTAAGAATAAAATCATTCATGTCACCAGTGCTGCATACAAGTGCCCTGTGTTAGCAGATTAGGGCTTCAAATGTTCACCTCTATATTTAGAAACCAAAACCCAAATGGCCAGCTTTCCTGATGACTCAGCATCCATACTGACTGTGGAAGAATGTGGATCCCCTGCAGGCTTTGCATAAAAGTTCTTCAAAAGTCCAAACATGAAAGTTATGGCTTGTATACTTTTCCAGATTAAGAATAGAAGGATCTTTATTAACTTTTCTTTTCCTACCCCTTCCATACAACCATTTGTTTAAAGAAAAACTTCTAAGCAAGCAACCTTTCTCTCTTACCTTGTGTTAAATGCCTATTTAAAGAATTTATTTTTTCTCATGCCTGGACCTTACTTTACTTGGACGCCAGCCAATTTCCATTCCTCTACCCCTCAGCCTGCTGATGTTCTCTATGTTCTCATTTTATTTTTATACATACACATATATAAATGTACATGTATGTATACATATGTATAATCTAAGCCTGTTAGGCATATCTTTGGCAATAACTGTTTTGTTGTGGTTTTGCTTTGTTTTGTTTTTAAAAGAGGGAGTACTGAAACTCTCGGAGAGATAGAAAAGGTTGCTCTTGGCTACCCTGGGGAAAGTTTGCACATTCATTGCTGATCTCAGCAAACAAGCTGGACCAATGAAAAACAAGAGACTTGAAATCATCATTGTTCATGTAGTTACATATGCATACACATGCATATTTATGTAAAACTTTTTATTTATTCACTGTATGAATACAACCAGTAATATTTATGTAATGAATGTATACTTAAAATACCTAAGTAATACTTACTTACACTCCAACTGAGAGTCTCCAAAAGCTTTATTAAAATAAATCAGAAGGTAGTGTAGCTGAAAACAAGAATATAAAAATTGTATAAAGTATCACAGGCATATATATAGCATACCTCTACTAAAAAAAAATGCTGGTAACACACCATATAAGACTGCTGTATTCTTGAACTCATATAGCAAAGTCCACCACAAAAAACACTTAGCTAATATTTGCCTTCATTACCTTCAGCTATCTGTGACTTCCAAAGAATATCATGTTTACTTTCTTTTTTAATCTGATTAACTAATTCAGAAAAAGGAGAATGAACTGAGAAAAACGGAAGCCCAAAGCATAATATAAGTTTAGATTATATTGCTTTACTGGTATTTCCTTAGAATCACATACTGTTGTGCAAAGTCTTTTGGTAGTGAAATAACACAATGTCTGTGAAATGTAAAAAGATAGGAAAACATAAATATGCATTTTCACTTTCTGACAATGCATTTTTAAAAGCCATTTTTTCCTTTAATGGGTTTTATTTTTTTCTATATTCACAAACTTTGTTATTTTGGACTTCAAAGGTCTTTTACGTTTAAGAATAGGTATATTTTCTCACAGGAACTTTCTCAAGTATTTGAGAGAAAAACAACAAGTACAAACATGTCTCAAGGATTTTATTACAAATCACTTATCTTAATCAATCATGCTTATCTGGTTGATTATTAAGTTTCATAAAACTTATTACCCACTACAGAATTTTGAAGGATAAAAAATTCTGAATATCCCCCACAAAAATATAAACAGATATGTGAGCAAACCAAATTTCAGCCCTTAAACAAAGTAAGAGCAGTGAACAAAGTACTCCTGTACTTCCACGGTTGCAATTTTCTCTTTACAGGTAGTATTAGGCCTTGTCATGGATTACCCCCAGCCAGCAACTAAGCACCACCAAGCTGCTCACTCACTTCACTCTGGTGGAGTAGGGGGAGTCAAGAGGGTAAAAAAAAAGACCTTAAAATGCAAGAGAAAGTCATGGGTTGAAATAAGGACAGTTCAATAGGTAAAGCAAAAGCTATGCATGCAAGCAAAGCTAAAGAATGAATTCATTCACCACCTCCCACAGGCCAGCAGGTGCTCAGCCACCTCCAGGACAGCCAGGCCTCCACCACACACAATGGTGACTTGGGAAAACAAACACTGTCACTCCAAATGTCCCACCCTCCCTCCTGTTTTCCCCAGATTTATATGCTGAGTATGACACTACGTGGTTTGCAACATCCCTTTGGTCACTTGGGGTCAGCTCTGCTGTCCCCTCCCATATCCTTCCTTGTGCAACCCCAGCCCCAGCCTCCTCACTGGTGAAGCAGTGCAAGAAGAAGAAAAGGCCTTGATATTGTGCAAGTGCAGCTCAGCAATAGCAAAAACATCTCCATATAACTGAACTGTTTTTAGCACAAATCTAAAACACAGCACCATACCACCCACTGTAAAGAAAATTAACTCTACTCCAACCAAAAGCAAAGCAGGTGCCATTAATTTGGATTCCAATTGTGAGCAACTTATCAATATCTTGAAAAAGCTCTATAGACTTTAAGAGTCTTCTGGACTTAAACTGACATAAATGACATTGGAAATTTGGGTCACAGACTCAAAGACTTTTTTTTTCTTTCTTTCTTTCAGATTAAACCCTGAGGCCTTTTACTAACATTGTTTCCAAGTAAAATAAATATTTACTGTTTCTGATACTCTGCCTCCAGGCAATTGATGCAAGAAGAAGAGTGTGATTTAGTAGCTTGTTAAATATCTTAAGTGATATAATAATACTTGCATGCTTTGTAGACTGTGTACCATGCAGCTTCCTTTTCCATCTGCTTTCTTTTGCTATTAAAATAAGTACATGCAAAAGAAAAAGAATCTAAAGCCAAGGTTTATATTGATCTCTCATAAACCAGGGATGGGGGTTTTTTTTCCTTTTTTTTTTTTTTTTTTTTTTTTTGTTTTGTATAAATTAGCTCAGACTTTTTCTCATTTAAAAACCAGATCTTATTTCAGTGTTTGGTAACTATCACTGAGGATTTATTCAATTCACTAATATTCACTCTTGTACAAAAAGATTGCATTTTTTTCTAAAATAAGATAACGACTGTCATAATTCGTATGTCAGAGAAAGCCATGGTCAGTGACAATGACAGCTTTTTCATATCATCTTTTCTTAACACAAACATCTCTGGTTGTTAGATCACAAAAATTCAAAAGGGATTAAATGAATGATTTTGAACAGCACTGTGTGTCATCTTTGGGTTCAGCTCAGCCCATGTGTAAACACGCTTAGCATTGTCATTGACAATTGCACCCATTTATGCCAGGGATTAACATGCCAGCGTCTCTCTCTGTGAAATCACAGCTCCATGCTAAAAATGCAGCTTCTTGCTACTGTTTTTCTTTTTTTTTCATTTTAAGTAAAAGCATGTTTAACTACAGGCTGCACTGGTAGTTTGCAGGGATGGAGATTAAACCCGAAGTGAGCACAGAAGCTTCAACTGTGTTCCACTTCAGAGTAAAAATTGTTTCTCTGAGGGATTGTCACCCACATGCAAGTGCTAGAGTGCATATCTCCTCTTAGAAATGCCTCACACTGCCTTTTCACTTCTCCACCCACTACTCTTTCTCATGCTCTCACTATTGAGTGTAATCAATGTCATTGGAAGCTAAGCTGCCCGATTCCTCAGAACATCTGACTACTGTGCTTAGTAGGGAATGTAGCAAACAAAGCCATTTAAAATGGCAAAGCCTTCCTAGTGTAAAATAAAAGACTAGTGGTAGGTTTGGATTCTCTAAGCCCATCTGCTAAATCCTACACTGCACAACTCTTTTATTCAAGTTCAAAAATGCACTCCTCCATTTAAAGAGTACCTGTTCTATCAGAAGGAAATGGAGGCTAGAGTGTACCTGACACTAAAGAAAGAAAAAATTAATGCTGGCTTTGCAATGAAACCCTCCAAAACATCCAGTCTCAACCAAGTATAACTAATCAATTGTAACTCTCATAGGAAACTGATTACTTTCGTTCTTTGGCTTCTGGCTTGTCCACGTGCCAGTTTATAGTCAGGAGTGACAAGGAAGTGTGGCAAGACTCTTGTCTCTCTCCTGCTCTCTCAGGAACTGTACTGAATTTGTCATTCCATATAAAATATTAAGTGCTGTATGATTGTTACAGGACTACATGTTGCCATGCCAATTAGTATGTTCTCTGTTTTTCTACCTTTTCCCCCTCTATCTTTTCTTAATTTGTTAAATGTGTCTACTAGACCTCTTTTGTATTCAGGCATATTCTTCAGCTCTCTGTAGAGCTGAATGTTGAGCAATGTTGGGATCTCACAAAAGGTTGTAAAAAAAGGGTTTAGAATTGTTATTTCTTTGTTTCTTTGTTTTTTGAATTGGAAGCATTTAAAAATCTTGGACAGTAAATATGCAAAATTTTCCATCCATATATATAAAAATGAAAATGGAAAAATCTAATACAACCAGTTTTCAGTAACTCAACAATCTTTTAGCGTTATGAACATTGTAATTCCATGTTTTTATAGGGCATGGTGATAAATATATACAATGTAGGTTTGTTGCCTGCCAACTTGACTAATTTATCTTGCTTTTTGTATCATGTAAAGGTATAAATTGCACTTTCTAAATACTAAAACATAACATTATATGCCATTCTCACATTGTCTATCATTCAATTCCCCAAACAGTCTTCATATGAAAATTCCTAGAGAATGAAAAAACTTCACTATCTATTTTTTCTGCATCTTTTTTTTCTCACTGAACAGGATGCACTACAGAGAAGACTATACATTGGATTTATGCAGTAGCTATAGAGCATTCTATTTTTACATCATACTTTAAAAAAATTCAACATTTTGATTGTTTTTATAACTAGCAGTATACACCAAGTCTGTTTTTTTAATGAACTTAAAATTTCATTTAGTATCAAAACACAGGAATGCCTAGATTATTCTTAATCTAATTATTTATCAAACTGTATATATCATCTGTGGGTTTTAGCCTTATTAAGCTAATTCACTTGCTTCCTTAATCTTTTGAGTTCCCTTCAAAATTGTAGCAACCCAATCAATAAAATATCCTCTGAAAATGAGACTATCTTGTTGCTAACTCGTTTTACACAGCAACAATTGACAAGATATCTGTAGCTAACATTAAATATACAAAGCTTCAAAACACGGATATTAGCTTTAATATTCTTAACATACATTATACCTCAAATAAGGGAAATTTTCAGCCTCTTGGATAAGTGCTCCTCTGAAACCATAAGTGTTTCCATAAGTGTTTTAAAATAACAAAACACATTCTATCTCTAAATTGCTGTGATCCCAGATGAAGCCTATTCTGCAATTTTTCTTTAAGTTTTATTTCTAGTTTATACAAATTCATTTTGAATTCTGTTGAACAGATGCAAGTAGAAGAGAAACTGATATTGGGAGGCTCTTCACAGTGATAATCTGCAGATATTGTCTTGATGTAAATGGGACATCATCAGAACACATGGAATAAATTTAATTGTTCTACCTTGATTGCACACAATCAGGATACAGACACTTCTGTTATTCTCTGGTATTTGCTTCCCAGGAGGTTAGAAATGTAGCTTCTGTCACTACAGGGTTCTACTTGAAAGAAGGTAAAAACATTGTTCCCTAAGGAGAAAGCAAAAGCAGGTGTATCACACACTTGCCTGCACTGTTGAAAATGTGCATAGCACATACAAACTACAACAAATGAAACATTCCATCTTTTTAATATATTGAAATGCATTGTGCACATATGGATGGAAAAGAACACCTGTAATATTCTACTAAGATGAGAAAATACATTACCACTTGGGAGAACAAAAACTTTGAAGGTAGGTCTTTCTACAGCCAATCCTTATACTGATGGCTTTGCTTACTCAGATTTTACCCTATTTTTGTGAATATTCCCCTTTCTCTTCTCACTTCTACTATTTCATTTCATTCATTTCTAGGCCCAAGGTCCTCACCCTGCCACACTGTACCATTAGAAATCTTCTCCATAAACCATCCCTACACTGTCCTATTCCTCAGTTCCCTGTTCTGCATCTCATTTTCCTTGGTCAGTCAGTCCAAGGTTCCTTCTCACCCTAGTTCCCAGAGGAAACACTCATTCCCTCTCTTGCCTGCCTTTGAGCTGCATCTTCATCCTTCTCCCCTCTTGCACGTATGGTTCTTGATTTCAAATCAGTCAAGTTCTCCTTTTAGTTGCTTGGTACTAGTAAAAGGTAAAGCATGTTCTCTCAACAGAGAAGTTTCCATCTCAGCACAAAGCCCAGTACAGGTATGGCCTGTATGCCAGGAGGCACAGGTAAAACAAAGAACCTGCCCATGGCAACCCATGTAGCCCTTACTGACTACATACAAAGTGAAACTGCATATAGGAGACTTTAATTTGTCCAGTTCTGGATGATTCCATAAGAGAAGGGAACTGGCACATTACTGATGGAAAAAAATGCTTCATATCCAATCCTTGTCCCAAACATGGAGAGAAGTTTATGTATACTGAGAGGCAAAGTGAACTGTACCATTAACCGAATTTTTATAATTTTATAATTATAATTTATTTTATATAATTTATTTTATATATTTTATATAAATATAAATAAATTTTTATAATTTATATAATTATATAATTTATATAATTAATATAAATTGATATAATTTATATAAATAAAAGTATTTTATATAAATATAATTTATTTTATAATTATAATATAATAAAACATGTATACATGTTTTATTTCCAAGGTTGTTCAACGACCCATTATGAAGATGCTCTATGGAGAAGAAATGGTTTACATATGAACCATTATCATAGATATCATACTCGTATTCAAGGACAGGTTGGATGGGACTTTGAGCAACCTGGTCTAGTGGGAGGTGTCTCTGCCTGCAGCAGAGGGGTTGGAACTAGATGATCTTTAGGTTCCTTCTAACCCAAACCATTTTATGATTCTTGACATTGACTTAAAAATTATTAAAAACAGCCATCACCACTATATATAATTTAGCACCTATGTAACTCATTGCATTCATACATTTCATTCTGTACAGAAGGAAATAAAACTCCCTTTTTTCAATTCTAAAAATAACTCAGCCAGCCAACTTTACTGCAAATGTTTGTATATATAGCTCCTGGGGAAACTGCTTGGCTGTCCACTATGCATAGGAAAAAAGAGGAAGCAAACCATATGTCAACAGATCAAAGAGCACATTGGAACAGTGAGTAAAGTTCACACCACAAATGAAAATGAAGTAACAAAATTTACGTTAAGTGATTTCCACTATTATTTAATACAAATTCTGGGGTTGTTTGCTATAAATTTTTAGTCATTATTAACGAGCAGAATCAGGAGGTTAGCTGTGCAGTTTCTGAGACAAACTTTTCCCTAGTGTTCCTAGAGTTCTTCCTAGCATGATGAGTCTCTTCATGCATTTGGCTGTCCTCTTCAGATTTGGCAGATTTGTGAATATGGCACAAGCACCTGCCTTGGTCTTGCTAAGAAAAAGGCAACGTTTTCTAATATGAGCCAATAGTTATTGACTAGATACTTCAAAATTAGTGTAGTGAAAAAAAGCTGGTAATTTTCTTTACTTTTTAACTGCCTCACACAAACTAAGCAAGGTCCAAACCAGTAAGTACCATACACATCTGGGCAAAAAATACATAGCATTTATAAAGCAAGCCAAAGCTTGAATGAAATGAAGCAAAAGCTCAGTTCTAGCAATTGCCATTAGAAAGCCATGCTGGAAACAACAAATAAAATCTCCACAAGAAATTCAAGAAAATTTGCAATTACAATTTAAAATGTTTAGTATTTATAGAATGTGTATAAATTAATTTTAGGTATCCATCTGATTATTAATATAGAAAAATGCACTTAAGTTTCATTTTTGACCTACAAGGGTGAATATTAAACTAGTTTGTCTTTCCTCCAGGAATTAATTAACAATAAGCCATTTTAAACTGCCTTTCCTATATAGATATCTGCATCTTTTTTTCTTGTATTTCAGCAATTCTTCTTGCTTAATACAGATAATTTAGAAGTGTTGTAAAAGTCTTTGATTAAGCCTTTTGAAAACTGAAATGTCATAAAGCCAAAATACAGAAAGTGCTACTCAGATTCACAAGTTCTTATTGGGAATGATGCCTTTTTCCATATCCCCTGTTCAGACAGTGGATATTCTACACTTAAAATAGTAGCTGATCTTATTACTTCCAAATCAGGCACCATTATTCTAAAAGAGGCAGCCAATACTTACACTGCAAATTGTGGAAGAGCAACAGCCAATTTTGCTTAAGGCCATTCAAAATTCAGCATTCTTTTTCTTTTGTGATGCCACACTTTTGTTTAGCTAACAACATAACATATTAAAATCTTGCCAGAATCAATATATCATCATGAGTGCCAAAGCAAACATTACATTAGCCTCTACAAATGGAAAATTTACGTCATACATATGAATAAGATGGCATGATGCTCAAAAACTTATCATCATCGCTCCCCTGGAAAATTCTACAAGTGAAAATGATTTGAGCTAGCTAAGAGCTAAGTATATTCAGAAGTCACAATTAATAAAACAGAGTACCAACATATTTAAAATATATGGAGACATTTATTTATATTTTCCATGAGGATGCTACAATCTCTTAGGGCTTTAAGAAACACAGCTGTGTCTTAACCTTTGATTTATACCACAAGAGTTTTATTGCAAGTTACAATAATGCCATTGCTAATCAAACCTTCCTAAACCTCTTAATTCATGAAACAGTATCTTCCTCTAATGGGAGTTTCAAATATATCAAAAATGCAGGATCAGACCCCCTATTGCACCTCATTCTTGAAACGCATCTGGGTTAAAGGGAATGAAGCTACTTAGCATCTCCATTTAAATAATTTAGGGTTGTCTTCCTAGAAGACCATCAGTTCTTCTTAGCTTAACAACTAACAACTTGCAAAAAGAACAATGGGCTGGGCTGTCAGCTGTGACATGTTTACCCTTCAGACTAAAACAAAAGCAACAAAAAAGACCTGGAGTGTCACTGTATTAATGGCACTCAAAACTACATATTATAGATTATATGCATCCCATACCCTTGTTTAAATAAGAGATTTATTTTATTCATTCACCTGTTTCTTGTTCTCTCCTCCTTCTGGCAAAGTGATTTAAAATTGCATTTAAATAGCAAAGAGGCATAGTGGCATCTTTAAATATGAGCTCCAGAGCCTCAGGACCATGTTCTAAATTTGAAATTAGTGCTTGTAGTTCAGTTCTCTTCTTAAAAGAATTTGAAGTACTAATGGAGTCCTTTACTGTATCCCCACACGATCAATAAAAAACATTGTGTTGTTTCTAATATATAATCCCTAAAAAAGCAATCTATTTTTGTAAACAACAAAAATATCTCAGCTTCCAGGTAGATTACCCCTCTAGTGTAATCACATTACTCCGTAAAAATATTAATAAAATGTACTCAGGACTACTGTTCTTGCTCCTCCCTCCAGTATATCTAACACATCATAAAAATAATATTTGTCTTTATCCAGACAACAATCCAATATTAACTGAACTGTTTTGGCATTTTGATAATTTTTTTCTACATGAAACATGTTCAGTTTACAACCTAGAGCACTTTAAATGTACTTCATTGTATTTGAATTTGGCATGTTCCTTATGAGCACGTCGATGGAAAGTGGAGACTTCAGCATAATAAATCAGTCACAGTGGACAACAAAAGTCACTCAGTAATCTGATATGTGTACATATCACATGCAGTTACGGTGAAATTATAGCTATATGCAAATCAGAAAAAGATTTTTGTCTTCATTATTGATGCACCAAGAAATTTCCCTCCAAAGAGGAAATACAGTTGTAAGACACAGAGGTTGGAAAGGATGTGACTCAGAAATTAACACAGTGCAGCCAGTAGTAATAGTGAGAACAGATATTCTGTTTCTCGAAATCTCTGAAACAATTATGCTTCATACTAAAGCTTTTTACATACTGTGAATTTCAACAGGAATAAGGTATATACTTACTGACTATTCTTATTCAAGTGAATAAAATAATGCCAGGTCACATTTGTGAAAAGATTATTGCATGTAAAGCAGAAATCAGAAACAGCCTTTTTTTTCCCCCAGATTTTTCTCACACATACATATTTACAAAGAAAAGAATGCCAGAGAAAGATTTTCAGTTCAATACATTTATTGAACTTTTTCATAGTTTTCAGTGGCTAACATGACATTTACTGGAAATATACGTACTTAACTTTGCTTCAGTTTCTGAAGTTCAATTCTGTACTACACTTCTAGAGTACAATTATTTACAAGGGTGCCTTTTGGTGGCTTCTTCAGGAATATGCAGAGATAACAACGGCTTCTGGAACTTGCTTTGTATCCAAACTCGCTGCATTTTCACTTTTTTCTTTCTGTTTACTTGTAATCGCCGATCAACTAAATTCTGTACTTCAGTTAATCCAGCCAAGTTGAACATGTTCCATACCTCATCTATTTTTTCATATGAAGAATTATTGCAATTAAAAAAAAAAAAGTCATTTGTAGAATGTAGTAAATACCAACCTCTGGTTGAACCGAAGATGGAAGCAAATGTTTTGCAATTTGAAAGTTAAAGGACACTGCCTGTAATAAGGCTTTTGTTAGAAATTTATTTTCACAGCTCTTGATTTATATTGCAGTAGAAATTGTTATGCTGAGGTCCAAACCAAATTAGTTATTACTCACAGCACCCACAGATACCCTTTCTTCACAGGGTTCAAGATGCCATAGTTGAGTAAACAAATGCATGCCATTTGGTCACTGTTCACGTATTATCAAGATAAAGCTATTTCCCCTGACAAATGACAATCTGGAATTTTATGCCATATATAGCTACAGACTCTCCTTCCAAGCAGGTTTAACTCAATTTTAACAGAGAAATCATGTGCATGTTTAAATAATAGAATTTGAGCATACAATTACACACAGGATACTTAAAGAGAAATTTCCAGTGATGTCTGTAAGCAACCTCACAGGACCCCAAATGAAACAAGCACAGAAAGGAAATTATTTTCTTACAACCGTTATTTGGGGTCTTTTAAAGCAGGGGATTTTAAACAAAGGCAAATAAAACCTTTAAATATAAGTTTTAAGATGAGCTTTCATATTCCAAATCACCTTGAGAAACACTCAACCCTTTCTATGAAACTATAACATTCCATACCTTTGGTAAAGAAATATACTCTGGTTCCATCTCCTCTTACATAAAAGTTTTCTGACAGGCAATGACCTAAGAAATTAGAGCAGTAATGAAAAAAAGGCTTTTTTTTTTTTTCCCAGAAAGAGCTAAAATGAACAGTGAACTACAAAACCATTCAGGAATTACCTTTTTTAAAACGAAGCTGAGCTGTATCATATCTTCCGTAGTCTCGAAATAACAACATTCCTCCAGGTTTCAGTAGCTTAGCCAACCTATTTACAACCCCTTGCATCCTTAGAGAATAGATGAGATGCTGGTGAAGTTTGCAAACATAAGCAACCAAGTTTTCTGCCACAGACTAAAAAGGCAGCACCATCTAAGAATAAGAGACTGTTCAGGGCAGTATTTGTGCACAGAATTACAGCCTTGCCTATATAAACAGAAGTTTTGCTTACACAGAAAGAAGTGTATGTGCACAAAAAGTGAAAGCGCTTTGAGAAATTTCATCCAGCAGAACTAGAAGACATTAGCTCTACAGCTTGAAGAAAGTTTAATACTTCCAATTCTGCAACCGAATTTTAGAGGCGCCTTCTAGCAGAACTGAAGTGTGTAAAAAATTGACTACAAGAGTAGCAATTACCAAAAACTAAACACAACAGCCTAGAGAGAAATTACTAAGTAACAATTTGCTGAACACAAATGTCCCTCTCACATGTATTTTCCATCTTTTCAAATAATGTAAGTTCTGCATCATGATTCCCTTAGTTTTCTTTTTCATTTCTCACTTTCAAAACTTAAAAAAAAAATGTATACTGAGCAAGATTAATCTGGATCATACGTTCCTTCATGCAGTCATTTTAATTCTATGAGATGGCAGTAATGACTAACACATCTTTGGAAAGTGGGTCTCACAACACAGATAATTACATGAAAATCTTTGTGTATGTATACACACACATGCACACAAAAGCATCCATGTCAGCCCTGGGGAAAAAACCCTAACCCAAACCAAAAAACCAAAACCAACAATGACAACCACCTCCCAAAACAAACAACAAAAACCAAAACAAACAAAACAGAAAATTTACCACAAAAACCTCAAATGTATTCTTAAAAGACTAATAGAAAAAGATCACAGAAATTCTGACAGAACATCTGATTACTGCTTCTACAGGTACAGTGACAGAATGAATCACTGTTGTCAAATTTCTTTCTGGCAGCATCACTGGAGCTATGGAGATCTGAATCAATTCCTGATTGAATTGTTTTTGAAACCTGGACCCTGGCTTTGTATGATGCGTGTTCATCTCTGAATTAACAGAAAGGAGAAAAATCCTATACAAGGAAGGTTTTTCTTTATACAGCTAATCACTAGTAGGAGGGAAACAGTTCTCAGACTTAGGCAAATATTGTTCTGTACACCAAGCCCATTTTAATGAGATTCTTGAAATAATAAGTGTATTATCACACAAACAGCATGCATTTCCCTTCATGTAACCTATTTAGAGTCAAGAAGTTGAACTTACATGCCCTCTTTTCCATTTTTTGCATTAAAAAAGGGCGTTTTCACAATCAGCCAACCACAACAGTCGTAAAATTTGGTTCATTAGATATCAAGAGGCATTAGCAAAGGCTAACAGTACTCAACATAACACCATACCTGAAAATAAGTTCAAATGTTCATAATCCAAACAAGTTATAAAATTATAGATTCATTTCAATTTAAAAGGGCTGCATGAAAGCATTTGAATGTGGCTAAAGCAGCAATCTAAGTCTATAAGAACACATTGTAAGGTGTTAAATCATGTATGTTTGGTTTTAATCACTAAAAATAACTATCTTCTAGAAGACTGTCAGTCTGGTTTTTTAATTTGCCATTTTTTTGAATCTGTCACTTCTAATAGAGATATATTTAGTTACAGTATACCCCTTGTATTTTGATGGAGACTGGAGATTCACTAATTATAATTAGCCTGACCAGTTATTCTCTTGAAGCCTGAAAATGGTAAACAGTATTTAAAATATCTTATATATGCTGTAGTTTATTAAATAACGAAGATTCATCATCTTCCTTTGCTATTATTGAAAACCTCCAGTTAAAAAAGAAATTTAACCCATTTGCTTTGCCCTTTAGTCTTCATTTACCTGTCAGGATGAATAGTAGAGAGCACAAAGACAAGGAGAATGACATCCAGGATCTCATCTGGAAAAGGATAGGGTAAAGCATCATCACACACATCATGAACAAAGGCAGAACACCAGGCTGAATTGTAGGACGAATGTGACTGTCAGGAAAAAGATGAAAAGAGGCACAGAGAGAACAGTAGTAGTTAATACGTTTACTGTGACTCAAGAAACATTTTTTCTTCAATTATTCTGCATTGTAAAACATCTCATATAAAAGCCTATTCTGTCCGGTATCTTACTCAAGCTGAGAAGCAAGATCACTGATGGTATTCATTCCTCTCTGCATACAGTATGACTTTGTTCTTTGGAATATTGAAAACTTCAGTTAAAAGTTGTCAAAGCCATCACATTCTTTTTCATGAAGATGGCTTCCTGGCAGCCTCCTGAATTACAGGCTTGTAAGGTACTCTAAAGCAAGTGCATGAATTACCTTTACCAGCTCCACTGCTCCTGAAGCAAAATCACAACAGTAGAGAAAGGTTCCAGGTGTATTGCTAGGAAAACAAAACCAACATCAGTCAGAAAATTATTAATGTATAAGATGAAAGTCTACATCAGTGTTCATGAAACTTCAGAGGGTTCTCTGGGGTTCTCCACAGGTTTGATCAAGCATGCTTTACTGATGTCTAGCACATGGAAAGGCACATAGGTTGTAATGAACCAACAGGGCAGACAAATTCATAAGAACACCAACAGACAGTTAGTACAAAAAGAATGATAGCCTTGTCAGAGAGGAAGCAAAAAGGCAAAGAAGAAAGGTCACAGAGGGCTGTCAGAACTGATGGCAATGTCCTGGTGCTGTAATGCATAAATGCACATTAATAGGTCACATTTTCTTATAGGAGCACTGCATTATTGGTCCATACATGCAGTCTAATTAGCAATATGATTTGGGAAGGGATGGAGAGTTGCAAAAGTCATCCAGTTCTGTAAAAGTTTGGGTTTTCATGTATCACCTTGCTGTTCTTTTGATTTGATTAAGCATTATTGATTATTGTACTACATTATCTCCTTTGTTTTCCAGCAAGGATGAGTAAGAATTTCCTGTAGCACTGTTTTCCCTTCTCTTCCCATCCAAGACTCAGCCAGCTGCAAATTTCCATGTACCATTCATCGGATACTAGCAATTCTAGGGAGAAGTATTTTCACCTCTGAAAGATAAACTGAGAAAGCTTATCTCACTTAACTCAATTTTGAGCTGAACTCAAAACTCACTGAGAGATGACCTCACGATCAACTCACAATCAATTTAATTAATTTAAAATATATTTAAGATTTTGGATCGATGGCTTCTTTAGAAGGGAATCAAACTCTGCCAGTGCCTGTAAGATCTCACAGTACGCACAGCTAAGCTAGTGACTTCTGGAGGCTCAACAGCAGAATGCTTCTGGAACAAAATATACTCCAGGCTCATTGCTGAGCAAAACCTTTATCAGCTCTGTGACCACCATGGGAATTGGTGAATTTACATATTTATTATGAATGAGGACAAGCAGCCAGGCTTTGGACCCTGTCAGTCCAGTGGGAAAGGTTAAGCTGATTACCTAACAGACTTGTTAGAATGCTGGGGTTTTTAAAATTTTTTTTAGAGCAGAATAGGAACTACATAAAGTCCATTTAAGACAAAGGCATGGTTTGATCTGGCTTGTGTTTTCATGACCCACTGTATTAAAAAGCACTAATTTAAATTTTAAGGGAGGCAGGGGGAAGAGTTTTGAGAGCTACTTTACTAACCTTAGAGAAATTTTCTTTTGTAGCCAGGGTATACTTGCTTGACACTGGCTTGATTTTACATGCATAGAGATATATTATTTTATATGCATGGAATTGCCAGAATGGCAATTTTTATATTATTAAATTCAGAATAAAACCAACTGTTCTATAATGCCAAGCCTGCCTAGAGAGAGGAGATCTTTCCATTAGGTCATATACAAGACAAGCAAGTGGTTCAATGCATCAACCAATGTGATTGACTGAAGGATTTACATATGAATAGAGACCTCCAGAAAAAATACCTAATGAGTAGATTCTTAATTGTCAGAAATGCCAATCTGTGATTAATGCCTCTTCTGAGGAAAACACAAAGGTTTGTCTCATCTTTTTCAATATAGCCACATATCTTTTCCTATACAGAGTTCCTTTCAAAATTTTCATATGAAACCAGGCTCTTTTCACTACATGGTGCCTAAAGCAAAGTGTTTGCTATGGGATAAAAAATGCATTGCTAACACTTAGAGATTTCATGTATGACCCTGGTGCATCACTCAATTCCTTCTGCTGTATTTCCATATCTGCAAAATGGAGTATTTTTGTATAATGGTGATACTAGCAACCAGAATTCATTGATAGAATAATGAACTCTGTTGTCCAAAAGCTCTTAAAAATATGAATAAAAAGAAATCTATTTCAACCCTGGAAGCATACATAGCCTTTCTGGTAAAACCTTCTTGCCTACGTGGATGGGAGGACAAGCTGTCATAACAGATTTTTCTAAAACTGGAAGCTAAGTGGATTAAGATGTTTCAATGAATTAAGTAATGTGATACAGGATTTGTGCCTTGACATGAAAACCACAAGTAATGTGACAAATATACCAGTCAAATCAGAAAAAGTAGAACTTCATTCCAATAGATCACACACCATTACCTACAGTCTCAGTAATTTTGGCCTTTGAAGAGATACCTGGTAGCTTTACAATGACATATAAGACAAGAGAATATTTCACCTGCCTGAGATCAACTATAAGAAATCAACCTGAATGCCCCCAAAGACAAACTTTGTCAGCAAACGTGACCCCCAAGACCTTGGTGGAGTATCCTGTACTGAGGCTACTAACATTATTTGTCGTCTGACACACTAAGAATCTTTGGGCAGTAAAATTGTTCATTCAACACTTTCTGCAGAACTAACCCAGCACCAACATTTAGTGAAAATGAAGATGTGAATACAACATTCATATTTGGAAATCCAACACTATGTACCATAGTATTTTCAGAATAGGAAAGACACTGTTTCCAGCTCCACAACCAACCTAAAATCAGAAGAGAAAGATAAAGTTAAAATAAATGAGCAAATAAAACTTTTGTTATTTTTTCTTAGATGAGTTGGCTAGTAGAACCCATTAGATTGAAAGTATGCTGGACAGAAGGTATGATCAGCTCATACCACAATTCTCAAATCATTTACATTATCATGTTTCCCCCAAAAAGTATTTCTAAAGTTAAGAGAGAATCCATCTCTCAAACTGCACAAGAAAATGCAATATTCTTGTCCAATTTCACTATTTTGAAAGAATGCAGCAAGTACTTGCATTTTTAGACAACACACTTAAACCTTTCCTTAGGCAATAAGAAACCCGACTTTAAATGAAAACGTAATCTGACAATCCAGCCCTATTCTGATTTGGCAAAAACTCTAAAGGGAAAACCAAGTCCAGATTTAGGTGTCTCTGTAAGTTTCTGCCATAAATGAATGTAGTATGTAAAATTCCAAACGCTTACTTTCTTGATACTTAGTAAGGGTCTTTATCAGATTTTTGAGTAATTAAGTGGAGCTCTGTATGATGGGCAGAACATTTACAGTGCATTACCTCTAATATTCGGTAAGTGGCATCACAACCAGGGAAGGATTCTACCTTGCCAAGTTCTTCTCCACAGTTTTTACCTTGAGGACTGTCAGTAAGAGCTTTCACTTGGTTTTTATTATATACATATCCTTGCACAGCAGTACAACCACCTCCATAACTTTTCTTCCAGTATTTTTCTCCTTCTTCCAACATTCCATTTTTGAGTGAAAAACTGTTGTCACTATTTATTTTTGTGTGTTCCAAAGATATTTTTTCTGTTTTGAACTCTTGTCTCTGTTTTTCTGGAAGAATTTCTGGAAACTCCAGAAACAGCCAATTGCGATCCTTGAAAAAGTTATTTTTATGTGTCTTGTAAAATTCATTCCAATATTTACTGGCTTCTCTCTCATATTTATCTGAAATTAAAACAGAACAAAACCTTGGTGACTATGAGCTTAGCCAGAAAATACTCTAAAGCAACATATAATGTGGACCTCAAATACACAGTTTAAAAATCCAGAGCTTCACACATTGGACATTTAAATTAAAACATATGGATTTTGTGTCTCACCTTGTGCTCAAAAAAACTTCTATGAAGGTTTAACTAGATTTTATGTCACTTAGGAAGAGGTAGACAGGCTTATTGCATTTTTAAAAAAATGTAGTGACATCACAGAACAGCACCACCAAAATACGCAATCTGAAGATTCTTAGACATTCCGCGTCTCAAATTATAAAACAATGCATCTTTTTAATTATTTAAGAAATAGTAAATTGAAGTTCTTTCATGCTTTACAAAATTCTGTAATCAATTGCAAATCTGTTGGTACCTCATCACCTCTTAAAAAAAAATTCCAGTTCTGTGAACTGAACTGATAAATGCTACTGCATAGCAAATAGATACTAATTCATACTTAACCATTCAACAGTACAGAAGGAACAGACTTGCTTTCTTATTTTTAAAACACTTCAGAGTCTTACAACAGACCTTTGTGTTCACTTTTAATTCACAAAACATTCTAACTGAGTGTTAGAATGTCAGAGTAGGACCAGAAGGGATTTCACAGAGTCAGGGAACTCATACCCCTTTTCCACACAAATCTGTCCAACTTATTCTTAAAATATCACCTTCTATATACAACTTTCTTCAGTAATATATTACAGTCCTTAGTTTTCTACACAGTTAGAAAACTTTTCCACTACCTAACTAAAAACTTCCATCTTGCAATTAGGTTGAGCAATTCTTGTCCCAGCTAGGGAGCAAGCAGACAAAGCAAAGATTACTCTCTTTTCTCTTAGCAACACCTATTTACATATCTGAAGTATTTTACTGTTCCTCCATAAACAACCTCTTTTCTAGATTGCCTAAACCTAACTCTCTTCTTTTTGATTTTTAGACTTACTGATAATTTCAATTTTTCTTCTCTAGATTCTCTCCAATTGATTTACTACTTTTGGGTGTTGTATTCTGGCAAAGCATTATCACTGCAGAGCAAAAGGAGTATTTTTGGAGGCTTACAGGTTATAAGCATGTTTATAACTCCCAGCTTGCCATTTTGCAACAGCGTGACACTGCTGATTCAGCTAGTGATTCACCCCAACTCTCAGATCTTCTTCTGCAAAATGACTACCAAGCCAATTGTTCCAAAACCTAGGGGTTTTTTCTCAAGGAATTATTCTGAAGCAAAGAAATCTGCACTAGTTTTTAGCAAATTTAGATATTTCAGATTATTTTTTCCCACTGCTTACAGATCTTTCTGAATCTTAATCCTGTCCTTCACCATACTTGAAACACCTCTTCACTTAACATCATCTTCAAGTCTCTAATTTCCCGAGGTCACTAATGAAAATACCAAGCAGAACTGGACACAGAATAAAACACTCCTCTAGCCAGCACAGCCTTCCATTCTGAAAGGATCTCTCTGGGCATTCATTCACCCAAAAGCAGTTTCATTAGCTCTCGCTTGCCTAACTTGCTTATGAAAATGTCAACTAAAGCAAGTCAGAAGCCTGACTAAGGATAAACTTCAGGATGTCTGCTGCTTTTCCCTTATCCCCAGGGCTTGTAACCTTCTCCAAGAAGGAAATTAGCTTGATTTTACATGATTTATTCTTGAAAAAAATATTTGTTGGCCAGTATTCATCTCCTTTGTTCTTCTGAATCCAAGCAAGCTCTGGATGTACTCTTCCAGTATTTTTCCAGGAATTGAAACTAATTATCTGACTCTTCTTTTTTTCCCACCTCCTTTTTAAAAAAGCAAATATTCTCTTTTCTGCTTTTCCACTCATCCATGTACTCTATGGATGTACTTTGTAACCTGTTCTTTCTCAGTTCAAGAACAAAATCTTTCCTCTTTTTCACTAGCACTAATTGTGCTAGCCACTGGACTGGAGCTAGCTAACCCTTTCAAAGGAAGGCTGATAAAAAGATAAGAATTACAGCTTTTCAGTGTTCTTTTGTTGATGGTTTTCCTTTCCTTATCACTCCCAAGTACCAAACCAAATCTTTTTTCTTGTTTTTTCCCCCTGTTTCCAAAGCATTTGCAGAACTATCTTGCTACCTTTGATATCTCTTGCTGCAGAAGTGTACCTCATATAATGTGTTGCCTTTCTTATTTCATTCTCACACAAACACATTAATTCTTCTAATATAAATGCACAGAGTAAATGCACAGTGCACTTCTCCTACTACTCTCTTTAAATCTTAACATATTATTTCCTAAATTGCTACAGCTTTTCAGAGATAAACAAGGCTGAGAATTATCATTAGAGGCACAGACAGGCAGTGGGAAGTGGTAAGGAGGTGGCAGAATGCCTTGTCCTAGAAATCTGCATAATGTTTTAAAATTAACATTAATACATCTAATTGTATTATTAAAGGGCAAGACCCAGCCATGTAATTGTAAAGGCCTGTTTTATATTAAAAATTCAGAGTTGATTAAGGTCATATATCAGATTTCAATAGTTTAAGTTGCACATTTATAGATTTCTCAGCTTCAGTATAAATACCAAAACCCCTTATAGTCAAAAGGTTCTTTCATTATTATCACCCCTAGATATAGTCACTATTTTCCTACAAGTTTGCTCAGAACCTTTGTACTTAAATTCATATCAAGTTTTCCAGATTTCAGAATTGTAGGAAAGCAATAGCTAAAGTGAGCCTTTCAATCTGTGTTAGTATGGAATGACATGGGTTCAAGTGAAGGAACACTTTACTTTGCATTGTTGCACTGGTAACTTATGCATCTCTGCCTAATGACATGCATGCAGTATTATCAAACTTTTATTTCATTTTGTGTATTTAATTAGCCTACCCATTAAATTTTCCAAAGCACGTGAAAAATCACATAATTAAAAAATAAATAAACTTCCGAGAAAAAAAACAAACCAAACAAACAAAAAGAAACAACAAATAAAATAAACAAACAAAAACAAAACACTAAAACAAAAGAACCAACCAACCACAACAACAACAATTAAAAAAAACAAAACAAAAAACACCAAAAAGCAAAACCCTTTTACTTTGTCAAACAATTTTTCTCCGTAACAGGATCTTCCATTGCTAGCTAGCAAGCAAGCATGCCTGAGAAGAAACTGCACATGCTAATAATAAATCAAATTCCTAAAGGTAGTATCATGAGTTCATTCAGCTTCTCTTGCTTTAAAAAGCCTCACTAGAGCTCTTCTACTTTAGTAATATAACAGCGTTGTTGAAATCTGTCTTTTTTCCCCTTACTGTAGTTTTCAAGACCCAAGATAACCTGCTCATTAGCCTTGGTCTTGCTCATTGTTTACACAAATAGGCCAAAATGTACTTCCACTTACAGAAGGAAGCTGAAGCTTTCTGAAGGAACACTATCAGCAATGCTCACCTATTCAAGTTCTAAACAGAGGGGCATTCATAGGAAATGTCCTTGGATTCTTGTTTCATTGCAATAGACAAATGCCTGATTATCCCATTTCTCACCAGCACAAACTAACTTCTAATTGATTGAAGATGCAGAATGAAAGGTTCCATGAACCACACAGTCACACAGCTTACTTTTCAATTATGAGCTCTTTTTCAGCTTTTTATACAAATCAAATGAAGATATTAGACATAATTTTTGAAAAACGAACACTGTACTCCTGTATGTAGATAAAGAATGTGAGAGGTAACAGAGAAAGGCAGGTTGACAATCTCAGAGTATTCAAGGTGATGAAGGGCACACAATGCAAGGCACATTCTCAGGTAATTCAAATAAACTCCAACAAGTGCCTTAGTTACACCAAGGCATAGGATCATAATGACACTATCTGACAGATTCACCACATGCTAAGTAAACTGAGGCACGGGATATCCAAGTAGCCATTTTCAGAACATCTTTCTAACAGAACAACAAATTTAGGAATCCAAAGAATAGGAATCTAGTCTTCTATGTTCCTCTCAAGTTGATATTCCAGGTTTAGCATTCATAACTACCCTGGAGTTTAGTCTAGGGTTTAGTTTGCCAGTTTGAACCTGGAGCTATCACTCTTCAGAAACCCAGAAAACATTAAATTTCCCTTCTGAAGACAGGCACAAAACTCCTCATTCCCTTACAGAGCAGACTGTGAAGGATGTATTGGAACACCTTCCATACAAAGTGAACACATTAATTCCTGAAGCACCCCCAGCTCAGCCTGGCAAAGGCAGCAGGCTGGGACCAGTTGGGACCACTGCACCTTTCCTGGCATTTAACCAAAATACAGTGCAAGGTACAAACACAAGCTCTCTAAATAGTTCAATAGTTTGAATATCGTACATGGGAATCTTCATCCCCAGCACCCTTGCAAATTCATTCCCTTTAATTTTGTAAAAGCCTGTGTAGTAGAAGTTGTATTCTGGAGGACTGCAAAAGGAGTCAGAACAGCTGCACCATACTGATGCACTTGTTTCACATTGAGTCTATTGCCACCCTAATTGCAAAATTGTTCAAATAAGTAGCTGTATTGTTAGAAAAACACACTGTGAGACCTTTTGAGGAAACAAAGGGAAAAAAACCCAAAATTAATCAAAAATTTAGACACAAAAATGTAGAAATAAAAAGAGTGTTCCTGAATTCTACAGCATCTTCAAATGCTTTAATAAAGAGAATTAAAATAAGAATTTTTATACCATTTGGAATTTGTTACCTTGGTCTTCCAATTGAACTTTCACAAGGGAGTTCTCTGCTGCTTTTTTCTTGGCATTCTCCTCTTCTTCTTGTGACCATTGCATGTGGTCCCTACAGAAGGTAGTTGAAGCACCAGCTTTTTAATAGGGTTTTTCATAATATTTTTCCCAGGAAAAAGAGTCATGAATTAGCTACACTGTCTCAAATACCCTTTTTTTAAATTTTTTGAGTCTGAGCAAATGACCACAAGGAGACTGACAGTTAAAACCTAAGTTTCCGTGTATTATAGATAAAAATTCATTACTAATTAGGTAAGTGATTAAGAAACATGTCCCATCTGCAAAGAGGCTGAAGTAGAATGTATTTCTTTTATTAATAACAGGATATATCTTGCAAATTAAGTGTGTTTACAGAAGTGTATTTTGAGTGTCCCATTAGAACTGTATTTAGCTGAATACTATAATACACCTATCAACAAACACCCTAATGCAAGAAACATCTCACATTAATAGTGTTTATGATGACGAGCTAAGGACTAGCAAAGTAATCAGCTGTTCTGAGGGAGAATAATCCACCTATTCAATTGGAACACATGGAACTAATAAACAGGATTTTACTTTTCGGGAAACAGATAGGTAACATTTTTTAAAAAATAGAATGAGACATTTGTAAGAAAAGTCAAGAAATGCTGCAATATTTCCAAAGTCTATGCCATCTACATTTGTGTAAAGTGGTTACCTAAATGTTATGTTAATCTGTGGTCACAAAACCAAGCCCAGATCTGACTCTGATGACTAAACTGCCTTCCCTGCAGATTCTGGTTTGGATCAGACCACAATAGGAAGTGCCCAAAAATGTGTTGCAGAACATTTTCAAAAGCCAGTCAGCTGTCCCTCCAAATTGTCCATCTGAACAGATTAAATTAGATAATGTAATCCAAGTAATCTATTAGATCCTAATCCTACTGCAAACAGCTAACTGAAAGCCCATGACTAAAATTCCGTTGGTTATTATGGGAAAAGGAAGAAGGTGCCAACTTGAAAAGAGTTGGTTGTCTCTAAAAGCTAATGAGCATCTTCCTTTTCCGTACTTGGTGACATATAGGTAATTTAATTCTTAGACCTTCACCGTTCCTCTTTTGTTAATCGTGAGAGACTAATTGGTATGTATTTGTCTGCTTGCCTCAGACTTGATTTCCGCCTCTCTACTGAAATATTTCTCATTATTGTCCCCAGCAGGTTGCCTCTCCCCTTCCTGTATTTGTTCATATACCAAATGTTCCTGTACAGTGTCATGGCTCTGACAGACACTCTGCAGTAGAATTAAACTGAATGATCAAAGCATTACCAGGCAGACATTGTCTTGGAAAGACTTGCTTGCCTCACTGCTATCACCAGTTTTGACCTCTCCTATTCCAGCAAGATGAAACCAAGGACTATTCAGATAGCAATAATACACAGTCAGTCCTTCTGACAGATGACTTGCTGCACTGTAATCTTTAGCTGATCAATTTTAATCCATCATCACGTGTCTGTCAGAGTCCTTAGGGGCTCTACATGCAATACTAAAGGTGCCTGAAGCCCTCCATCTTTATGAACAGCCTTTTTTTTCCCCTCCTTGGAAATTCATAAAGCTCCTTTTGGTGCTTTTGTAGAAATTTATATATGGTAGATACCAAGTAATACTGCTGCAGCAGTTCTTGATCAAAATCTACAGAAGAGGGGACATTGCATGCAAACTATTTACATAGTATGGATGCTTCAAAGAAGGCAGCTCTTTCAGCAATCCTAGCTGGTAGGAACACAGAATACATAAGAGTTCTAAGCACAGAAGTGTTTAAATACGTAAGTGTTTTAAGCTGAACACTGAGAGCACTGAGAGCAACAAAGCAAACTATCAATTTTAACCACACCAGGAACTGTTAACATGAGTAGGCCTGAGATCAAACAATGATCTGAATTTCAGTTCAGCCTATTCAACTTAGTTCTTTTCCACTAACTTGTTTGCTAACTTAGGGTTTAATTATCTCTGTGATAAGGTAAAAACTCTGTCAATTATTGACCTGAATAGAAGCAGGCATTTTTTGCTCCAATGTTTAGCATCATTCATTACTTCTCTCTCAAGATGACAGAAAAGCACCACAATAAACATCTACGGGATTAGTTCCCAAATTTAATTTACTTAGTATTTCTAGCAGCAATGGTGGCAGCTCTTGGCTCTCTGCCAATTCACACAAAAAGAATGCCACTTTATGAACTATCAAAGATGATGACTGGAAAACAAAAGGACATCATACATCAATGTTAGAGAAGATGAATATCCTATGCTCACCCTGTATAATCTATTTAGCACTACCACCACTCATCCTAATTCTCCTCATCTCCCTAGAGAGAACCCTGCCAATGCAGTGAGCTTCAGAAACAAGGACCTACCCCACATCATAGCCAGGTTCTTGATTTATCAAGAGCACCACAACTTCCACGCACCTCTGCTTCAATTCAATTTCACCTGTTTTCCCATCTGAGCTACACAGATTCATCTGCAATCCACTTTCTGAACAATCCTGTTTCTTTCACTTCCATCTTCACAATCCATCCCAACTACCTGCCTCAAAGTTTGGTAACTCTGTGTTAGACTGTCACCAAAAGGTAGCAGGAAAAGCTAAAGCTACACATGATTAATTTTTTTGAAGGAAAATATAAAACAAACAAACAAACAAAGTTTCATCAAAAACCAATGTTACAGAAAAATGGTGGCCCATTTCTTAAAATCTTTTCCTACCTTATTATATTGCCTACATTTCAATCAGCATTTACACATGGATTCATCAACCCAGCAGGAAGCACTAAGCCTGGAAGATGCTGAAGAATTACACTGCATAAACATTTATGAAACACAAAATTTACACCCTTAACACAATATTCAGGCAGCTTCCAGCTTCCTTTTCCAAGGAAGTATAGCCAGCTCCAAATTTAGCCTTAAAGTGGTAAGTGTTAGGGACCACAGCTTGGGGACATCTAGGTTAGAAGTAACAGGTGACAAATCCAGTCGAGTACCTTAACTAATGAGTTAAGCCCAAATTTAAAGACTAAAGAGTAATGAACATCTTAGTTTATTAAAAAGAAAATCTTCTGCATCATAGTCTTAAGACCTTTTATTCTTCAGAATATTGATATAGAGAATCTTTTAAAATAATTTTGATTACAAAGCAAAGTAGAACAATAAAATGGGTTATAAAAAATATTTTACAACCCCTGGCAAGTTAAAAGCTTGTCCAGTAATTTCTCTGACAGCTAACAGCAGAGGACACTTCTAAGGACAGTAAAAGAATTGCAGATTACTTCTATGAAGTCAGCTTAGGTCCTGAACTGTGTCATGTTACTCCTATGCTATATTACCCATTGGTTATTGTTAGCCACATCCAGGCCGTTTTCCTAATTTTGCTAAGCCTTTGCTCTCAAAAATTGTGACAGAATTCAAAAACACATTAAAATTTTGTAAGAAGTAATTTTTAAAATAGTTTCTAAATTTCCCACTTCTCAACAAATATTCCTTGAGTTTAATGATGTACTTGAGGAATAGAAATTCCTGGTCTCCCAAATATCTTAGCTAGATATTTGGGAGACCAGATATTCTACTTTCTAAATAGATTAAGATAATCCTCTGTCCTTCTAACACTTTCTGTATCACTTACTGTTTTGTGTTCATCTACATTCCACAATCAAAAACCTCAGGCTTTTCACTCTCACTTTTCCTGCTGTGTTGACCAGCAGTCTTGCTCTTTTCTGAGCACCCATTAATCACAAAAGCACCTTTTAGAGATGGAGATGTTGCAAATCAGGGCAATTCTTATTCTTGTCAGAATTTACACTTTGATGTCTTCTCTGCTATTACGTTGCTTATTTATGTTAAGATTCAATTTTCTTTTTTTGATAATTGCACAATGTGTGAAAATTTCTGCTGAAATACCTGTAACATCTTCAGTACACCTTTAGAAGAATATGAGTACTTTACATGTTCCTTTCAAAATGGTGTCAATTTTCGACTAGGGCACTAATCCAGTATGCAGTGTTATTGTACCTAGAAACTTTCTGCCATTTTAAATAACATGGACTATCTTATCTCTACATTCTCTGTCTCCTAATTGTTTACTGAGCCATAATAATATTTTGCCTTTCCCTCTTTGACTAACTATTTGCTTGGCAGTTGTTAATATAACTCACTGAGAGCTCATAACTGTCAGATTACTTGTGACAGTCTCAGGTTTCCTCTAGTGCTACCTTCACATATCTATTCTGGCAGCACCTTGTTTTATACACCCACACCATTATTCATCAGAGTGAACAGTATACAAAATTTTACAAAAATCAGCCCTGAAGAAACATCTCACCACATGTTATGCTCAAAGACCTTAGAAGGATCAGTTAAAATCCGTGATCCGAGTGGAACCGCTGGGCGTCTATTACTTTGGTGCCTGTGCTGCATCTTGGGTTTTTTCAGACATAAAGCAGAAAGCCTTGTAATGAAGTTCACTGTGTTGAGAGACCTGAAAACACATTTAACTCAAATTACAGTTTTGCAGTAACCTAATCGTTTATGTCAAATCACAAAGAATAGGTATAAGATTTACTAAAAATCATTTACTAAAATATCAATTCAAATGCTTTTTAGAAAATGGCAACATCCTTTCAGTGTGCTGAAAGTCCAAATAATCCCAAAGTAGACTACTGGAATAAAACCAGTCAAAAAATAAATTACCTGGTATCACTTCAAATTCCTATCAGGGAGGGGAAGGAGAAGAAATACACAATAAAACAATAACCCAAGACTGATATTGTACTTTTACGAACACAAGCAAGATATAATCAGTAAAGAAATCACTTCTAGTGGGTACGTACTGTCAGCAAAACTGGCATTTTTCACCCCACTCATCTTCTTCAAAAGATATCACTCTGGAACTGTGACTATGATTTTATGCTTTTAAAGAGGAAGTTAAATATCTTTTTTTAAGGGTATCCATAATGCACATAAAGCCTTCCAACTCTTCTGCCATGTATTCTCCTGATCCCTGTTAAATGCTGTCTTTGAAATTTAATGGTTTTACATGTTTCATTTCTATCAATGGAAATTAAAAAGCGATTCTGATTTTTCTGTTACATGTATAATTTTATCTTATATTGCTATATTTTACTTTATTTGGAATATCTTCATAGAAGATCAATAATGAAAGAAAACAAGTATATATAGCTAGTATTAGCATTTTTGGTGGGGGTTTTTTTTAGGCTTTCTATGAAACATGTAGGCTTTCTATGAGACAAGTAAAATGAAATACCCCTCCTACTACTTTTACCCTGATGGGCTTTTGTTCTTTTTTCCTTAAATTATTCTAAGTCCTATTTTTCCTGCCTTTCTTCTCCTCTTATTTTTGCAGTGCTGCTTCTGTAAAAACCACATATACAAATTTAATGCACTGGAAACACAAAACATAGTTACACAGGAACAGGCACAAGACACTAGCAAAAACATTCTGTGCAAATTGGTTGCAAAGCAAAGATTTTTATCTCGTGGAAAACAGTAGTATTTGATCACAAGCCTTGTACTGTGAATTGAAAATTATTAATCTGTACACATCAATACAAAGACTGGCAAAGGAATCACTTCAATTAAATGAACAATTCCTTATTTAACATGTACTTTTGAATGAGTCATGCTTTAAAAAGGGCATTGTTTATTCATTTTAAGCCTACAGAAAAAAAAAGGAAAAAAATATTAAAATTTTCTTTTATTTATCAAAGTTTAAATAAAATGGAGTTTGCCTTATGGTTGACAATGCCAAATAAAAGCACTGTTAATTTTGGCTGCTGAGGCTGCAGTGTTACCAGGACATGGAAGCATTGCCATACAGTGAAAATGTAACATTTAGGCTTACTAAAAAAATCAAAACTTCTTCTAATGTTAATGAGTTTATTGTGGCTTTTTTTAAAATGCGGCTCAGCAACTAAAACAATTCCAATTTATATTTCAATTACTACAAGTTGTTCATGGTTTTCATTTGAAAATATGCATGCATTTTTAATAACATAATCCATAATTATTAACATATATGAGATAGAATGAAATAATAATTATGAGACATGAAAATTAAGACATCACGACAATTTCTGCAAAATGTGTTAAATAAAAGCAATGAAAAATAAAATTCTTGAAAATGAAAACAAATAGAAAGTCCTCCAAAACCCCAAACCACAATCCAAAATTATTATTATTATTAAATTATAGAAACGCTTGGATAAAGATTTCATTATTATATTGTAAACTGTTTACAAATCCTCTTCCTCCTTCAATCATTTGAAAAGACCTGAGTTAGTATCTTGCATTTCCTGTGCCAGCAATGATATTCACCATAAAATACAATGATTCAGCTGCTAGGCTAGTCACATAATTTTTCTTGGCTTTCTAAATATCTCAATAAGAACATGAAAAGATGCACAGATGGGAACTATAGTCAGATGACTAAGATGATCTTACATCAGTAAAATCCACACATGCAAGCCTTTCTATGAAAAAGTAAGCCTTTGAGTGATAATTGAACAATTTTAGCAGATAAATTCTGAAAATGCAAGGCAAGTGGGGTAGGTGAGGAAGTTTACTGCTGCAATCAATGTTAAATGTGAATGAATTCTCTTGAGATATGCATGCATATCCCTGAGAGTTAGAAGAGATAGAAGTCATCCACAGATCATGTGATTAGTGGGCAACATGGCTACTAAAAGCTCAAAAAGCATTAAATCACTTGTAAGCCTAAATTACATTTTCTGAAGTGAGTCATTGCTCGATTGTTTTAAGTGAAGTTTGTTAATGAAACAGGCAAACATCCTTTCTTGTTATCAGGTAGGATGATCATACCCTGAAGTTATGACAGCAAAAAATATTGCCTGAAAGAATTAGGAGTTCTTTCCCTGTTCATAGTCACAGGTGGGAATACAACAAAACCAAAAGAAAGGAACTAACCTATTACTTTTGTCCAAGAACCTAATTTAGTGAACTTATTGGATGAAAATATTTTGATATTCAGCTGACCTCTGACTACAAATCTAACAACTTCTTCCATCTCCAATCACTAAGCCTACTTGTAGAGTCTCTGTTAAGAAGACAAAAATAGCCTATATCAGGAACAGTATGTGCAGCTTTTGTTACATTCCTACAGAGAAGTATTCTGGAAAAAATTAACTTCATACAATTACTTCTGCTTGGTAGCTAGAAGCTTATCTAGATGACATTTGACCATTAATCCCCAATGCTCTTCTGTAAAGCCTTGCTAATCTATATTATCACCTTCAAACCCTACCAAAACTCAAAACACCTTACACAAAACAGATGCAGGTAGGGACAGAAAGGAAAAATTCAACCTAATGGTAACACAGAAGGTATAACCATGAATTACCAGTGGCTGTTTTTAAAATACATGCATATTAATATTTATTAATATTTCCAATCTAGGTGGGGGTGACTTTACTGTCAATCAGACTCATTCATTAACTGAGTGCTTAATGAATTCTATTTGACCAAGTGACTAATCATGTCCTCTTGGAGCTTTGTGATTAGTTTTTTAATTACATACATCCAAGAAATTGTGCACATTTGAAACAACAGGGTATTTCACAACTTCTTAAACTCAGCAGACCTAAAAACTTCAACTGTTTTCCTTTCTCATGCCCCAAGAACAATGCAGACCTCCCTGCGAGCATACAGCAACTTCAGTAAAACTGCTGCAGAGCAGTGCCTCCCAGGGGAAAAGCAAAACAAAAGAAAAATTATTTTGAATTATTGTGACTCCTATAGAGACAACAAAGTTAAAATTAGTTAAAAAGCAAAACAGATTAAAAACAAACAAACAAACCTGCCCCACCAGATATGATTTTAATCACATACACGTGTGCTGAGTGAGGAGTGCCTGTTTGCCTGTTTTTCCACAAGCTGTGAGGTAGCCTGTTAAAAATAGTTGAGCAAAGAGGGAACAGTTTATGCAATGAGAGAGAAGGGGAGATAAATCCTGCAGATTTACTGGAAACATTTACTTGAATAATCAAAGAAGGGTTCCTTGTTACTCCGCACACCCTCTGCTGGCTGCTACTTACACAGGAAGGAGGAAAACGAAAAAAAGAGCTATTGAGACGTTATGTGTACGTATACACACACCCTTACAAAGTGAAAATACATCGAAACCCCCAAACGCAATCACTTAAACTATCTTAGCCATACTATTTACAAAATACCGAATATTTAAATATTTATTGCCTAACAGAAGATTATTTGTCTCAACACAAACTATGGGTTTGGGGTTTTTTATGAAAGATGATGTGAATTGAGATAGAGCAGCACGAATTTTACTGTCTACAGTTTATATTCAAGAACCTCATCCATTTAACATTCTTGCAGAACTCTGGATGTCCATGTGGACTTTGGTGAGCTACAACCTGCCCTGCCAGTTCTGAAGTCACTGTCGATGTTGCAAAACCACCGGACAGTAAACGCCACTTACTGCCTTAATCAGCTCTTTGAAGGACCAGCTGCCTTATATTATTTTTATTATATTTATGTTTAGCTCCCTTCAAGCAATAACTGCAAAGCACCAGAAAGTTAAAGGACTCTCTCTTTCCTTCAGTACCAGTGAAGATTCAAGGTTCCACTCAGATCCTGAAGAACACATATGGGCACACAAAAAGATCAGATTTGATCATTTGATTACCCCATTTGGGCGTTTGGCGTCTGGCAAGGAAGAGAAGCAAGCCTGTCCACAGACTTCAGTTGCTCTGCCGGCAAGTAGCGATTGTTGACTGTGACAACATTTGGGATGTAGCTCTAAAAATATAAAAATGAAGTGTCATACATCTTAGGAAATTTCTGTTGGAGATTTAAACGGGTTTCAACAAGTCCCTGAACCTTCCCCCCAGGTACGGATACACTTAATCCCACATCGCCGTACCCAAAAGGCTCGCAGGCGGTGCCCACAGGCTCGCAGGCGCCAAGCCGTGTGCGTTCACCCCCGGGAATGCCCTGCGCCCAGCCCCGACGGCTGAGCTCTACAGCAAGAACATTTTAAAAGAAAGAAGATATCAGTTTTCACTTCTCCTTAACTAGCTATCACTAACAAAACCTTCCTGCCTTTATTTTAAAAAAATAACGGGTAAGATGCTTCCATCTGTACGGCCCGCACGTCGAGCGCCCGCATCGTTCAGCGCAGGATCGGCGGGGAGCCCGGCCGGGGCAGAGCTCCTGGTGCGCGGGCGGCTCGGCGATAGCGGCCTGCGGCTGCTGCGACCATTCTCACCAAGCCCTGCGCAGCGCCTGCTCCTGCCCGACCCTCGGAGCGGTGCCTTATCAGCGCCAAAGCCGCAGCACTGCCATGGGAGAGGCTGATCCCGCTTCGCCCACCACCCGCGGGCACCACGCTGCCGCCTCGCCCGGCCCAGCCCGGCCCGCTCAGCGGGGCACGGCGGGAGCTGAAGTCCGGGCGCACCTCGCGATTCCGCTCACGGAAAAACTACAGTACCCGGCGGGCCGCGGGGGAGGCGGCGCAGGGCTGTCCCCGCCTGGCGGCTGCGGAAACCGGCGCTGCGGCTACCGGGGAGGCGCGGAGCGCTGTCGGGAGGCCTCGGCCCGCCTTACCCGCGAATCAAGGAGCAAGGGTCCTTTTCCCGCTTCGCCTCTCGCCGGGCAGGGCGGGGGGGTTTGAGATAAACCCGGCGCGGGCCCGAGGCTGCGAGGCTGCACGCCCTGCCGAGAGCGAGCCTGGAGCGCGGTAGAAAGGCGGTCCCGCCCCGCGGGCCGAGAGTATGCCCGCAGGCGGCCTCGGGCGGGGGCAGGGCCGGCCTCCGGGCCTGCGGGGTGCACAACGTCTGCCGCCTTCTCACCCGCAGGGCCCACGGCTTCTATGCCAGAGATGCTGGTGTGGCCCACAGGAAGAACCTGGGACTCCTCCGAAAGATCATGTGTCAGGTAATAAATAGGCTGCGTTTGGCTCTGGCTGCAGCTCTGCCGGTTCGTGCTTTCAGCCGAGGGGCAGAGTGTCAGTCCTCAGCCCTGGTGTTCGAGAGGCCCCCGGTCACTGGAGTCTGGGGAGAAAAAAAGTGCAGTTTTGATGAAGAGAGTTAATAATGGTTAAATTTATTTCACAAAACTCAGACCTAGAAATGTAGAGAGGATCGTGCTGGGCAAAATCTGCAGAGCCACTTGTATATCTAAAAATTGTGTTGGAAATAAACTTTTATTATATCACCTATTTCCTTAAAATGGCTTCATATTTAGTACTAATTTTAAATTCTTAGTGCTTCGTGTTAAATTTGAAAGGAGTTTGCATAATAAGGTAATCAGCAAAGATTTTCAGGTAAACCTAACCCCAGTTGTCAATGAAATTGATGTTACAGGACAAAATAGGAATTAAACCAATTACAAACTGAAGTGAATTCTTTATTTTTCAGTCAAAACAAATACTGCTTTCATACCGTAGTTGATAGAAACATATTTGAAAAGAATGTGGAAGTGAATTGATAATTATCATACATTGAAAATACATTTATTGGAAGTTAGCTAAAGTGTCTGCTCATGTAACTAGATCAATAGGCACGCAAGGTTTACTGAAATAAAAATAAGTACATCTGACATGCGCTTCTTAAAATTTTCTAAGATTGGAACCTTTGTTAATGGTATAGAGCTCCTGATATCTCAAATGCATGCAGGAAACTTTAATGTGAACAGTTTATTTCATTAACGTTGTGGGTGCTTATAGCAAATAACTGTAAATACAGGTTTCTATTTTTCACACCAAACGCCACCAGCAGAATGGAATTAGGTGTTCAATAAATCAAATTACATATAAAAAAATTCTCTGCATATTTATACTCTGGGGAGTTTAGTCCTTGATTTCAAAAGTCACCATGGAAGTTTAGTTGCAGTTTTAATGCAGGCAAGTTAATGACAAAATATTCCTTACCCCTGCTGGCCATAATAGCTAATTAAAAAAATTTGTATTTTAAAAAAGACAATATTTTCATATAAAAGGTCTGTTAATTTCATTTATAAAAACCAAATAAGATTCTTTCTTGTGTATTCAGCAGTAAAGTTTTAATTAATGTAAGTTATTAGTTGTAGGAGAGAAATAAAATATTTTTCAGAAGCAAAGTTTGTAACAAACAGCCATCACTGTAAAACTATTATGTTTCAGGAAAGTACTAAATTCAAGAACGTTTGGACAACTCATTCTGCATCTCCTATTGCATATGAAAGAGGAAGAATTTACATGGACAATTACCAATGCTGTATTACCAGGTAATAAATTTATAATTATGAGGTACTGACTTACAGATTTGAGACTGATTCTGTGTTATATTGCTAGCTTTACTCATAAAAACAGCTGCTATGGAGTTTACTTGGGAACAAAAAATAAGCAGGTGATAAATCTTTGGTTCACAATCTTTGAGTTACATTTAGATGCTGTTCTATCTTCATGTGACACCTACTTTGGTAAAAGAAAAGCCTGATCTTTCTGGTGCAGTATAACCATAGTTTTCAGAGCAGGAATGGAAGATGAACACAATTTTCTAGTCTTGCACTAAAAAGCCAAATGAACAGTAATTCTTTGTAGTCTGGCAGGTAAGCATTGTGCTAAAGAGTGTGTCACAGAATCAGCCTGTGTAACAAGCTTGGTACTATGTGCATTCTGTATAAAAGAAGTAAATTAATCTTGATGTAAAAGTACAGTCTGCAGTACGTGCTGATTTTTGCAAATGTATTTTGTAGATCAATTCTCTGATCTAATATGTTTTCCTGTTCCATGATCAGTGGCAGAGACATAGGTTAGGAGGCAGCACATGATAGGGTGGAGGATAGGAAATCTGCGTGCACCAGCCCTTGTCCCTTGCCTGTCCCTGCTGTGAGGGAAGTAGCACGGACTTGGAGAACTGCATTGCTGAGGAAGTTGTGGACAGAGCAGTTTTGAGATAATGGCATATGATACATAAAAGAAAAACTACTCTGTCAGGGTAAACCACTAAGAGTTAATTAAGTTAATCTATCACCCACAGCTGAGATCTAAATCTGCTTTTATTCCTACTTTGTCTGAATGTTTTCAGTACTGGGTTAACCTGTCTAACATCTTTCAGATTTTTCTTTGTCTCATCCTCTCCCAGAGGGAAAAACTGTGCACAGTACAAAGCTTTTATTTTGTTGCCTTTTTCCCAACCTGGAAATGAAACCCAAGATAATTTTAGTAAGGAGGTAATATAAAAGGGGATCTTTAGTGAAGGCCTTCAGAGGTAGTTACTGAAGTTAGTAAAGGCCTTCAGAGACAAAAGTCCACCCCTACCGGGATGAGTACACATTTATAGGTTTTAGGAAATAAGCATAATTGATGCAAAACACCACTTAGGAGAGCAATTGGTGATGGAATTCCCCCTCTTCCCCATCAGTCAAGCCCCTTCTCTGGAGCCCCTTCAGCAGTAGTTGTACTTGTCCATGAGAATGTGTCTCAAAGAGTTGTTCTTAGCCTTGTTCCCAGGAAGAACCAAGAGAACACTGGAGCTTTGTACTGCCCAGGGCATGGAGCTCTGGAATTTGTCTTTCTGCTTAAGGAAAGGCCATGAAAAAGTCCAGAGAAGATTAGCTACTAATACAAGAGGTGACAGAGTTAGAAATAGATGTGTGAAGAATACAGAGTATATATAAAAGGAAGAAAGGCAAGACCCAAACGCCATCGATTTTAATTAGTAAAGTTTTTTTTAATATCTGAACATGACACCACACCTTTGTTATGAAAGGCAGCATTGGAAGAACTTGAGGGGAAGGTTCCAGGATGATCATTAGTTTCTGAAATATGCTTTCTTGTGAATGTATATCACTAGAGCAAGAATGTTACTATTAAGTTTGTTACTTAAAAATAACCAACCTAAGAGTAAACCCAAAAATAAAACCAAAAAAAAGCAACCAGACCAAAAGATTTAGAGAAGGTTAGCATTTAAATATCACATTATATTAACTATTGTTTGTTAGGTCTTATTTTGACAGCAATTTCAGGTATATTTACAAAGTAAAAGAAAGGTGTTTAGATTTCTGACCTGCATAAGGAGAAGGCAGGATTTATAAAAATGCGTGAGATGACTTGTTGATAGAAAGTGGTCTACAAAACAGACTAATGATTAGCCATCATTTTCCTCTAGCATTGCACAACAGCCAAGACTAATTTATCAAAAGTCAAAGTGTGCCAAGTCTGAAAAAATAGAAGATGCTTTATTATTGGAATGCCCACTGGTAAGATTACTTTTTACTAGAGCATTTTTGTGCAAAACACTAAATTAATATATTTTGATGAAACATTTAGAATGGAGTGCTTTTTCCTTCCAAACTATTTTCTCAATGTTTTTATGGTGTTAGGTTATTAAAGGTTTGCAACATGTGCATTATTGATATTAACTGAACATTTCCAGATTTGCTTCTCTGAATTTCTCAATAGTGCATTCAAATGCTTTTTTCGTAAGCTGTCATGGAAGATTTTAAAACCAGTGCTTTTATTTTTATGCAACTAATTCTTAATTCCTTACAAAATAAATTCTACTTATATTTTTCTTTATTTTTTAAGTGGCAAGGTCAGTAGCTGGGAATTTTAGTTCTCTTCAGATCTGTGAACATCAGAACAAAAGGCAGATACACTGGAGGCCCATTGAAGTGACCCTGACCAAAAACTGTTTTTCTGTTTCTACGTGATAATTACATCATTTCTCTCCTTCAGCCAGTATCCACAGAGCTTAGAAATATTAGCCCTATCCTTGAGGTGCCTAAAACTAAAGCAGTGTAAATGCCATTTGTAACAGTTACTGTTGAGTTAACACTGAATATCTTATTTTGAAATACTTAAACAATTTTCTTTTCAAGATTGATATTAATTAGATTAATAAGCAGTTAATTTTTGCAAGGCAAGGATTTTTTAAAAGGTGCCTTTCCTAGAGAAGGTAACTGTCTTGCAAAAAGAGTGGCAGCAGATTATTTATGTCATAGGTTATTATTTGGCATGGACATGAGCTTAGAGATACTGATCTGATTAGCAGGCAGCTTTCCTCCTTCAGTTTTGAGGAATGTGTATTTACTTTCGTGTTCTTCTGACTGTGCCAAAATGTTTTGTATCCTCCTGATACAAACTTTTTTTCTAATAGCCTTTTTCTATGTAGGGGGAAATGCTACCGAGTCCATCAGATTATAAAGCTTCCCTGATAGTCTTGACAGTGCAGAACTGGCTTCTACGTCTCTCTGCTGATAGTGGAGAAGTACTGGAAAAAGTGTATCTTGCTGGTTCCTGTTGCAAATTCTTCAGGTATTAAACAACTAGGCTTTATATCATTAACAGTCAGTAGTAGTAGTAGAGTGGAGAAGGAGAGCTTAATATAATTAACTGATTAGTACTGTAGAGGAGAAGTGGAATCGTGTTATTTTAATTCTAGCCTATGGCTGACAACAGGCTTGTTAATCTAGAATGTCACCTGGAGTATTGTTCCTGCATGCTCTTACTGGTAGAAAAATGTCATACTTAAGTATTATGGGGTCAAATTTGCTATCAACTTCCACAAAACCTAACCTACTATTTGCATTCCTCTGACAGCTTTACAGCCTTTGGTATTGCAATAGCAGCATACCAGGAGTGGACTGTAAGAGCTGAACAACAAACGTGATCAAATATATAAACAATATGTTTGAAATCTGAGCTGGATTTAATTTGCAAATTTTTCTTTTAAAGCAGGGCAGTTACTGCTTCTGGTAAACTGCTTCTTTTTATTATTTTTCAGAAAAAAAGTGTTTTCTTTAGGATAAGAAAGTGGTGATTATGAAGGGAAGGAGAAAAATTAAGATAGTGAATATTCACACTTTCCAAATTTTTCTCACAATCCTGTATGAAATAAGTCATTTCTAGTTCCATGGATTTCTTCATTACTGCAAACAGCAATTATCTTGAGCACCTCTTCCAAATCAAATATTGAAGTTTGCCTGTGCACAGGAATCTGCCTAATTATAGCTGATTATATTTTGTGTGAAATAATACAATAATAAATGGGTTGTAAGTGATTAAGACAGGGCTTTCTTGTCACAAATAGGTATCTGAGCTGGGATACTCCTCAAGAGATAATGATTGTAAAGTCAGCTCAGAATAAGCTCCCTGCAGCAGCACGACAGGTAAGTGTGATGAAAACCTCATTTTTAAAACATTGATCAAAAAAAATTTACAAGCACAAAGATGGGCACATTATACTTGGTTATTATGGTAGAAGATAAAGGTGTCCTACCTTTAATAACTACATGCAGTATTGTTCCTTCTTAGGCAGGAATCCAACAGACTGTATTGTTTTATCTTGCTGTATTCCAAGTTTTGCCTCTTTCATTCATTGGAATGCTGGAAATAAACAAAAAGGTAAGTTAATATATCTCTAATATTATGTAATCTGTAATGTAATTCAATGCAGCTGTAGTTTAGGCACTTATTTCAGAATTTCAGAAGTCATACTTACAGCTTGTTAAAGTAATTGAAACATTGATTAGCAGCAGTGTTCTTGTGTCTGATAGGGGTGTTGGGGCAAATATTCTTAATTCTGATGACCAGAAGAGAAGATACAAATGGATTCTGTTGCTGGGTTATTCTTTGATATGCAGCAGGGCTTTAGCCTTTTCTTAGAGCAATCATAAGGATTAGAGAACCCTAAAGTGTTTGTACACTTCTTTTCGCCTCCTTAAAGAAAGACAGAGGTGCCTCTTACCCAGCCCTAGTAATAGTCTATGAATTCTATATGCAGTTACAAATGTTTCACACTTTTTTTGTCACTGTTACTGAATGAAAAAAGTAAATATGTCTTGCTTTATCAGTCAAGAAGGAACAACCTGAGTTCAGTTTCTGACTTATAAATGTATATCCTTGGGAAGAAACTTTTAGCCAGATTGTTATTTTTACTGTTTTATATTAAGACAGAAAGCTCTGGGTACAACTTACACATGAAGCAGTATAAACATGCAAACTATGTCTTTTAGGTTCTGTGAGGTACAGTGTCTTTTAGGGTCCTGAGCTATAAGCTGGAGTTTTAGCTGATGCTGGGTTGGGTTGAGGCTGTATAATTGAAATTGGGCCTGGCAGGTGAAGGCAGGAGGTTCAACTTTTTCATTTGGGCCCATGAAAGCTCGGGGGTACTGTGTATTGTTCTGTTCAAAATTAGTGTTTAGGACTGGAAAAAAAGTTACCAGTATCAAAGGTATTCTCAATGTGGTTAGGAATGGTGTGCCAGATTCATCATGCAAAACATGAAAGAACATTTCTTCAGCTGGGTTTGTACCAAGTACTCATCAGGGAAAATGAAAACCATAATGGAAGGGGCAGCATTTTGGGGTTAATATTACTGCTTAAAGCTGCAGAATGTGCCTTATGCATCAGCTTTACTGAGATGGCATACCACAATACATTCTGAGTTCAGAGTGGCTGAGGTCTCAAGGATAGAAAGGAGACTTTAGGGTTGGAAGATTATTAGAGTTTGTGTCTGAAAGACACTGAGACCAAAGCTAACAAATGTATTGAGAAAGAGCCATAAAACTAACAAAAAGGCAAAGTCTCAGGAGTGAATGTATCTTTCAGAACCAAACAGATCACAAACTCTCTGGTAGTGTTAAAATGTAGATGTCTTACAGTTTCTGTGTTTCTTTAGTTTGTTATTGTTTTTAAGTCTGTTTTAACTGGTTTAATTGGTTTTTTCACATAGTGAGTCGGATTAGAAAAAACTACATTTTTCAAGCAGATCTATTAAAAAAAAATCTATCAACTTCACATGTTGGTATGAATTAAATAATAAGAATTAGTTTGTGGGGTGTACTCAGTGATGTGTTAAGCAGTGGCACAAATGAATAGTGTGTAATTACTAAGAAAGATAAGTCAGCTTCTCATGTATACGTCTAATTTGGATTCAGAGAGAACCCTGTACTCTGTGACAGCTGGATAATGTAGTTTTAGTACAGCTGTACACAGTCATAGAGTTGTGATTAGACTAGTGTTTTACCCTGGGGATGAAGAAAGAACAGAAGATCTGAAGTCAGGACTTTTAGATTGAGTTGCTAGTTTTGCTAATGTGGGATGCTGAATAATATAATCTATTCATGTATGATAATAACTGGGTAGCATGATATGAAGATATACTGAGAATTGATTAGACCATGAATCTGCTTGCAGAATATGACTAATGTAACCTCAGGTGTTACTGCAGTGCAGTGGATTAAAGAAACTCAGCAGAAGAGATGAGTTACAGAAAACTTGAACTTAAACACAGATCATAGAGTTTGGTCAGAATAAAAAAAAAAAGCGATTGCAAAATCAAGGACATAATGTCAGTTATTTGTGTTTTCTCTCAATTATTTCTTCTCTAATAGGATATTTTTTGCTTCATTTTATTCCAGATTTTTGGTAATAGTGTGACAGATGTTGCTGTTTCTAATGGAATCCTAATTGTAATGTATAGCATGGGACTGGTCAGACTCTATAACTTCAAGGCCATTTTGGAACAGGTAATGAAATAAAGAGTTTTCATGCAGTCCGTGCTATTTTTGGGTAACAAGTCATAAATATTCATGTACTCTACATAAGTACACAGGATGTGTAGGTTCCTAGATCTGCCTGGATCTATTTCTGGTCAGAAGATACACATGGATACACGATCAGAAAAACTATTTGCAACGGTTACAGGTGGTAAAACATAAGAGATACAGGGTCAGACTGGCATTCTGGGGAGTTATGTAAATATTACACCAGATGTGCTTCTCTCTACACACCTAGTCTGTAATTATAAATGATTGTTAAGGCCAGGTACTGCTGGGCATTAGGAAGTTTGATCTCAAACAGAACTGCAGTTAGACTTGTGAGTTTATACCCTTCCAGTCAAACATTAATTAAAAATAAGACCTCAAGCAGTATCTAACAAGATAAAGAATGCAGTAGTAATAGAGTAAAACTAACCAGCAAGTAAATATGTATCTGTAAAGCGAAATTGTTCTGTGTTATTTCAGTTCATGGAACAACCATTTGATTTGGGACAAGAATTCAACTGGAATGGTCAGGTGGGAGTTGTAGGAAAGTATCCATTTGGTCTTCCATGTAACATTAAAATAACAGGTAATTCTAGTTTTTGTATTGCCTTGACTGTGGCTTTTATAGATTGATTGTGGCTTATTTCACACTAACAAAAAATTTTCAAATTACTGTGCTCATGTTGTGCTGTAGCTGTATTTCTGGATTTGCATTATAGTAAAATGTGCTTTGCTTTACTTGTAATTACAGTAATAATCATATTGGACACACTGTTAGAGTGTTAAAAAACTGTTAGAGTAACTAAGCTATCTGAAAAACTTTATAATCAATGCATGAAATGGAAACCCCTTTCTTTATTTCTGAGATGAAATTGCTCTTAAGAAAGAGGAAGGACTAGGATAGCTGTTAGTAGCACCCAGAAACAGTAATGTTATGTAAACAAAAAATGTGAGAACATTAACTTGCAGAGGAAATTCAAAGAGACTGAATACAGTCTGGGTGTAATAACACTGTAATACAGTGCTGGGTGAGGTAGCATAGCTGGGACTGGAAAAGAGTTCATAGCCAATGTGTTTCCAGCAATCTTCAAAAGTTCTGCAGAATCAGTAGCCTTATTGGAATTTAGAATTGTAAGGATCAATGGAATGATGACTGTTCTGCTACTAACGGTGTTAACATTACCGAATATTTACAGATACCCCACCTTTGCTATTTGAAGCATCTTCTCTGGAGAATGCATTTCAAATTGGAGGTTACCCTTGGCATTATATCATCACACCTAACAAGAAAAAACATAAAGGAGTCTTCCATATTTGTTCACTGAAAGACAATGCTTTGGTAATATATTCAGAAAGCAGCTTCTCTGAAATTAATGTGTACTATGTTTGTCTTAATCTCATTTTCTGAGTAGGTTATAATATCTTTGTTTACCAGTGCAGTGCTTTCTCAGGGCTCACCCCAGTTTCCAATTAGCTATCCCATGGAGTTATGTGTAAAATCCTTTCTTCTGAATCAGTACTGCTTGTCAGACTTCCTTCATTCCAATACAATAGTAGCACTCTCAGAGCTCCACAGCACTGGATTCAGGACTTAAAAAGTTAAGTCTCATTACCTGTTTCCTTGCATGGTAACATCCTAATGCACTTCTTGACTAGTCAGCCTACTGAATGCTGACTACAGAATTATTTTAAATTTTAAGGCATTGCAGAATAAATGTCTTTAATGTTTGTAGTTTATCTTTGACTTGTACCTTCTCTCTCCCTAAAAAGATTTGGTTGCTCAGTTTAACCTCTTTCTGTCCCTAGAAAGGTTTTAGTAGTTAGTTTAATCTGTTCCTAATTATTTTTGTTTATGTACTATTCATCATATAAATACTATTTTGTGTGAGCTCTCCATCTGAGCTTTTATTTTGAATCTGGAATTGACCTGAAGGTCATTCAACGTTTCAAGCAACTTCTGGGCCTGTTCAGAGTTTCTTGACAAAATAAGTCTCACCTGTAAATGTCCTTCTCTCTTCTGCTTGCTGATCAGTTATTTCCCTCCTATCTTATTTTCAAAACTGATGTTTCACATTTGTAGCTGAAGATCAATTCTGATTCAAATGGACTTGTAGAACCCTTTCTCATCTGTTTTTTTCTATGTGGGTTCATATATTTGGCAATTTGAATGATCGGAGTCAGCTAAATTTAACAACAGAAAGCCACTGCCAAAATCCCAAGATTTTGACCAGCTTGCATCTGATTGCTGAAATCACAAGGTATTCCAGGCTCCACAAATAATTTGCAAAAAAGAGGCTAAGCCTGAGGTTTGAATCTCAAATCCAGCTCTGTGCTAATGTTTGTCGCATGTCTTTACACACCTCATGTCTTGGATACTCACATAGCTGGAATTGTTGAAGTGTTTGCACAGTGTAGGTTAAATCTTCATTCTGGGGAGTTTCAGGAGAGATAGGACAATGTATAGCTAAGGTACAAGGTTATTGCTTTTTGCATATTAAAAATCTCAAAACTGCTCCACTGAATATCTTGAGAATTGGAACTGAGTTTTCTCATTATAGTTGTTGTTGTGTTTATTATTGTTCCACTGCCATTCTTTCTGGTCATGTTTAGGAGCAATACTTAAAAACCTCCAGAGATATACTGTGAGGAGCTCAGTATTTCCTATTTAATTAGATCTGTGAGATTTTTCCAAACACTAATATTCTAAATTTTCCTTTTCTTCTTCAGGCAAAAAATGGCATACAGGATATGAAATGCTGTTCACTTGAACCTGACTGGATATATTTTCATCCAGATATGTCAGGTAGAATAATCCACGTGGGACCGAATTTGATAAAGTATGAGCCTTTTTTACTCAACTCTTTAAATCATTAGAGGAGTTGCATAACTGCCTAAATTCAGTAGTTTGACAATTTGCAGGCCCAAACATTCATCAGATTATAGAAATTGTAGTATCTCTTAATTTTGGAGAATCAAAAAAGCATCTGCAGGTTTCTGTGTGATGACTGTGGACACTAGAGGCCACAGTTTAGATTTTGGTATGAAAAATACTCAAGGACCACCGCATCAAAATTTCACTGATAAACATAAATTACAAAAAGAATTAATTTCTATTTTATTTATGTACAATGTTTTAATTTACCAGATTAAAAAAAATTATATAGAAATGTTGTAGTAAGCAGATTAGAATACATGACTTACTTTCTTTTTTTTCTTTTTTTGTTTCTTTTGTAGAGTCTTAAAGCTTAAGGAAGTTAAAAATCATGCAGATCAAATGGAGATTGCAGAAGATTTTACGATTGTAGCCAACAGAGAAAACTGTGTGAGTTTAGTGTCTGAGATCACAATGTGTGATTTGGAGCTTAAGCAGGGGGTTTCCATATTTGAGGAATCACTGGGTTTTCTGGGCTTTAACAAAGGTTTATTGAAAGACATTTTCTGTCTTCATTGGACTTCAGGCACTATGACAAGAATTCTGAAAACAGTAACACTTCCAGGATAGATTTGTGAAACCTCCAATCTTTTCTTTAGTTTTCAGCATTCTTTAAGGGGTGCAGTATAACTGTGTATCATGGATATAAAACATTCTTATAAAGAGGGTGACAGGTTTCCTTCAAATGGAGGTGCCACCAAGTGATAATTGTGTGCATCTCTGGTGCTTAGGGAAGTTGATCATATAAATGCTAGAAATGTTTCAAGTCTCTCATAACTTAGAGGTAATTCTTCAGAAGACAACAAAGACACTCCATTGCTTCCAGAAGTCAGTTTCTTTTCCTGGCCATGCACACCTGTCATTCTCAGGTGACAAGTTTGGTGTTCATCTAACCCTTGTTGAGCCAAATCAGTGCACTAAAAGAACAGAAAAATAACCTGGCAGAAAAGATGAGTGCTTTCTGCTCACTTGTTTTGCTGACCTGGAGCAGAACAGGACTGAGTCATCAGTGGATTGGAAGAGTGCAGAAAAGTGGAATCAAGTGTGAGAGGAGGATTTGAAACTGCTGCTAGAACTGAGCTCTTCAATCACCTCAGTTGTTCTATGAAGTCTTTTGTGATACAGAATCACCAAGACAATGTAATGTCAAGAAGGTTAAAGAGCACGTGTGAAAAAAATTCTAGGTAGTGCCTGGAGCTGTCATTTGGATTCAGCAGAGAAGGTTATGTCTTATCTAAAAGCAAGTTTTTATAGTTTGGATACTGTAAAATGTCTGCAAATCTATGATGCAAATTTTTAAGCTTTTGCAGGAAAAAAGGTTATTAAAGATCTACACAAAGTCAAGAACAAAACTTGCATTGAATTAAAAAACTAAACGCCAGGTCATCTAATAACTTGCCATACTGCTTTTTGAGAGTTGTGTATGTAACTTCTGTTACAATAAGAAAAAAGAAATGAAGAGTTCTAATCCTGCCTTTACCGTGTTTTTTCCTTTTAAGACACTGATAACCTTTCGTTTAATATTTCTGGTGTTAATGAAGCCCAGTGGAAGCAGCCATGGTGGTTTAAGATGCTACTTCTCCTGTCTTCTAGAAGTAAAAGTTTAGGAAAAAAATTGGTGGTGATTTAGCAGTCCTAATTCTCATTCCAGCATCTTGGTTCTAGTCACTTCTGTTCCCAAAATTATGGTAGCTGAGAACCTTTGCCACCTCTATGGGACACCTCTGAATAGGAGTAAACAGCAGTAATATCTCAACTAAAGTCACTAAATTGATGAACTCCTAAAGAAAACAGCACCAGGGAGGGCTCTGCCCAGCTAATGAGTTAAACAAGGTCAGAAAGCAAAATCTCTGAAACAGATCCATTGTCAAATGGATAGAAAGGAAATGGCTCCGAAGTCTAGAGACCCTCTTTTTATGTTTCTCCAAAGGTGACCAACAGTGTTACTGTAACAGCTTCTGGTCGAGTGGTGAAAAAGCGATTTACCTTGCTGGATGATGACCCAGAACAAGAGGTAAGTGAGGCAGGAAGAGCACTTCATGGATTAGTTTAGTATTGAACTAGCCAGAAGCCCTTCTTGTTTCAGGTGCAGTGGGTGTAACCATTAGCTGTGGATATCCTCAAGTTCTTTATTCCTCTTCTCTTTGTCTTCCAATTGCTTCACGTGCTGTTGATCATCTTTTCTCCTTGGTTGACATGTGAGCTTTGTATTTTTTCTTTCTTTAAAGAACTAATCTGCCCCACTATACCAGAACTCCATGGGACTTCAGTGGCACAGAACAGATATGTCAATGTGACAAACAATTCCTCTCTTCTCCATTTAAATATCTACTTAGAACAGATCTTGGAAAGCATTTTAGGAAATGGAAGAAACTTTTTCTTTTCCTCTGATTCAGGATCCTCTTGTCTTTTTAATAGTATCTCTAAACTTTCTTTTTCTCTCCCATTTACTTTGATTGGATTGTAGGATGAGGTATTTAACACTTTCCCTTTAAGGAACTGCTGCTTGAGAATGAAAACACCAATTTAAAAGGTTATGAAAAATATTTTTTAGCTCTCTGTCTAGAGCTGGATCTGTAATTGACATAAGCACAACAGGTCAAATTCATCAGTTTCTGGCAGTCACTCCTATCCTGAGGAAATGGATTTTACTCTGGTAAAAATACAGCACAGTCCAGTATGACCATTAAGGGTCTGCAGTTTATTTCTATTCACTTTTTCTTTTAACCATAATAAAAATAATTGCATACTATTTTTTTTTCCCTGCTGTTTACACTTTACTTGTGATACTTGTAAATGTTTTTACTGTCTTGAATTTAAAGAGTATATTGCTCTTGAGAGTGACCTAAAGGTAATTAAGATTGCGAACTCTCTTCATATTTTGGTATCAGTTCTTAACTAATATATAATCTGTGGAGCAAGAGAGGGATCTGAATAGAACGTACCGATATTCCAGGAATTACTCTAATATACCCATTCCCTCAAAAACAGGGATGGTTTAAAGCTACACTGTCTCCTAACATCTCTGCTTCAAGAGCCTAAATATACTTTTTTTGAGCACTTCAGAAGTACTTCTTTTCTATTTCCTGTATGCTACACAGAAAATACATGGATTGCACTTCAGGATTTTTCAGAACATGACTTCCTTTTCTCCTCCTTAAGGAATTTTGCTGAACTACTCTGACAGCTCATGGTGGGAAAAATTCCTGTTGGGTATTAGGCTCACAAAGTTTTCTTTTAGATGAGACTTAAGAACTAGAATTTGCCCAATATGCGATTTAGGTACATTTATGTTTGATTTGTAAACTCGAGGTTTTATTTTTCCTAAGACATTCAAAATTGTGGACTATGAAGATGAATTGGATTTATTATCCACTGTGGCAGTTACTCAGATAGGAGCTGATGGAAGAGCTCACCTTGACTTTCATTGCAATGACCATGGGATTCTACTGAAGAGTATTCCATTAAAGGAGTCCTGGGATGTGGTGAGGAAAATTCTTGTCTTTTATTCCTACTGTCTCTTTCCCATCCTCATTTCCATACCACTTTGGTTCAGATTATAAGCAGATCTATAAGTAGTGTTGCAAAGGGATGAAATTTGCATAAAATAATAATTACAAGTCTAAAATTATAAGTACTCCATCAGACAGTAGTTAATTTACCTGAAAATCTCCATTATTTGAAATCATGATTTTTTTTGTTGTTGTTGTTGATTGATTTCTTTGGGGTTTTTTTTGTTGGGTGAAGTGTTGTCCTTAATGTATTTCTGAAGTATTTATCAACTTAAATACTCCGTGCCTAGTTCTATCAGACTAACTTCACTTGTAAATAGTCTCCCTAGTTTACCTTGAAGTCCTCATGCAAAAAATGAAGCCTGGCTAGATTCCTAAAATAGGGAAGTGAGAAACCTCTCAAAGTTTTAAAATTCCTCCTTTATCTGGAAAGAGTAATCTCTGTGTATCCACACAAAATTTCTGCCTGATCATGGAGTTCACCACTGTTCAATATTTTTTGTTCCTTGTGGAAAATGATATGGATATTATCAAGTTGTGGAAATAGAGACTGCAATCTGAACTTTTTTTTTCTCATTTCAGACTTACAGTCATGAAGTTTACTTTGACAAAGACCTCGTTTTGCACATAGAACAGAAGCCTAACAGGAGATTCAGTTGTTATGTTTACCAAATGGTGTGTGATACTGCAAAAGAGGACGATTCTTAATGCTATTTAAAAAATCAGAAAGTGTTCAGTAAAAAAAGGAAGGAGAACTCTTGTATATATTTAAGCCATAAACACCAGCTACAGAGACTTTTGGATGCTATTTAAGGAGACTGCAAAAGATGATGATTTTTTATGTACGAAAAAAAGCAGAAAGTGTTTTGTAAGAAAAGGAGGGAGAACTTTTGTATATATTTAAGCCATAAACACCAGCTACAGAGACTTTTGGATGCTATTTAAGGACCCATCCATAGCAGTCAACTACTGTTTTTCTGGTTGGATTAAATCTGAACATTTTTACTATTAGATAAGCTCTTGTTTCTTTTTCTCTTTGTGACACTGTACACTTGCCTGTAGTTCATCATTAATGCTCAAGGCAGCATTTCTTGCTTCTCTTCAGCAATAGGATTGAAAGACTGGACAGACAGCAAGGAGAAAGATGTGGTGGATTTCCTTGCTATCAACCATCTGATCTGTCTGATGTAGTTTCACCTCTGCAACTCTAAGGATGCCTTGAGAGGCTCCCTCGAGGCAGCCTCTCCCAACAGAGGCTAGACAGTGTTAAAGGAATAAAGTATGTATTTATTAAAAGGCCTTCAAAGGATACACCTTGGGCAGTACAAGAGCCCGGCTGTGGCTCCACTCAAGATGGATGGCAGGTCACAAGTTTTCGCACTTTTCTAAATTTTGTTTCATTTACATATTGGAGTTAATTGTCCAATTCCAGCTTGAGGCCATGACGTCCCATCCTCTCAGCTTGCTCTCCTCAATTCGCTGTTGTTGATACTTTGGACCTGAAGCTGCAATGGTGTCCTTGGTTCTCGGGCTGGAAAAGGATTGTTTTGTCTAACTCAGCTGTGAGGAGAAGTTGCTAACACACAATATGAAGTTCAGAGTTATGTACTAATGCAATACAAAGTCTGGAAAATATGAAAGCTAAAACTGAAGGCATCACTAATACAAACTGTTAATTAATCCAAGTATGTAAAACTATCTAGGATAAATTTTGTATGTAGTATGAAAATTGTGTTCCCATTAAACACTTACACAAAATCCTTCTCTTTGTTTTGTGTGAGAAATAAAATCCCTCAGGTTTTCTGATTGTGTCTGTTTGGGTTCACAACTGTCTTTTTAATATCTTTTTCTATGTTTTTCCATCTCTCTATCTCCAAGTAATTCTCTGCCTGACCCTGTTAAGGGTCAGGAGTTGTTCAGTCTGAGCCAAAGCTCCCAGCTGTTTCCCCTTCTTCCTGTGTGCAGCCTGTCTGCTACATTGCAGTTCCATGTGCTCCATTGAGAATCTGCAGACAGAAAGCTTTCCTTTGAAATTAAGAAACACACACAGCAACAAAGCACAGGCTGCAGACGCTACCGCAGTCAAGTTTTTCCAAATGCCAATGCTGGGCTCAGGAATATACCTCATCAAAACAGAACTCACTCCCATCACTGTCAGCAGAAGCATGGGAACTCTAAATGCAAATCTTTCTTTTTGCTCGTAGGATTTAATAATTAGGTTGGCTCATTCTAGATGATGCAATAGATAAGAACTCGAGAAAAAACCAAAACATTCCTATGGTGAGTTTTTAAAGAAAATGGAATGCAAAAGAAAAAGTGAATTACAATTGTGAAAACAAAAAACAGCACCAAAATGACATTCGAAAAGGTGAAACAAGAGGAGCAATAAAGGGCAGGAGCACCACCCAGCTTCCAGGGGATCTTCCCTAAGTTTTCACTTTGGCTGCAGGAAAGAACCCCTGTGCATTCCCTGCTAGTTTGGAAGGAATTCTGTCAGTAATCCAGGAAGGTGAACACTAAGATGAAGCTGGCCTCTTAAGACACAAGAGCCAACTTTGAAGCAGACACTTCAATTTTCTGCTCACTGCTGTTTGGCTTTTGGAAGCAGTTCCAGAGACAGACATTGAAGCTCCCTCCTTTCTGAAATAGTGCAGGAGCTGTTGGGGAAGAGCAGCTGAAGCTGTCAGGAGTTGGCTCTGAATCCTGGGGAGAGTTTGGGAGTTCTGGGAGATTGACAGAGAGTCTGGAAACCTGGAATGGACAGGAGTGGGTGGGATTGGAACTGAGGGAACTGGGAATGGCCAAAAGGAGCTGAGATTGGGATGAACATTTGGGCTGGGGTTTGAACCAGTTCAAACCGGTAGGAACCGGTCAGAACCGGTCAGAAAAGGTTCAAACCTGTTCAAACTGGTCTGAACAGTTCAAACCATCGAAACCGGTCAGAGCCACTCAAAACAGGTCAGAACCGATCAGAACTGGTCGGAACCAGATCAAACTGGTCAGAACCAGATCAAACTGGTCGAAACCAGTCTGAACTGGTCAAAACCAGTCAGAACCGGTTTGAACCGGACGGAACCAGTCGAAACCAGTTCAAAAAGGTCGGAACCGGTCAGAACCAGATCAAACTGGTCAGAACTGGATCAAAGCAGTCTGAACCTGTCAGAACCAGACCAAACCGGTCGGAACCAGTCGGAATTGGTTCAAACCTGTTGGAACCGGTCGGAACCGGTTCAAACGAGTCAGAACCCGTTTCCAGAGCCATTGCTCTAACACAGCAGTTTGGTTTACACGGCAATAGGCAGACTGGATAGAAGCCAAGTGCCAGGTAACACAGCTGAATGGGAACTGTGTATACTGGGCTGGATCTGAGGAGCAAATAGCGAGGGAGGAGTAAACTGTAATTACCAAAGAGGAGGGGTGAAGGAGAAATTGCAAAAATGAGCAACTCAGTTTTTGTGTCACTGAAGCTCCAGGAAGAAAAGAACCTTTGTGCCAACATGGGAGCTTGTGAATGACTGTGAAAGAAGCTCAGTTTGAGCAGTAGTTGAAGATGGTTAGAAAATTCAGGGACAACATCCAAGAATTCCCCAGAATTCTTTGTCATATCGGAGAATGTGAATTGGTGTAGATTTAATAGCCAGGAGGCTCCAATTTACCTGACAGAGCTCCACTACAAACTGAGCACCTTTGATATGCAAACCATTCCTGAGCTGATCTGCACTGAGAATTCCTCAGACTCTCAATGCAGCTGTGTTGCTGTGCTACAGATAATGGCAGATGTTCCATCCTGGCAGGGCTCACAGTGACATTTTCATTCAGAAACAGAAGAGGTTTCTATTTCCTTTAAAACCCCTTGTAACTCTTTAAGAATAGAGAATCCCAAACGACTGGCCCTGAACTCTTTGGAGTGTCTCGGCACCCTACTTACAGTCTGGAACACACCAAAGAAGCAGAATCATTAAATGCTTATGGTTTGTGCTTTTCAAACTGGGAGTTGCCTTCTGTACCTAGACAGAGACCCAGAAAATTCTAAAAATAAACTTGTGTTTCAAAGGGAGGAAAATGCTGACCACAAACTAGTAGTTCTTACACTGTTTAAAAGAATTGTATCTAAACCATAGACAAATACCTGCATGCTTGGTGGCAGCCTACCTGAATCTGCTGCTTTTACTTCAAGTTAAATTTCGAAACCAAACTTATTCACCAGGAAAAAAGTTAGGACTTTACTTTGCCAGGAGCTTTTATATGCAAACATTTTTTAACCACTGTTGCTGGCAGGGGTGTACTATTCTGTAGTGTCAAATTGATCATAAATGGGAATTAATGAAATTAAAAATTAATTAGATAAAGATTAATTGGAGTAAGAGAATGTTGTAAGACTGGCTTTGTAACACTGAACCACAAGAGAATATCTAGAACAGCAACTTAGTTCTTTTCTAACTGACAAGGATTGCTACACTACAAAACCTTTAAAGAGCTAATTTTTTCTGGACTTGATCTGATCTGTCTGTTGCAACGCCTCACCAATAATAACTGAATTGTATCAACAATTCAGAGAGGACCACTAGAAGCTCTCTGGTTGCTAGACTTGGCATTTCTACAACTACAGTATTTATTTCTGCTTTACTGAAATTACAAACTGATGACCAAATTCTTCAGGTTATTATATTCTTAGAGCATATAGAAAGAATTAAAAGAATATAGAAAATAATTTTATGTCAGTGCATTCAAATATTTATAGACTTAATAAAGTAGTCAAAGTGCTTACCTTGGCTAATAAAAGATTAAAAACTACAAAAATAGATTGCTTTTTATTTGGGTTAATTTTTAATTTTTTTTTTAATAAAAGGAACTAGGTATCTGTCTTAGTTTGGAAGACAGGGATGTCTGCTAGTGAAACAAAACCAGAAGCCTCCCTTGGACTTGTTATAATTCTAAAATTAAAGGGGTCTCAGGCAAAGATGTGAGGGTAGGAATAACAATTCTTTACTAGTGCGTCTAACAAGATAAGTTAACAACAATAACTATAGTGTTAACAACAAGCAGAACTAGAGAGAAAAAAAAACCAAAACAACTCACTCACAGTTTTCCTTTGGTACCTTCCCCAAAGGGACATTCACTAATGTGACATTCGGTAATGTCACAAGCCACTAGAGCGAGCAACAGTCCCAGGGGACGAGATGTATCGGAGGCTTGGCGGCGGTAGCTGGAGCTGTAGAAATGTCCCGGCTAGGCACAGGGTATAGAACACAGCATGAGGAAACCCCGAGCAAAAGGGAAGAAGCAGCGGGTGCACGGTAATAGAGCAGCAGCTCTCGGCAGGGCAGGGAGAGAACAGGTTCTGAAATCCTGGGGGACACACGAAGAGATGGTGGTGGGTCACTCCGAGCTGAGCATCTCACTGCAGATCTCCCTGCAGTCCAGAGCCGAGCAGTCCCAGCAGTTCCCTCCGAGAGCAAGAACTCTCCAGAGTGAAGTGAAGTCCGGGTCCCACCCTGTCTCTGACTTAGCTGCTTCCTTTTGTCTTTCCCAAGCATCTATGAGTACCCACAAGCATGCAGCAATCAGCTTTCTAGCAACTTCTGGGAAAAAATTCTATAAGAAAGCAACCCAACCCCCAACACTTGTCCAGCATGGAAAAGGAGATAGTTGTAGCTGGTAAAAGAGATCTAACCTTAGATTAAGTACAGCTTTGACAAGTCAGTTATTGGTCACTAGAAACACTTCCTGTATTAAAACAGTTACATCAGAAGCACAAAATAATGGCCTATAGTGACAGAGTGTGTTGCTTAGATAGGAATTTCTGTACTCTTATGTTTAGGCTGCTGCTCTCAAAATGGATGAATGGTACAGCAATGATGACAGCTCTTGCCAAGTACCCCACAGGTAATACTGGCAGGAATCTATTGCTACAGCTTCAAAATAATCTTAATCTTTGTCTGTTTCATAGGTCTTATTTTGTCTGTCTACTTTGAAGTTCTTCCAGGTCTGAAGTTACAGTTATCCTCCATCTGACAATGCAGCAACCCAAAGAAAGAAGTGCCTGTTAGATCATGTCCCAAGAGAACTGTTGAGAGGGGACACACACTGACAGAGTTGGTATTATATGGGAAAAATATTATTGTCTCTAGGAGACAGAAGCTCTGGAAAAGAATAGAGGTTCTGAACTCCTGTAGAACCTATCCACAGTAATGGTTAACAAAAGCAGTTGTTCATTGACCCAAGAGGCTAGAAAGCCCAGACAGGAGAGTTTCATTTTTATGCCAGTGGGGGGTTATTTTCCAAACAGATTATCAAGTGCGTCATTCAGCCCTCAGCAGTCAACTGGATCGTGGTGAGTTCCCAGCCCCAAGTAACCATGAAATCCACTCAGACATCAGAGCTGCGCTAAGGATTGCTTCTGATTCTGTACCAATCTGAAATTTGCATTAGGTGGGCAAGAAGATGTGGGAGAACAGGAAATGTGGAGAAATACACACCAGAGTTACTAATGGTGCTGCCTAAAATCTCTTCTGCATTACAGATGTTCCAGAAAGAACAAATCACTTTGTCTAACAATTGATTATACACTTAGTTCTCGTTTGATTTATTTAACAATCTCTAAGCTTCAGAATTTCTTCAATTCTATTTAAAAAAAAAATTTGTTATCCTTACTTGGTAAAACCAGGCTTCAAATTCAGTTGAATAGAATTTTGTGTCTGCTCTTGTTATTTGCTCCTTTAGCAGGGTAAACCAGTTTGAGCTATAGGAATTCATAAAAGTCTTCTGAGAGATACAGTTTTAGCTTAGGTAGAATACACTTGAGTAGAAGATTCCTAAATGGGACTTTAGGATACTGGATGCAACCCAAGCTTTTTGAAATCAGTGGGAACTGGAAGCATTTTGCAATTGGGAGATTTAGGTTCATAGGAGGCAAATTAAAATAAACATTTATGTCAGTTTTTAGGCTTTACAGAGACAAAAGTAAATTTTTTCTGGCCATAATATTGAGATGACCTGCGTGCCTAATAAGCTAATGACAATCTGTCATCCTTGCAAGATTATACATGAGGGCATTCGTCAGAACATTTAGGGCTTAGATCTTCTCTTAGATGCCGTGACTTGTGAAATTTAACAATACAAGTGTTCTACTTACCATTGTGAGTAGAATGAGTAACCAGTTAAATCCTGAGGGCAGGGCACACCAAATCCATGCAAACTAAAGCTAAATATTTTTATACAAGTGCTGCTTAAGTCAAGCTTTTCTTTAAAACATCAGCGTCTATTTTTAGGAGATTAATGAATAATAATGGACAATAATGAAGGAATATATTTGCATCCCCCTCCAATCTGGCTTGGTCTCCATGTCTCTATGTAGATATTTCCAGCATTTTAGTAAGTATGGTGTTTGAATTGGCAGTATTCTACTGAAACTATTTAAGTTTCATAAAACTGTTTCCTTTCATTTTCTAGGCCTCAGTTTAAGTGTGAGATATCAGAGAGCTCAAATGCTAGCCAGAGTAAATAGTATTTTTTACTCTCAATCAATTAACAAGCTTCTAATTAACACGTAGTTCAACACTATATATATAAAAAATAAACTAATCAAGTAGCAGAAAATAAGTGTTGAATATACATTTGGGCATATCCTCCAACTACATTTGACAGGCTTCAGAGCCAGCTGAATGTTCTACTCTAAAACAAAAAGTAACTGCTGACAACATGATTTGACCAAATGGGACTAATCTATCATATTATATTTTTGGCACCTTGCCTATTGTCTCTTTTGCAATTCTGTTTTGTCTCCTTCTGTTTTCCTAACTTCCCTGCAATGGGCCTTTCCATACCTATTGGAATTGTCTAAGTTTTATGCATTCCCTTTCTTTGCTAGTAGATAATGATAAATTTGTGCTATTCAACAGAACAATGTCCACCTCCTCCTGCATACTTAGGCCAGACTCCACATACGAAACTGGTTAGTATCTGTTCTGTATTTGCAGCACTCAATGAATCCAGAGAGAAGGGGGAGATCATGATGGCACGCTTGTGCTCCAGATAAGTACATCAGTGTCTTTAAGTGCGCTCCTCCTCCTCTGTATTTTCCGTATGCGCTGTCTCTTCATCCTAACAGCGCTCCTGCTTTATCTGTAAGCGCTTATGACTCTCGTGGCTTATCTTTCTGGCGGGTCTGTGAACTCCCCAACCTCCACAACAGCCTCTCGCCACAAAACCCGTGACCGTCAGCTCCCTTCCTTGGCTGCCGGGGGGAGCGCAGCCGGACTGCCACCATGGCAGGGGACAGAAAAGGCTGACACAGAAAATTCTAAGGCGGAGTTCTGATTGCGAAGGGACGCTCGGAGACGGCAGGGTGGAGGGGCGCGGGGTGCCGCCCTGCTCCCGCCCCTGTCGCGTCCGTCCTGTCCCGTCCCGTCCCGTCCCGTCCTGTCCCGTTCCTGCCGGGCCCGAGCCCCAGTCCGCGCACGGCTCCAACCCCGCCCGGCCGCCGGGTCGCCCCTTCATCGCGGCGCTCACTGCCGCGCACGGGATTCGAAAGATGGAGGACTACGGGCGATTCTTGGCACTGCTGGCTTCTGCGCTGCTGCTCGGCTTCGTGTCGGTCATTCTCTCCCTCGTCTGGGTCTTCCACTACCGCGAGGGGCTGAGCTGGGACGGCAGCCCGGCGGAATTCAACTGGCACCCCGTCCTCATCATCACGGGATTCATCTTCATCCAAGGCATCGGTGCGTCGGGGGTCCGGGGCGGCGCGGAGCTGCGGGGGAGCCGGGCCTGCCTGGGGCCGGGCTGCGGGAGGCTCCGGCCGGTAGCGGTGACAGCGGCAGCGCAGCAGTCGGGCCGCGGTTTAGGGAAGCCAGCACTCCCGGAGAAGGGACAAAGAGTCCCTTGGAAGAAGCCAAAATTGCTACATATGGGGTTTGGGTTCTTTTGCGGTTTTTTTCCTGCAAGCACTTGTTTATCCTGGCCCGGGCATTGCCGAGCACTTTGAGTAATGCTTGCGAAGTGTCTTTTTCCTAGGCAGCTGGAGTTTATGCAAGCTGAAAAGCGAAATGCCAGAAATGCCGCCCTAGGAAAGTTTCTCTTTTGGCTCTTTTCCATGTCCCAAGAAGAGAAAGGAAAGTTCAGTACCACAGAGGTTTGATCACAGGAGCGGGGTTTTTGCCAGAGAAAACGTAGCACCACAAGCACTATTAAAATGCAGTTCTTCAGACTAGATTTAGGATGAATTGTTTTGTAAAGTATGTCTCTTAAATTACTAATTTATTCTATTGCTTAAACAATGTATAACTATTAAGATACAGGATTGCTGCCTTTTTTTTATTTTTAATTTTTTAAAAATTTCTTTAAGCATATATGAACTTTGGATTTCACAGAGTTCAGTCGTGGACTGACATTTTCCCCTTACACTTCCAACCAGTCAAAAGGCTGGAAGATGCCGAAGGCTGTCTAGTTCTGACTATGAAGAGAATGCTGTGATTTCAACATACACTGTAAATTTTTGGCTTTCAGTGGAAGTGGTGGTGTTCTCAGCCTTCTTGTAGCTTCAAGCCGCAAACTACTATTGAGCAATAAACCATATTTTGGAGTTGTTTTACATAATATTGCTCAATAGGAAGTGTAATTTCAGGCTATAAATAAGCAATGAAAACCACCTGTTGAATTCACTAAGATCTATGAAACTTATTGTACTCCACCTATTTTTTTTACATAAGCACAGAACTTTTGAAGAAAATAGGGAGAGGCTTTCTACAGCTTTTTCCTATGTATTTTCTATTTTTTTTCCTCTGAAACTCTGTTTTTTCCCTTTATCACAGAGAAAGGGGGTTGCCCCAAGCCCTGTTTAAGTAAGGATATAGGTAAAGTAAACAGAAGTTTACCATAGCTAAGAAACCACAGGCATACAAGGAATTCACTAATAATACAGCATCATTTAGGGAGGAAGTTGTACTACATAACAGGAAAAGCAAAGTTGGTGACTGAAGGGGTATAGTTGTAAATCAGATGAAATATCAACAGGTAAGATACCACTGTGAATCTGATTCAAATTTGGCTGGTGGAAGTCTGCCACTGAATTGAAAGCAATTTGAATGAGAGTGGGAAATCAGATACCTCTTTGGACACATACAAGGAAAATAAGTCTTTAAGTAGTTGAAAGTAGAAAAGTGTAGCTAAAAAAAACCTTGGTTAAATTTGAGTAGAGGATTTTAAATAATAACTAAACCAATTGTTTCTTGAGTTTATTAGTCTATACAAAGGATGGAAATGTATTGTTGGTCAACAACTCTAGAATTTTGCCCTGTACATTTGTAAAAGGACATATGTCCTGTGCCATATAAAGATATTGCAAGATAACTCTGCCCTTTGTGATGTCTTTTAAAATCATAGTTCAATTATTCCTGTGTTTTATTATAGTTAATTATAATAAAATTTTCACTGTAACATCATAAGCAGAAGCCTTAAATTAGGATGTGATGATTCACTGAGTGGAGCTCAGACTTTGCTCAGGCAAGACATTATAGATAGCGGTCAAATTATCAGCTGTCCTCATAAATATTTATCTTCTGCTAGCTGGATATATTTATGTGCTGTCACACATCCAGAATTACTATCTAGTTTATAATCAGATGTACCTGGAGCTTCAGTGATGTAATCTGGCCTGTTTGCGTCCCTTGTGGAAAGCATCTGGGTCATCTGATGGACAGGGGACAGTTGTGGCAGGACAGGGGCAGCAGAGCTCTTGGAGAAAACTCAGCTAGAAGCAGCTCTAGGTTAAGTTATTCAAATGGACCATCTGGAGTTAGATCAATGGATATTAGTATTTTGCTCAGACTGGAAAAAACACTGTCTGCTAGAGTTATTAATTCAAGTAGAGGAAAAACTTCCCTACAGTCATCTAACAGTGGTGGAAGATTCACATTTGTTAAATGCTTTTGTCTCTAAAGTCAGATTATGATAAATGCTAAAGAGCATTTTCCCATTCAAAATAGTCCTACTGATATCAATGTAATAGACAGTCATATAAGTCTCTATGCAATTAGAGAATAGCATTATCCAAACTTGGCAAAGAGAATAAATATTATAAAATAATCCTACACACTTTCTCAACAAGTGATCTTCTCAACGTAAGAATCAGGCTATATTGCTCCAATCTGACTAGTAGCAGAAAAATCAAAATCTTATGCCAAATCCCTGTTAGATCAATTTAATGACTGAGGAAAAGATGACACCAAGATATTTACTGGGGTTTTATTTTGAAACACACTTAAGTTGTGGGGTTTTTTATAATTGAGAAAAAAATCCCTTAAAAGTAATATTTAAGCCTCAGCTGTATTTTCAGAGCTATGCTAATTGTATGAGAAAGAGCCTTCTAATAGACTCCTTAGAAGACAAGGTTGGATTTTGCCGTAATTTACAACGTAACTATGTCAATTGTGCATAATTATTAACATCTGAAAGAAATTATCCTGTAAGGCCTAAAATCTTGTTTCTCTTCTTTCTTCAGCTATTGTTGTGTACAGATTGCCCTGGACCTGGAAGTGCAGTAAACTCCTAATGAAGTTCATACATGCTGGATTAAATACCATAGCTATGATTCTTGCAATTGTTTCTATGGTAGCCGTGTTTGAATTCCACAACGCCAAGAACATTCCTAACATGTACAGTCTGCACAGCTGGATTGGGCTGACTGCTGTTATATTTTATTCTCTCCAGGTCAGAATCTAACTGTATTTATAAACAGGTTATAAATTTGAAGCATGTTTTGAGTAATTCAGGCACAATAGGCTCTTGCTAGTACATTGTACTGGGATAGCCATTTTACACTCTGATTTGGCAAATTACTATGTAAATCTACAAATATCGTATCACTGACTTTGAACCAAAATGCATTTTTAAGCATATTTTATTTGCTGGCATAAGGCCATTAACTTACAATACAGTTACACATTAGTGTATTTCTAAGCCCTATTAACTCCTGACCTCACAGCAAGTTACTTGGTTTGTTGGCAGCATATTTAAATATAATTAGAGCATTTATTAAGGAAGTCTCAAATGAAGACTTTTTTTTTTTTTTTCAGCTATCACCGTTTTTTTTTAGTCACTTCTTGGCCTCAAGACTTTTGTTAATCAGCAGAACAAGTGCATCAGGGAGCAGTAGAGATGTAAAGGATCTGACATCTGAATGAGCTACTACTTGCTAACCGGTATTCCTGAATCAGCAGAACTTTGATAAAAGAGGAGCTTTTAACTGCTCCTCTTAGCAGAGAATTAGCATTATTGTAATGTAAAATGAGCTAACTTAAAGCATTTTGAATTTGGCAAAGAAGAGCAACCATGCCCTGAAATTTACACAACATATACAGATGCTTCTGCATATACATTCTGAACTCCCTATATTTTGTTATTACACTATGGAAATTTATTTTGTTCCTTGAATTTTTTTCTTCCCAAAATGCTAAAAAGAAGAAAGACTAAATGACCTATGATCATGCACAGAAAAGCCTCAGCTAAGGGATATGGGTTCTGGACTTTATTCTTCTCTGCTCAGGCCAAGAGGTACAGGAAACAGTGCTGAAATACTGGTTTTAACATTTAGATAAAAAGAAAGCATATTGCAGCATTGTTGAGTATATTCTCTATAGCTGAACAAATTAATAAGAATGAATATGAATGAATAAGAAAGAACAATGTGAAAATTAAGTTCATCCTAATAATGCAGCTATTTCAAGGAAGTCTGTGCTGCCACTGCTGAGTATCAGTATTTTTTCTAATGGTTAAATAAAGAATTGTGACTAAAATCTTAGTTCTACTTCTCATTTTGCCACTATAAACACGATCAATGGCACTTAATGCCTTGCCATCAAAAGATCCTTGGTGTCCCTTCCTCTGAGATGTAAGTCTCCAGTCAGACTGATGTTTGTTAAGTGACTGAGCACTATAAAAAACAGTCATAAAGTAGTATCTTTGTTACCAGAGAAGATGCTTGGCACTTACCAGAAGGGGCATGTCAGTCATACACTCACACAAGACTCTGCCTACAATATTGTAACTACAACTATATTGTAATTAAGCCAAATGTAGGTTAATGCAGTATAGCACTGACATAAATTTAAGAACAGGGCAAAAATGTAAAATGACTGTCTCTTGGAAAATGATGTCTCTGGAAAGAACTACTCAGAAATGACATGAAGCTCTAAATGAGTTCGCACAATGCTGTGACAACAGGAAAAAGATGGCATGAGTGAAACTAATATGAATACTATGGATTTGGGTTTTTTTTAATATAAAAGAATGATCAGAAAACTAAAAAGCAACAAACCCAAAGAAATTATTGAAAAGTAATTTGAGAGCTGTAAAAGCAATCTTCCAGTGCAAGACTTAAAAAGCTCCAGCTGTTTAGCATATTGAAGATTAAGAGATGATTTGATTATGGTGTACTAAAAAGCTTCCCAGGGAGAAAACATCAGGCTCTCTTAATTCATTATGGAAAGATTAAACAAGGACTAAGATTGAGTTAAAGCAGGATGAAATACAAATTCATGCACTGTGCCTAATTTAGCAGCAGGGGTGAGTAAAGGTAAAACAAACTAAAGAAGGGATGCCACCTCAACATGACTGGGCAAGCCTGTGGCTGCAACCATGGGACATAATGGGTTATTTTCCATCCCCATATTAGTGCTAATAGGAGGACTAATGTCCCCTGAATATCTGACTGCCACCCATACATGTCTTCACTCTGTAAATGCCACGTGATCGATACATTGAGAAACAATTCCCCTTCTAAAGACAGACACTTAAATTTAACTGAAATTTTGACAAGATAAAATAATTTAATCCACTCAAGTCAGAAGGTTAGATTGTCTTCTGATATATCCTTTATGTGCAAATCTGCAACGGGAGCAGAGAACAGGACTTGACAAGACTGCAAAAGTGTGGCTCCTCCCATCTTTAATATATTAGTGAATTAGTGACACTGAAAACTTGTGTTTCCAGTACTTAGTTTGGTTGGAGTTTTAGCACTATCAGTAAGTTTGGACACTGATATTAGGTAGGATGATTTATATGCTTCCAAGTGCTAATACAGAATTTTGATTTGGTTTTGACAGGAAACACATTCAAAAATAGAAATGCCAATTCTTTTCAAAATTTTAACTGAAGACATGTCAGAATTGTTATGATTCTTTTTATTCTGTTTGAGAAGTGCAGCTTGTTTTCCATCTAGCCTTAACTACAAATCTGTTTTGGTTTTAGCTTTTCTTGGGTTTTGCTGTTTTTCTGCTCCCATTTGCTCCAGTTCATCTCCGCATAGCTCTCATGCCAATACACGTTTATTCGGGTCTTACCATCTTTGCAACAGTGATTGCAACAGCTCTCATGGGAATCACAGAAAAGCTTATATTTGCATTGTAAGTATTTGTTTCCACTTGTTTATTAAGGTTATTCATTGCAAATATATTTCCATTTACCCAGAATAATAAGCATCCAGTATTGGGACACAGTTTTGTTTTGTTTTGTTTGTACTAAAAAGACCTACTTAGCAGGAGGCTGCTGTTTTTAGACCAGGATTGTCTTTAAAACAATCTTGTCTGACCTCTTCTTTCTTTTTCCCCTTTCAAAGGAAAAATCCTGCATACAGTGCATCCCCACCAGAAGCAACTTTGGTCAACTGTCTTGGCCTTTTGCTTGTCATATTTGGTTCACTTATTTTGTGGATGGCAAGCAGGCCCCACTGGAAGCGGCCCCCAGCAGAGAATGCAAAAATTCTGAGGCCTATTGCAGCAACTCCTGAAGGCACAGAAGTTGAATCCACAATGACAAACAGCAGTAATGCAGATAAATCTGATCTGAGGAGCAATACTGAAGCAGCCAGAAAACAAAACATCAAATTTGATGAAGCAGGACAAAGATCAACTATGTAAAGAAAACACACAGAATAAAAGTACCATTATACCTCTAAATTCCCCTGGCAAGGGTCCTTCTAATTTAGCTATATTGACATGTACGTAGTTCAGGGATTCATTTTTAGGATGGCTTGCTGCAAGATACTCAAGGTTTCTGCATATGGATTTAAATTCCTGTAAATCCTAACTATATTTTATTGCTCAATGACTAGTCCATGCCTTGTTTAAAAAAACAAGAGCATGAATGACATCACATAATGGTAAATTCACATTATCGGAAACTGTCTTCCATATCATTTCTTAATTTAATGCTTGTATCTCTTACAGTCATGAGAACTTTAACAAGATTCAGACTAAATTTTGCTGAGTGATTTTGCAGGTTATGAATCAGCCATGAAGTACACCAGACAGAATAACTTAGTTTGTCACATATAAATTTTTTGGTAATGTTTGCTTTTTTATATTCAGAGCTTTTTTAAAGCTCTGAATTCTCCAGCTGATTAACCTCCTCACCAGCTGCTATGCTCTATGGGATTTGAGGTCATTTTGCACTTTACAGAGTTGCTTCATAAAAATGTTTATTCTAAAATTTTTAATTAAGAAAAGAAATCAAAAGTTTGCTTGATATCTTCATAAAATGTGTTTCCTTTAGGAACTTCTGGGGAATCTTGGTCTTGTTTTTTTAAAATCAGGATGTATCTGTTGACCTTTTAACAAATTCTACCAAATATAATGTATACAGACAATATTTGGCTTTGAATTATGTGCAATTATTACTGAAATCTAAGGAAATTTTAAGACATCCAAATGCAGAATTTGTATTATTTGAAAAGCTACAGAAACACATTTAGGAAAACATATCACTTACAGTAAGTCTTCCTTTTATCCCAGAAGGCAGCATATTTGATTGCATAGTTCTCTTGATATATGGTACTAGACTAGAAATTAGGAGGTTAGAAACCAGAAAAATCTGCTGAGTCTCACAGAAAAAAAATTTAGCTTCAAGTGAGAAATGCTTTCTCCAAGACACAGGTGAGCTTTGCTGTTTTAATAAAATGCTACCTGTTAACTGAAAGCAAATTTGGGTATCTCCACCCTGATATCAAAAGCATTATTATCATATGCATGAAGACATGCTTGAGTATATAAGTAATTATACAAACTCTAGTACTTTATAATTTGAAATTACAGTTTTAAATAATGCAATTTTCTCTAAATAATGAAGAGTCCCTACTGGCACTTTACTTTTATAGCTCTTTCTAGTAATTGAAATATTAATGTATTATGCTCATTCATTAATTTTACATATACAAACAATACACTTTTACCACTATAGTAAAATTATAGTAGATTATTTGGACTGCAGCTGTCCAAAATGATGAGCCATTCTACTATCTCTTGTAAAAGCTGGAGAGCCCACTAGAAATACAAATTTACCATTGTTCATGTTGGAATATATAGATAGTTTCAGACAGCATATAATTTCCTATTTTTTAAATACTACATAAATTTTTATTTACTTCGGCTTTTAAAAACATTTTAATACATTACCCTTCAACAAATGTGCCAGTTTTGTAGTTTACTGTGTGTTAGTACAAACTATTTTGGACATGAGTTATTTTGGGTCTTCTCTGACAAGAAGCACCTCAGTTCCTGTTACTTGATTTGTAATAATATTTTATTATTTGGTGAATGCAGTTCAGAAAGCTAGCATAATAAAATATTTTTTAAATTTTCTGCCGTCCCATTTGGTACTCAAGGACTATATCCCAGAGTTCTATATTTTCACTTACAGGTTTGTGGATTTCTGGGACCAACCTCACATTGGTGTATTTTTCTACTGCAGGAAATACCTGCTTTTGCTGTACAATTCAGATATGACAGAAGGAACACTAACCTAAACTACTAAACTATTGTGTGAGCACTCCTCCAGTCTCACTATGTGCAATGAATCAAACAGTGAAGCATGACAGGGGAAGTGAATAAATGAGCTCACTTGCAGTAATTTACTATGCATCTTTCTATACTGCACTCACACAGGCAACAGCATTTTGAATAGTTATGTATTGGCCTGTTAACTGTGTCTCATCCATCTGTGAAAACAACGTCACTCAATCCTTGCATAGTACTAGGTCATATAATAAAAGCATGTATTTTTATGGAAGGTATTCAGCTGACATAGGATTGTTCTGGAAGAAACTAACTATACAGTGTACTGGAAAACCCACAAAATCTATGATTTCTTTTGTTACAGCACTGAGCTGAATGTGTTGAAGTGAACAGCTTTTAGGTGGTTGGTTCTATGCTGTTAAAGTTAAGCTATAGTAACCAGTATGTCTTCTGGCCTCCATTGTATTCCATGTACTGTTCAATGTACTTGAGAGAAGAGTAGTGGCATTTCTTTACTCCTCTATTCTCATGTAGAGCAAGCTGCAAGTAACACCAAGGTTGTGGGTTCAAACCCCAGAGGGGCCATTTGCTTAAGGGCTGGACTCGGTGATCCTTTTGTGTCCCTTCTAATTCCGACTATTCTGAAATTCTGTGATACAAAACTAACTGAAAATCAAGGATTAGAACATCATTTTGGTTTTCAACTTAGAGGTTAAACATGATAGTAGAAACTGAGCAAAAGCTAGAAGATTCCATTTGGAGACTTTACATTCAGTGATATCTCATGTGCATGAACTGTGGGATTCTGGCTGCTGATCTTTGGAAGGTCCCCATGAGATGCAGTAGCTGTGAGCTCCTAAACCTTGATCAACCTTGGTGGATGCAATTTAAAACTGACAAAACAGACTTTGGGCTTAATTCTAAACTGATTAAAAAGGCCTATAAGTATCCTTGAAAAAAAATGAGGTTAGTTCAATGCTAAATAAAAATACACAGGTGTTTGGAGAGTAAAAGCCCTAAACCACCTCCTCAAAGTGACCTTCCATTAACTTTCCTTCCATGCAAAATTTTCTTACATGTATTTACGAGTAACATTAAATACAGCAGCAACATAGGAAACGAACAAAGTGTATTTTCAAAGATACAAATGGAAGACAGAAGTCTACCTTTTCATCAGGATTTTTCTGCATGTTTGGAAAACATCTATATGGTTGTTTTTACAGGAACATTGTAGAGATGACATTCCAGGTTTCGATGCCTATTTAAAAAAAAGGAAATTACAAAACCTAGCATTAAAAGTGCTATCTTTTTAAGATTCCTGGGGAAAAAAACAACTATATTTACATGCTGTCATGCAGTACTATGAACAGAAGCTGAAGGGTGTTTTTTCCAACATTAATGAAACTGAGAAATGATGGTGCAAATTAGATTCTAAAATTGAATGTAATCACATGTATACTTCTCAGTACAAGTGACCAAGAATATTGCATATGATAATGTAAATATGGATTACTTGTTTACATGGATATTTTATTGAGTGACTAAGAGATATTGCCAAATATTTCTATTTCAGAAATCTCTTTCTTTTGCTTTTATTTCAGCAGATTCTTTCCCCTGTTTTTAACTGTTCAAAAGAACTTTAAAAATGATTTTATTATCCAAGGTACTTATTTGTAGATGAGACCAAATATTTAATTACAATGTCTGTTTTTTATTATTCTTTTTTTTATATATTAATAAAAACAATTTTTTGAGCTTGTGATACTACTGAGTACGGATTTTCTTTATGGTACTAAAATATAACTTTCTAAATCTGGATAAAGATCAAACTATTCCTAAATTACTTTTTGAAATACTTTTTGATCACATGAGAATGTGATCATAAATATGGGAAGATGATGAGTTCTGATATCTAATGGTAACATAATGCACTGTCAGATTGAAATACCCTCAGATGAGTAACAGCCAGACTAAGCACAGACCCCATGGAATCTTCTGACCCAATTCAACATCTTCATATCAAATTACTCATAAATAGATTAATGATCATAAAATGCTATAGAAGTAAAATCATCTATATGAATGTATTGGTAACAGCTAAGAATTAAGGTATTCTTGAGTTTAATAAGTTCAGTTGGAAATTATCCTGGAAGCATATAGCATAAATTGGTTATTTGTGAATACCATACAGCTGTTGGCTAAAATTTTTCAACATTTTCATCATGATGGAATAATAAAAAAATACTATTATGAACATCAATGTAGCAGAAAACCTGTTGCATTCAAACCTGACAATTCCCTGTTGCTGATAACTTCCCTTAACTGGTGCCTGTAGGCTGGATGTAAAAATTCTGGTAAAATAATATTGTGTTTTTAAAGTATGTTGATTATTGAAAAAAATCAGTAAAAGCTCAATTGTATTCCAAATTGAAAGAGGGGGCTCAGATTTTATCAGGAGGACTACATTTGTGTGGAACAATGGTTTTC
>CM031863.1:19331994-19430483 GCA_018697195.1 Certhia americana
AAGAGAAGAGAAGAGAAGAGAAGAGAAGAGAAGAGATCCAGTTACTGTTGTATACAAACCAGAAATCTAAAAAAAATGGCAGCCCCCCAGCTAACTCTTACAGAAGAAGCAGAAACAATGGGTATAAATTTCAACGAGCTCAGTTATGTTCACCAAACATACACATCATAGAGCCTCGGCCAACATGTGTTAGTGTGGAGTTTGAGTTTACAGCTGAGTCCACAGCCAAGTACACTGACTACTCATTGGCTCTGAAATTCCATATTTTGCTGATCACCAAGTCATGTCATAGTTACAAATACAGCTGTCAGAAAATGCATAAAAGTTTTGAAAATGTTTGCAATTTCTAGTTCATTTTTAACAAGCATTTCATTCCAACAAAATAAAAAATCCATTGAGTAGTACTCCTATCCTGCAGGATATAATTAAATATTAGTGTGATTAATAGTGTGATAGTCAAATGTTTTTGTGGCAGATGATCCTGCTCATATGTGTATACAAGCAGTAATCCACTAGGTGGCAAGCATTACCAAAACGGCCCTTGGCAGATGCTAGACCTGCCTTACTTTTCGGTGATGTATATGATGAGTTGTCTGCCAGAACACAAAATCACAAGGTTAGTAGTTATAAAACACAGTCATGTCAGAATTTCTATATTCACTTCTCTTTTATTTTAGAGGGCCCACTCAGAATATAGTATTTCTTCATTCCTGGTGCTGGAAATTGTTCTTTATTGTGCTCTACCTCAGAGCTCTTAAACTCCTGTTTGTAACTTTTGTGCAAATACAAGCTTGGTTAAAAGATACAAGAAGTACAGAAAAGCATGAAAGTTTAGGGATAAGATCATATACAAGATATGAAAGTAGAAAGAATTCGGAAAAAAACAGGAATTTTTAGTACTTTTACCATTTGACCTTGCAGTCCAAAAAAAAAAAAAAAAGAAATCCTGAAAACATAAACACAAGTGCCAACTTCAAATAATGAAAAAGTACATTTCTGCCATCTGATACATGTGAACAGCTTCTGTTCTTAATTTAATCTCTTTGTGGATACTGGCTTGTTTTCTGATTATGTTTTCTGATCTATTCCATTAAACAGACCAGTTTCAGTACTACTGAAAGCTATTTTTACATGAGATGCTAGTGCTATTGCTTGATCTTTCTTGCTTACCCATTCTCTCAGTCTACACTGGAAGTTATTTTGTCTTCTATGGCTAACTAGTGCTGATGTAGATAAGGCACTGTATTTTTTCACAAAGTTTGTTATTTGTGTTTAGGTCAATGAAGTGGCAAAATTCATGTAATTCTGATCCTCCAGGGCACTGCTTGTGGCCACACTGGGTCTGGCCTGGATGGACAGACCCATGGATTACCTCAGGAGATCCACAAAGAGATCCCGATTGTGGCGGTAAAAATGAAGTATGGGCACGATTTGGTGACCTGAAAACAAAAGAGGTTCATTAATACAAAAACAACAAACTGGTGAAGATGTACACAGTATGAGGGATACACCAAAAAAGGCCAAGGAACAGAGTGAACACAACTTATATAACATAGGATAGGGGCAGAGTCTGAGGGTGAGGGTCAATAGGAATAAAGGATTAGGAAAATGTAAATTATTGCAGGGTTTTTTTAACCAATAACAGAACAGAGAGAGGAGAACTTTCTAGCAACATTTGCGTAAAAGTTGCAGGGGATGTTAGGAGTGAGCCATTTTCTCTCCATAACATAAGTAGGTTTTCCCACAGCCTTCTTCACTCTCAACTTCTTTGCTTAACCCCAGTAACTACTCTCATTATTGTTATGACTATTGGATCTGGTAGAAATACTAGTTTAACCCTAGCAATTCAGCTTGGGTGCTTGATATTTTTGATAAAAACAGCAACTGCTGTTGCAGTTAAGGAATAGCTCATACATCACTGTGGCAATGGGAGCACTAAAACTGTCTGGCTCCTATTTCTGATCAGATGTAGAGAACGAGATAAAAAATACAAAAAAATTTACATGACTGCTCATTGCTGTGATTACTGTATCTGCAATGAGGAATTTGAACGAAAGTTGAGTAAGGCACATCCTCTGTAATCATTTTAGTCTGTTTCAAATGCAAGGCTGCCAATGGATAATAAAGACCCTGAACACAATAATAGATCTTAATGGCCCTGACCAGCCTCACCCGGGAACCTCAACCCTCACACTCCTGCTCATGAGCCCAGGGCCTTTAATCCCACTCCACCTGGGTATCTCAGTGCTTCCCTGTAGGAAGCACTTGGATCTGACCTCCTGGCCTGATTTCTGCCTGGTCCCATCACCCTGGTGACCACAGGACTCTGACCCTCAGGAGGTCAGGTTATGACCTGTGGATTGACTTTCCAGCATAACTGTCAATGTGCCTCAGCAGCTGAACCTGATTGCTATTTCCTGCAATTCCTACCTGCCCTGCTGCTGGCCATTCCTCATTGCACCCTGCCAGCAATCTTCTTGCATGTTCAGCCTGTACTATTAACTGGGTAGATAGGTCTTCATGAAGTGTTTGCTGTAGACAGACAGTGGCTCCCCCATTTATAACTATTTCTTCTCTTCATATTGTTTTATAGAAAAACTGTGCTTAAAAAAGCCTTAAAAATACATTTTAGATCTAATCTACAAATAATGGATGAGGTGCATGGAGTGAACAAAGGTGTTTGCCAGACAGTTACTCAACAACAATAAAACACCTCTTTTTTCTGCATGTCCAATTACACTGAATGATACCATCATTTCACAGGTCTCCATACCTAACAAGAGTAGCAGCATGAAACATCCATTTCCCTGTAGAAAAAGATGTTTTTTAAAAAATCTGCAGCAATGTGAAATCAGAGATAAATCTTGTCCTCATTTTATTGCATACTGTAAGCAGAAGTAGCAAGACAACTGCAACAGATCTCAAAATGCTGCAGTAGAAGTTTTCCTAGCTCTTTGGTCTGTACTGACAATTATGCAGCTGGTGACTGGAAAAAAACTCAGCAGCTCTGAGAAGAAGGCACTGTTGTACCTGGATTTAGATGAACTCTTCTCTGCTACCGGGCAGCAGAAACCTGATGATGGCACTGCAAAAGCCCAGGAAGAATTTGCCTATCCATGAGACTACAACTGTATAACCACAAGCACTATCTGAGTTACCAAGTTTGCATATGGACCTAAGCACTGCTCTCCTCTCCTCTAATAAATGAAAGAAAATTCACAGGCAGTCAGTATTCCCACATTCAACAGCTGTTCAAATCCCCTCCACAGAGTTACTTCACTTTGAAAAAAGAGATATCTTGAAATAAGAATTGCTTCCAGACTTTTTAGCTGACTTCAGGGACAGGAGAGTTCCCTCTTATTCCAGTCTCTGACTGCGCTTGTACTCTGTTTGTACCTTCTTTTAATATGAAGTCAAATATTTTGGCACAGAATCACAGGGTGTGCTTCTTTTGATTTCTTCCTTTGTAAATCTGTGTCAGCCATCATGGAGTCTTGCGTACTCTGGTTGAACCATTTTTTTTTTATTATTTTCAATTTTAATTCAGATACTAACAACAGAAAACTCTATCAAGGATCTACACATGGTTTGAGCTCATCACAGCAATGCCTTGGTCTTCTTCCTAAGTGAAGAGGTGACTACAATCCTGTGAGAGTTCAGACATGCCTCCACATTTTTATACAAATTGTATTATTTTGCACTTTACTAATATTATGCTTTCCAAGTCACTGAGTTACTTGTGCTCCATTCACTAATTAACATTTCCTTCTTATTCCAAACTCCTTTCTCTAATTTTTCTGAGGACATTTTACTCGTATCTTTGTATTCCATGAATCTCTGCTTTAGCAACAAAATATTCTTCTCATTTGTATGTTTTCTCTGGTTTAAAACCTAATCAATCTCTCATCCTGGGGAGGGTAACTCAGTTTACTCTAAGACAGTTCCTCCTAATGCCTTAAAGGACTAATTCACTCTGAAGTAAGTTCTTGTGGAATGTAATAACTGGATACAAAGATATTTTGTATATCAGTCCAATAAGTACAAATTCAAACTATATCACAAACCCAACATTTTATTACGTTGTTGCCATGTTTATGATAGTCATTGTATTATACTTAAGTCTTCTTTTGCCTATCTCTAAACACTTAAAACATCTCTAAGCAAATAATAACAATAATAAAAAAAAAACTTGGGGTTTTGATCTAACATTTTGAATTTTCAATTAAAAATATTTTTGTGGCTTTAGAGCCAGTCTGTAGGTAAAATATATAAAATTAATTCCACCAGCTACATCCAACAATTTTTGGTTACTTTGTAATTTCAGGTCTCACTCATTTTGAGAGAAGACAGCTTGTGCAGCCTCTATGTAAAACACTAGGAAAAGCAGAAACTTCAATTTGTTCTATTTATAGATTTGTTTATTCAGAAAGAAGCTTTGAAATAAAAGGCTTTGAAAGGCTGGCTGAATAATGAGTTGTTATTCTTTGAAGGCATATTATCTTTAAAAATACAAGAAAACCTGAGGGTTTCTAATGAGTAGAACCCTTTGTTTTTGAAAGAAAATAAATGGAAGGGTTGGGGAAAAAAAGATTTTTTTTCTTATAGGTTTTTTTTTTCTTCCTCCTGGAGCTGCCTGTTGCTCTTATGTGGAAGCTTCCTGCTGATTTGACTTTTTATTCTGCTGTGAGACTGATGCCAAGATTTACATGATTGCTGTGGATAGGAACTGGATTTAACATAAGGAAGATAACTGCTTTTCCCCTAGGGAGAGGCAGAAAAGGGAAAGACAGAGTGGGGCATATAGACAATAATATCTGAAGCTATATTCTTGGTCAATTATTTTATTCATCCTCTCTTTTAGATTATACTGCAACTAATAAAAGGCAAGAAAGCTACTGGTCTCAAGCCAGGAACACAAGATAAGCAAGGAAACTATTTCATGCAAATGTCCAACTATAATGGAAGCAGTGTATTGTTTCTATCCTGAACTGACATAGTGCCCCTTGTTGGAAGTGTAATTAACAAAAACTCTCATCAGGATCTGCAAGGCAGAGATTTGCCTTCTACACAGGGTCCTTCAGCAGAGAGAAAAGGGTGACTGTAGAACTGTGCATCATCACAATTATTTTAGCAATTCATTGTCTGTATAGCCTTTTGCACTTCCTTCAGTTTTTAATTACATTCTCTGGATATTTAAACAGGTTATTTAAAAAGATTTTTGCTTCTAAGGCAGACTTGTGCAACTTGAAATAATTTACAGCCAGTTGGCAGACAGTCATCTTCTATTAACCTACAGTGCCAATGAGAAATGCAATTTTTTGAGATACTAGAAAAAATTTGCATCAAAAGGCAGGGAACTTCCCAAGCAGGGCAAGACTACATAGCAAGCACACTCTAAATATTGAGGGCAGAAGGCAGTTAGAGGGATTTTGGCACTGAGAGGGTGCAGGTTTTCAAATGCAATTATTAACAAAGGCAATTTAAATTAATTCTGGAGTTCCTGAACTAGATGTATTTAATAGAAAAATGGTTAAGAATTAATTTTGTTCCCTTTTCCCTCAGTTGGTTACATAAACAACAGTTTATTCTGACATTTAAATCAGATTTTCTAACTACAATTACTGATTTATGGTTTTGTATTTTTTTTGATTACAAATTAATGATTATATAATGAAATTCAATTATTAAGAATAATTGACCCTATAAATTAAGTAATGCCTGTTGCAGTGCTGGCTTTGCTGCTAGAAAATACCTTATTTGAGATATTCAGTTATCACCTGCAAATCCTCAAATGGCATTTCTTGAAAAAAAATGTCATCTTAGGGCCACTGATAATAATTGCTCGGTATTTTTGCATTTGCTAAAGATTACTCTAATATCAGTATTTCTTGAATACAAATTTTAGTAAAGCCTCAAATTTGGGGTATATGGACAAGCTTCCAGGAGTTTAGAAGTTTATCTGAGCACCTGAGGTCTTAGTGAACCCACCAATCTATTGAGACTCCCCTGAATACAGAATTAATTTGAAGATAAACCTAATAACCTGATTCATAACTACAATATTACCAAGAGGGCTTTGGTATACTCGTTATCATTTAGCTACCTTTGAGAATTTATTTTCTTTGCAAATCATGGCAAATTGAGACTTTGTTTGGGGTTTTACATTTTGCTCCCCTGCTTTTAGAGTGGAGTGTTGACATAGAGTCTCCAATTTTTTTACTATCTCCCACTATGTTACATTTCACTTTAATTTCTCTTACATGAGGAGGGAACAGGAAGTGTTTTATTTCTCCCCTCCCTATGTCCCGTGGCTGGCTAATGAAATTTCTAATGAGGAAATTCCGAGCAAGATGTCTTACCAGGAAGATCAGAGAGTGTAAAGTGCAGCCTCTGTGAACTATTCTGATCTGCTTCAAATCAAGTGATATATCTTAGTCAATAACTTCCATATCAGTTCAGAAATTGTGCATAAGCATACAGAAAAAAAAATGGAAATTAAAGACTTTAGATAGAATAGATTGAAAATTCCTCAACCCTAGATATATTGTTCCAAACTACAATTAATAAAATGTTTGAAATATATAATTAATATTAATCTACCTTCCATTTTTGATCATTGGATTTGATGCTTTTATCTAGTAACTAAAGGATCCTCTACTACTAGCTGTTTTCCTCCTATATAGATATTCACAATTATGACTCATTATCTTTTTCAGGCAGCTAAATGTGGATTGTGCATATCAAGCAGATAGACTGCTCATTCTCCTGCCCAAGATGAAAGAACCTACCTCACAAAATTCACTACACAGAGCATCACTGTGCACCCTTCCACGGGGCTTTAGTAGCCCAGCCTAGGGCTTGTCACTGCTAGCTCAAACTGGTACCATCTTCATTGTGCTGCAATGGGGTCCAGAAGGCTCAATGCAGAGACAGAGCAAGTTCACATTTATTCCTACAGAATACAATATAAAACTATCCTATACATGATAAAGGTGCTTTAGGACTTCTTTGGAATAGATGTGCTCAGATAAATTTTCACAATTTCACCTGAAAAACAAAGTATTTTTAGTTTTGTAAAGATTTTCCAACAGAATATCAGGTTATCTTCTTTTCAGTAGTTCTTTTAGCTATTTCATTCATTTATACAGTTAAGTGCAGGAGTGGGGCAAAACTACCAGCACCTGATAGCACTTCTTTGCCTCAATTCTTTTCAACACTTGCATCACAAGTCAGGGAGGTGACATTATGAACACAATTCATCAGATTGATTAGAAAGACAAAACATCATAACCTATTCTGACCCAACATAGAAACCTGTCCAATCAGATTTTTTAAAAGCAACTAACTGGCCATTATTAACAGCAATATAACCAGAAGAGATCTTCAGAGAGGAAAGGAGAAAGTGCCAGTGAAAAGGAAACATAAAACTGTACATACACAGTATCAGTGGAAACTAGCTAGAAACATCGTGCTTTCCCACAAAATCTGGGAAAACAAACAAACAAACAAAAAAACCCCAAAAAACCAAAAAACCAAACTGAATTTCATGCAGAAAAACAGAGGTCTTCTTTATTCATGGAGCCCCTTAAACAGCTGTTTAAGGTGTTGGGATCCAGTTTTACCAGAGCTCTTCCCTTAAAACTATCTAACTATCTTGTTCCATGATGTTTACCTTTCCAGATACACACCCAAATCACGTTGAATTTGATGTCAGAGAGCTCATCCAATTAGTTTTCACTGACTTAAATATATGCTTATGTTTCTTAGCCGTTGTCAGTTTTACAACAGTATTTTTTATATAAGGTTGGCAAAACATATTTAACCATATCTTAACTGGACTTGGCTGCACAGTTCGGATTGCTGGCAGATTCTGCTAAAATCTCTGGATTTTTCAGAATAGCTTTGTGTATGATAAACCCTAACCCACTATCTTTATGCAGCTGTACATGGGATCAAATCAAAATCAAGTTAAGAAAGCTTACAGAATGAATCAGTGTTCAAGAGAAAACTGAGCCACTGTGCTCCTTAAACTCAATTTAAAAATGTGTCACAGGTGTCCTGGTGATACGAGAAGTCTAACAAACTGTAGTAAGCCTGCCATCTGAATGTGTGGTAGGAAAAATACAAACCACAAAGTGAAAAAAATCCAGTAAAATTGTAAAGTCTTTTGTAATATTGATTCTAGAGATCACATTACCTCTCAAGTTCAAAGACAGAATCTCATAATGCAATCCTTTTCCAAACAATCCAGGCATCCTAGTAAAAGACACTTGTGTGGTCTAGCATGATGTTCTAGAAGTTAAGACATATGCAATATATGTAGGATGTTCCTGCATCAATATATTCGAGCATCATAGTTTTGGCAGACCCTTCAGTACAAATTCAATTCTAATTTATACCTAACATCTTTATTCAGAAGTCTCAGAAGCTTCATCCTGCACACTTCTCCAATCTCCTGTCACCTAGTTTTGCACACCTGACTGTCTTTCTGTTGCTTGCTTGGCACAGTCTCTTTTCACTTCAAGCTAAATACAGACTAAAATATTTCTCTTTAAATGCTTCTCTTCTCTCTTTTTCTGCGGTTGGCCTGCACATTTGGTAGCATTCTATTTACCTTCCAAGCTGTTTCAGAACAAAAAAACAATTTTGCTCTAATTTTAGAACCTTAATTAGAACTTCTTTCTTGCATTCACATGCAAAACAACAGCAAGGGGAACCTCACTGTACCTTTAAAAACTCAGAACCCCAAGATTTGATCAGTATTCTGAAAGAAGTCCTTTAAAAATGGAAATATGGAGAACACTTACTTTTGAGCACTACAGTACAGAGCAGAGATCTTTGGCATACTGATGACAGAATCTGCAGAGTTCCTTTTAGCTCTCTAGGGAGTCCTACAAATTTCAGATGCAGTAGTCCATGGTTCAATTTCTTGCCAGAATGGATTCTCCACAAGTAGGGATAATCCTTCATTTGATGCTTACTCACTTGGATATATTTCTGAATTCTATACTGGCCATTCCAGGCTTTGCAATGCTTAATTTTTCTTCCCAGAAGATGTTTCTGCATTAGCTGATATTATTACACTTATTTGGTTGCAATGGCACTTCTTTCATGAACTTCTCATTAGCTTAAAGTAACTTTTCAAAGCAATTACCTCTAGACCAATATTTATCATGCTTGTTCTCAGGCTAACAGTCACATTTTTAGTTTGAAGAGAACCACTCAGTAGTATGTGACGATCAGACTTTCAAGTATATACAGATACAGTTGGTTTCATTAAATACTTACTGAATGCATTAGTTCTTTATTTTGATTCTAATTTTTTTCCCTCTTAATTATAAGTAAATAAAATATAATAGCACCTCAAACACCACTTCTAATTTTTTTTTTGTTTTGAAATTCCTCTTGAAGCTTATCTTCTCTCTAGTTTTGTAACAGCTTTAAGTTATTCTAAGTAATTTAGAGCATCTTTTGACTTGATTCAGTATCTGAATTTATTAAATAAAATGAATAATAACTCAATATTCTTACTATAAGAACTATGCATAAGGTAACATACTATAGGCATGTATTGCTATGTTATCTAATTTACATTATTTTAGTTTATATAATAATTGTAATAATAAATATGCTGTCTCATACCTAGGTAAAATACAGCTTAATTATAAATTACAAAACACAAAATAGATCCTAGTGTTGTAATTTTAAATCTAGAAAAGCAGTACAACTAGCTAAGATTTCAAAAGAATACGTTCCAGGTAAAAAAAGATATCACAGAGAAGCACACCACATGTTACGACCTCATGGTGATATATATATACATTTAACAATAATGCAGTTTAAGGAAACAGGTTATGACACCTGAATGACAGCAGATGAAGATGGGAGAAATGGAAAAATTAGCTTTATGCAAACCTTATGCTGTACCACCTGCCAGCTTGTGTCATGTACTCTTCAGCCATCACTGGATCTCCTGTGAACAATGAAAGATTTAAAATAAATACAAATCAGAACAACCCACGGTCTTTTTTACATTAAATACTGTTTAATCTTCCTTAATAATTATATTTTTGTATCCACTATTACTGAAATTTAAGTTGTTTAAGGAAATTCTAAAGGCATTTCCAACATTTTCTTAGCAGACACTGAATCAGAATTTCCAATTGGTACAGTATCACATAAAAAGTCTATTTAAAATTAGTTTTAGCCCATGTCCTGACAGAGCAATTTCTCATTGCTCCACCTCCTAGTACCAGCACTGCTCTTCACAGTTCAGAAACAATTCAAAACACAGTCACATCAGCATTCTGTTGAGTCCTACACGTTCTGGCAAATAAAACAAGGTGGTTTGACAATCACAGATATTGCTTAATCTTTCTGGATAAATAAAACCCAGTAAATTTAAGCATTGTATTTCATTTTGCACACTATTGTGGGATTTATTTTAATAAAATTAACTCTAAGGTCTAATTGATTGGCTTCCATCAGTAATTTAGTGAAAGATTTTCACAGGCATGAAAGCCTATTAAGAATGCATCTAATTGATTTTTGGAAAAAGCTGAGGTCCTGATGCAGCATTTACTGCAGTCAGCAGTAAAATTTCCATTGATTTAAATAAAAACATGTTCATACTTGCAGAGACCTAGCTTCTATTTATGCATTTCACAGTAGCCCTTCCATAGCTAGAGATTTTTTCCCTTTGTTCTTGTACAAATAATCTACACGTTTTTTCCATACACTCAGTACAATATACTTTATATTAAAAAAAGAAAAAAAGTCACATTTCCAAAGGTAATGAAAGCTTTAACACTGAAGAGTGAACACAGTGCAACTGCCATTCGGTTTTAGGGTGCCTCTCTTTAGTGAAGTCAATGGCATGATTTATGAGTAAACCAATCAAAATGTTGAATACATAGTTTAGTTACCAGATACTCAAACAAGTTAGAGTAATTATACGTAGAACTATTGTGTTACTGCTGCAAAAGTGAGGAAAATGTAATGAAAGATTCAATTCTATCAATAAATGAAACACTGATTTCATTCTGGTTCATGTAGCAAAGAAATGCAACTGAATACTTTTCAAGTATTCTTTTCTAAGGAATAAGGCTTTTCAGAGAATCGTCTCACTGATACATGCAAAGATCAAAAAGGGGTGGTGGTGTTAGCATTCCAGATTCATTTAGATGAAACAATAAGATAATTAGGTGTAAAAAATGCAGAGTCTTATGTTCAATGCAGTAAAGGATCAATTTCATCTAAAGGCAAGTGGAGTGTGCACTGTATCATCTGATCCAAAGGAGTGACCTTCATGATTCAAATGCAAAATGCCTGTGCCTACTGCAGATGGAATTTACTGGGACAAAATGTTCAATAGAAAGATTACATTTCCACTGGGGCAGAAAGGTATTTGTCAGTGTCTCATTACAGCTTTGATACAAACATCTTGGATTTCAATTAGTTGTGAGATAGAACAATAATCCAGCATTGAAACTACAGACAAACCTTTGTTTCTTACACCATTATATGTGGATTTTTGTTCCATTTGCAATAAGATATTGTAAGACTTCCAAAAGAAATAAATAGAAGTAAATAACATTCCAGCCATTTTAACATCAGCGGTATCACTTAGTGATTTGTCTGTCTGATAACTTTGCACTAGGAGGCGAGGGTGACATAATTTACATTTCTTCCAGCATAAATGAAAAGTGCTGAATTCTTTGAACCGTAAATGTCCCATCAGTTCTACCCTCACTGTCTCACCTCCTATTATTAACATACCATATCCACTCTGATGCTTTTGATCCTTTTCTAGGAAAAGTAGTTTGCCTTCCCAATGGAAATAAATATGAAATTTGCTTTAGTGCATATCAGGAGTTCAAACAACGGCCCATAAAAATTGCCACCCTATAGAGGTCATGTTTTAACTTCACAAATTTAGAGCTTGCCTTCTTTTAAAATGCTTACTTCTAAATACTGTTTGATATTTAAGAAAACTTGTATGTTCTTCTGAATTGATCATGGGACTAAGAGACGGAAGGGCAATTTTTAACCATCAATTGAATATCTGGGACTGATTTTGAGTTAACTCCTGTAAAACTGTATAGTATTTATCACCATCACTTCACAGCTGTGTCACAGGGGTAACTCTCAGCTTCTGAAATGTGGCACGAAGAAAAGCTCAGAAACAGAATAGGTATGATTCAGTTAGGAAGAAAGCTACGGATTATTCCATGCAGATATGATTTTAATAACACTCTAAATTATATATGGTGCCTTCCACTCAAAATGCTACTTCTTTTCAACTATCAAGTCCCATAGCTTTATCAATAAGGAATATTGCTATTGAAATCAGGACAGTTAATTTGATACATTGAGCAACTGAGACTAAGAGAAAATAAAGATACATTTGTAGCCTGGTAACCAGTGACACAAAACTACCCAGGGCAAAACACCACTTTTCCTCCTGTGATATCAAGGTGAAAAAGACATGACTTAAGTCACTTGACCCCACAATTCCAGAGGAAGGGCAATGGAGAAATGTTCTCTTTAAAATGATTTTTTTATGTACTAGTAACAACCTTTTTTGACTCAGAGAAAGAAATGCTACAAAATGCTAGATTTATTATAAACATAAAAATTAAACCCAGAAAATTACAAAATCTCATGGATTTGAATTTTTTACTTCCTCTTGGACTCTTAATTGTTGTCATAAACATATCACAACATGTCTGTGGACATATATGATGAATTTAGCATATAGAACAGATGTTTTACATCACTCCTGAACTGCAGCCATCTTTAGTATAAAGAACAGTGAGAACTCTCTGTAACTATAGTGAAATTTAAAATAATTTTCCTGATTAATGACAGTATTGCTTGAATATCACACACTTCCACTGACTTCAAATTTACAGAAACCAACTGTAAATACATTTTGCTCCTACAAACATGCCTGTAAACATGTTGGAGCTTGCTAGCATTAGAGGCATACATAATAGTAACAAAAATAATGTTGTTTATTTCTGGCCATATTGGAACAGAAAATTAAATTTTACAGATTAGGCCATGCCTTGTATACGTAACACAGAACAAAACCAACCAAATTATATGTGTAGATATGCTCCAGAATATATGTGTGCATATATATATATATAAATATATATGTGTGTGTGTGTGAACTTGTATAGACCTAAGTAAGTGTCCATATTTCCCCAGGACACATAGTTTTGAAAGTCAAGAAATCTAAATTTTTCTCCAATAAATGCTTTTAACCTTAGGTGACATCACCACAGGTCCTGATGGATGTTAGTGTTCACCTTTCCATTGAGTCAAATCTTGCCATCTCCTTTCTGCTCAAGTGTTTTCTAAATATGGTGTAAATATGAAGCTTGGCTTCTGCTAGTAATAAATGCATTTTCAACTATCTATTGCCTTACAATTTATCTTAAAGATTTAAGCCAAGAAGTAGGAGATATACTGAGAAAAACTTATTATAAAATATTGATGCTTTTGTGTTTGCTGTGTAGTTTAACTGCACTCTAAATGCATGTAATTTTTCAGGGCTTCTGCCAACACATTAGCAAGTTGCTTATGAAAAAAACAAAAAAGGAACAAAATCTCTTTCTGTTTTCAGTAAAATGTCTCCTTGGCCCCAGTCTTTATTAAATAGCTCTGACTGATGCTGTGAGTCAGTGACTCAACTAAACTCATAACAATGTGAAAATACTAAAATTTAACTGTTAGATCTAACAGTTACAGTAGAGAAAAAGTGCACTTTTCTGACTCCTTATTTACCCTCTGATCTTTTTGGCGAGTAGTGCTAACATAATACATACAAAAATAATCTGTTATCATCTTAACAAATATTCAAACATTTTCTCTTCTTTTGATGAGGACACAAACTCCTATAAAGGCTGGTGGGAAACAGGTGCACAAACTGAGGGCAGAATATAGCCTAGCATGCAACACATCTGAAAACAGTTCCTTTGGGCTGATCTCTTGGCAGTTCTCATACTCTCTCATAAAACCACTCGAATTAGTGCAGGTTTTGGTGAATTACAGTATCCTTTAAAAAGCTCTCATTATCTCCTGTCTTAACCACATAAAAGAATTGAGAGTACCATCTGCAGACCACACTAAGAAAGGAGAATTTGGAATTTTTCAGTTGGTAAACTTATTTTTATGGTGCTTGGCAGGGAATCAAGTGCTGGACCATTCACTAGTGTATGTTTTGTGCCCAAGGTTACCAGACTGCAAATGTCCTCAGAAAGGACATCATTCATCATCACCTTATTTGACACAACAGAAAAAAAGGTATGTCCATCTAGCAGGAACGGGGAAGAGGTGATAAACTCTTACAAAATGTATGAAGGTTATTAAATTATCAGAAGCCACCTAAATAACAGAGTTTCTCTAAATCTTTAAAGGTACAGTATGAACCCTGACTCACATGGAACGCTACAGTAAATAATTCAACACTGATTCCTGCAGTAATTGAAGTTTTCCTTGCAGCTATCCCAGCAAAGTACCAACCAACCTGTTCAGTTTATGATACCTAACAGGACTGCAAATGAAGCCTTTTTCCAGTGCTTGTGAGGACAAGTTTCAAAAATACACTCACCAGGCATAAGTATTTATAGATCCAGTCATTGCAAATAAATTATTCCAATTCTGTAATTGCAGAAAATTTAAGCTGCTCTGGAGCTGACAGTTATTGCCTCCAAAAGCTTCATTCCATAGGGTGTTTTGAACACATGCTCCACTTGAACTACAGCAATGTCCCCTATAATTCTGCTTTGGTAAGCACAGTTCTGGCAGACCAGCAGGCTGGGCCCCAGCACTTCACTGGGCTAGAATTCAGTAGCACTAGCCCAGCAGTTACCAAAAACACGTACAGGATTTTGGTATAGGTTTCCACAGGATACAAATGACAATACACTTATTTATTTACGACAGGTGGGAAACTGCAGAGTCACTTGCTGCCAGTCCGAGCGGTATCAAAGGAGCCGTGTAACTTCATCCTGCCCGCCGCTGATGTCGGGACCCGCCGTGTGGCCAGGGCAGCCGCACGGCCCCGCACAGAGCGCCATCTGCGGGGGACACTTGGTCACCTGCCTGACCTTCACACCCAGCCAGGCTTTATACTCGCTAGCCCCAGGTCACTGGAGGGATTATGGCTACAGGCCGCCCGTGGGTCCCGCGGTTAAAACCATACAGTTGCATCAGCGTCCCCATGGACACGAGTGGTTTTCACGCTCGGCTGCGGGAGGAGCCTAACGTGGATCGTCCCTCAGTCCCCGGGAAGCAAAGCAGAGGCGAAGGCGCTGTCCGGCACAGCGATCCCGCCTCAGCCCGCTCTACCCCGCCCGCGGCCGCTGCCGAGGCCACCGTGAGGGGAGCTCGCCGCGCGCCTCCGCCATCAGCGAGCTGCGGCACAGCGCGCATGCGCGCGCACTCCACGGCGGGCAGCGGCGCTCGCTCCCGCAGCCTGCGGGCGTGTCCCTACTCCAGAAGACTACGACTCCCATCATGCAACGCGCTGCCGCGCCGCGCCCACACCCGGGGAGCACCGGCGACGAGGCCTATCCAGCCGTGCGCGCTGCATGCTGGGTTTCGTTGTTCTATACGCGACTTCACTAGCCAGCGCCCCGCGGGAGAGGGGTGGTGTCGAGCCTCGGGAACTTCCCCGTCCCCGCATCGCTTCGCGCTCGTTTCCCGTGTTAATTCCTTTCCGATTGCCGGCCTTGACGGTGCGGACAAGTGGGGTATTGGGTGTTTTACTGCGCAAATCTCCGTGTCCTTCCACAGGTCCCGTCGATTTCTGCGCATCCCGCAACGCCTTCGGAGCTGGTTTGACCCTCGGCGTCTGCCGTCGGCAGCCGCCTGCCAGCTGTCGCCTTTGTGCGGCGGCGGAAGGGGCGAGGGGCCGAGCGCGGCGGGCACAGGGCAGGAGCAGCGGACGGGAACCGCGGGCAGGTGCGCAGGGCAGGAGCAGCGGACGGGAACCGCGGGCAGGTGCGCTGGGGCCGAGCCGCGGGCAGGTGCGCAGGGCAGGAGCCGCGGGCAGGTGCGCTGGGGCCGAGCCGCGGGCAGCGCTGCTGCCGCCCGCTGGGAACGCGCCTTCCTTCGGCCCCGGCCCGAGCAGCGAGGGCTGTGGCGGCAGGGCGGGGCGCACTGAGGGGGAGAGGCTGGGACTGCTTCCTTCTCCCGGGCCGTGGGGCGAGCCTGTGCGGGCTGCCGGGTGCTCTCCCCGGGGACGGCCCCTGTGGGATTTGGGTGGGGACTTTAGTTCTGGCGGCACCAGGTTCGTACCGCCATCATCTCCGGGCGGGCTGGGCTGGGCTGGGCTCCCCTCTGCTCCCCTCAGGTTCGCTCGGTTTGTGCTCCTTCGCCTCCCCGGGCGGCGATCCCTGCTGTGACAATGCGCTTTCCTAGTGCTGTTGTAAAGGGACACGGGAATGCCGTTTGGAAATGCTGACTGAGGATTATTTATTTATCAGCACTTCAGTGCTAACAGACGGCATGAAGGAATACATACATTTACTCCGGTATACCTGTTAGTAAGATGTGGTGTTAGACGTATGAGGCTTGCGGCATTTCGCATTTCCTTTCTGTGCTTGGCTGTTCTGTGCAAACTCTTAGGACATAGTCTTATTACTAACGCTTAATCTTGTATCCTTATTGTCAGGCTTACTGTAAAAGCATTTATGGTTGCCTCCTTTGTTGTAGAACCACTTGGACGTTTTCTTTGCTGACTTGACTTTGCTTGAAAACAGTAAAATTGAGTTCTTCTTCCCCTCACCCTTTCAAACAGTTTTTCTTACCTGTGCTCTATGTGAGGTTCTAAACTTACAGGGTTCCCACCTTTTGTTGTTATCCCTCTTGTATTTGAGTTACGTAGCAAAACTTTTTGTAGTATTTTTGTCTTTAAATGATCCACCAATTTATTAGTAGTGTAACAGTTTTGAGGAAAAAAAAAATTACAAGGCATGTGGTTTACAGTTTTCTTTGACCACCACACTTATACTTACCTTGCCTTATAATTTATAGTAATCCTACTAAATGTTTTAACAAATCTTTACTTTGAATCATATAATGGTCTGTAGAAGGATATATAGCTTACGTACTCTTAAGTTACAGCATGACAATATTTAAGCTGTTGAAGTGAAAAATTAAAGAGAAATTTTGTCTTGCTGCTTTTCTTGCTGTTTTCAGTCTTGTGGGTGGTTTTGTAGCTGCAAAAATCCTGTGGCAAGATCAAATACTCATATCTTCAGTGCCTAAGGTTTCTTTCAAAGTAGTTCCTTCAAAGAGCATCAGACCTGCCTTAGAAATGGATGCTGTCGTTGTGTCATGGTTCTATTTTAAATCAATCACTTCAGTATTGCAAATGTGTTAAGTGAAAGAAAAATAAAAGTATAGAAATAGGAATGTGAGGTTTTTTTAGTTATTGTTGACTTCTCAGGCTTCTGGTAAGCTGGTTTTGGTAAGCTAGTGTAATTTCTTTGTGGATAGTTTCTGGAAAGAAAAGCTGCTATCTTAAAAAAAATGAAAAAACAAAAAAAGACCCAAACAAAACAAAAGCCAAGCAGTGACGTGATTTCTGTTAATCAGTGTTTCAGCCATGTCTGACAAAAGCGAGCTGAAGGCGGAGCTGGAGCGCAAGAAACAGCGATTAGCTCAAATCAGAGAGGAGAAGAAGAGAAAGGAGGAAGAAAGAAAGAAGAAAGAAGTAAGAATTAATTTTCACTTTGAAAATTGACTCGCATATGTAGCTTGCCCAGAATTTAAGAGTAGGTTCACATAATTATTTTCTGTGTACTATATAGGAAGTGTCTATTTAATGGTTGGTGCTAATATAAATGTAGCACTTTCATTTTCTGATAAAACACCTACTGTGTTTTCTTTTCAGCTGTCCATATGATACAGGCTGGATTTAAAAAAAAGAAAATTACAAATTAGTATCTTACACTAACACAAAGTTCAGATTTCTAGAACTATCTGTGTGCATGTGACATCATTAATCAAATCACTCTGATCTATTGCATGAAAGCTCTGCTTAGTGATTTGTGATTGGTGTTATTTAGAGAACTCCTTTCTGAAGTATACAGTTCTGAGGATGTCTGTAGGACTTATCTGACTGTCAGTATTATTGTACAAACAATGTGCTGTGTTCTTCTGCTCTTTGACCTATCTGTAGGCTGAATTTTAAAATCAGAGCAACACTCAGGACATATATGGTACTTGTGTGTTACATTTGGTTTGTTAACAGTCTTCTGGATTTCTCCCTGCTCAAGTATGTGACAAATCAATTGTAGATTACTGTTTCTCCCGAAGGCAAATTGTATCTCATAAAAGAAACTTTTGCTGGTATGTTTTGGGATACTTTTTCATTACTTCTCTGTGTTTTGGTTCTGATCTAGTTGGTGTTCTTCATCAGCATATGACTGAAGACTGGGCAGCTGCCAACTACATGATTCAGACAAAAAGGAGAAAGAAATAGTTCAAATTATGTCCTAATGGTCTTGTAGCAGTGTGTTGCCAGAATTGCTTTTTTGAAAAGTAGCTAACTAAGAGTAGAAAGATAGGGAGTATTCAGCATCTTTTGCAATAGAGCTTGCACTTTTTTTATATCTAGAGGATAAGACAACTTAAAGAAAGCTACTTTGCTTTGACACAGTTATTGTCATTTTAAAATAGGAACCACATGACTGTCTCTAAAATGCTTTTATACCCACATACAGGATGTTTTTTTCACTCTTTGCATTTTGCAGTGCTTAGGATTACTGAAAAAAAAAGATACTCCTAATCTTATGAAGTGTTAGTCATTTTGGCAAATATGCAGACACTTTTTTGCATGTTTGTATATGTCCTTTAAAGTCAATACCAAAGCTTTGGAACATTGTTATTCCTGTCTGTTTACTTTAGCTACAAAAAAGAACCATCAGAATTATTCAAGTTGAATATCTAACCTACTTGATTATAGGTTTCAGTATTACAAAAAACCCTGTGGGATCTCAAAATAAATGAAAGGTTAAAGGCTATAACTTAATTAATAAATAATTTTTAGACTGACCAGAAGAAAGAAGTTCTTCCAGTACAAGAAGAATCTGACCTTGAAAAGAAGAGAAGAGAAGCTGAAGCATTACTTCAGAGCATGGGGTTGACACCTGAGTCTCCTGTTGGTAGGAATGTTACTATTTGTTTGAAATAAATGGGTGCTTTTTGTTTAGTCTTCTTTTTTTTTTTTTTTTTTTTTATGTGTTATGGTGTTTTTTGTGGTTTTGTGTTGGGTTGTTTGGGTTTTTTTTTTTGTGGTGGTGGTTTTTGTTAGGATTGAGGTATTTATATTACTGACATAATAACTCTGGCTACTTTTTCAGGGGTTGTACATGTCTGGGTTTTATACTCTTTTGTCCTTCGTGATCTGTTATAAATGTCAAATGATGTGCTTCAGTACACATTACATAACATTATTTTATAAAATAATACCATTTACACTTAGTGGAATATTTGAAGTATATTAGTTAAAATATGTAAGTATCATGTATGCATTTTCTTTTCCCCCCTCCCCTGTTTTTCATGCTCATTATTGTATTTTTTTTTCCTTACTCTTTTGCACAACGCCAAATTTTAATGCTGATATTTTTGTATGCAGTTGGCTTGTTTCTTTTCCTCATCTTTTACACCCTAATTTCTTATCTCAGATACTGACTTTGATGGAGCAATAGTAACACTAAGTATAAAAATTAGCTTCCAAGGGTGATGATTGGTATTTGTGCAGCTATTGGATATGTTAGGATATTGGCTTTTGCTTTTTGCTTTTACTTAGGCACATTCCTATGGAAGATGAAAGCAAGAAACATGATAATGCAACTCTGCTTTTTGTCTCCAACTCTAAAATCAAAGGGCTTTAAAGCTTATCAGTTTAGCTTTTTGTAGGGCTCTATTCAACTAGGTTTGTAAATAAAAAAGTAATAATTTCTTACAGATCTGTCTGAGACTGTATTTTCATAATTGCTTTTGTGTAATCCTCAGGTGTTCAAAAGTGGACACCATTATAGCTGCTCACATTCTAACAGCCCCAGCAGTCATTTTTGGTAATTCAAACTGTTTTAATAGTCAAGAGACTCCATTTGGCTGTGTTAGCACAGTGTGTAGCTGTTTAAGTCATCAGTTCTCACCTGCTACGGATCTTCTTTGCTAAACTGATAGTTGAACTTGCATGATGCTGTGCTAGGGCAGTTGATGAAATTCTTGTAGGAATGTATGTTATTGTTGCTTTTTTTCACATCTGGCAGAGAATCTAAAAGCCACAGAATAGCCAGTGCTCAAATCAAGTTAATGTGTATGCTTAGAGTACGTGTTCATGAAAAACTCAGAGGTGCTGACATGCAAAAGTGGGGCACACCCCTGCATGTTGTGTTTGATTCCACTGAGCTGCTGCTTAATCACACTCTTCAGTGTAGAAGGGAATTCATTCTGTTCTTTTTCAAGATAACCAGGTCTGATATGGATCCTTAATCAAGTTAAAATGTCCTACTTGCTGCCTGCAGTTAGCATGCCTAAGGCACGAGCTCCTTTTCTGCTGACTGGGTGCTGGCTAATACAGTGATTGTGTGCCTGGACTGATGCTAACTCGTGGCTGAGCTGCTGGGTGAGCAGCTGAGGTAGCTTGGTGCTCACACTGTCGGTGGAGAAGGGATTTCGTGACATTAGATTCTTTCCTAGAAAATTGTGTTAATTCCTAAGGCAATTCCTGTGCTGTAAACTGCTAGAGAGAGTTCTCTTACAGGAGAAGGGACTGTATCAGTGTTAGTATATTTTTTATATCTACCATACTTACTATATAAGAAGCCTAAAGTTAGTGAACCAGAATTATTTTCAAAAAGATTTTATACTTCATATAATCCTCAGGGGTAGGTGAAATTCCACCAGTCTTTTCATAACTGTTGGTGTTTCAGTTTTGGGCAGGGTTTCCCGAGAATCGCTTTCCCCACAAGAGAGCGCTGCAGCACCAGCGCTGTGCCCTGCCAGTGGCACTGGGGCCGCGATGTCACCGTGTCCCAAAAATACACACAGATGGCAAAGCAAGGGCCTGCGGACAGCTCCTGTACTGTAGATTAACCAGCACATGGCGAGGATGAATTGAGGAACGTATGTAATCTTAAATACCCTCAGTTATATGAGGATAAACTCTAAATGTGTGTATGTATACATTTATTAAATACAACTCAAGACTTATAAAAAAGATCTCTCCCCTAGGAAGAATGAAATTTTAATAAATTGAAGAATTCACCGTTACTTTGGTTCTATTAAGGGAGAATTTTTGTCAATCAGAACCGTGTCTCTGTTTTGAGATGGGATGGAAAAATTCCTTAGAATGCACAATATACTTGTGATTTTAAGAAATTCTGTAGAAATCATGCAGACCTAAATTCAGAGTTCTCCCATGCTTAACCACTGACAGAGTAGACAACAGTTTATCTGAATAATTTGTGTTCAGTTGATTAAAGGGTTTTTTAAGGGCTGCTAAGCAGTGGATACTTTACATATTGCTGCAAAATGAAGCATATAAGGACCTTCAAAACACCCCTTGATTCTTGTGTTTAAACCCTAAGTTTCATCTAAAAAATCATTTCTAAAAAGGAAAGTTGAAAGAAATATCAAAATAGCTTTGTATTTGTATAAGACTGCATGGTATCATTCACTGTGTATTGCTTCCAGAAAGCATGTTACTTTTCAGTTGGTAAATGCAGGCTTCGTCTACAAGCAGAACTTAAGAAGTTTAAATGCAGTGGTACTAAAATGTTTACTGTCAAGCAAAAAAAAAAAAAAAAAAAATCATTCTCAAGACCCAATATAAAATTTTTGTACTACACAAGATTTATGTTGATTCGATTCAAACTAGAACAAAAATAACAGGTTGCTGTATGACACAGACACTTTTTTGGTCTGCAGTTTGGTGATTATATATTTTGAAATAACATTGCCAGTTTAACACATTCATTGTATAATCTTTAAGAAAGACTAATGTCAGAGCTGTATTAACAACTGTGTTTTCTATGTTTGAGTGGAAATTACCCTTTGAAAATCAGTGTCATCATTTGTCAAAAGTTCAGTTGAAAAATATTTTTTTCAATTCATTTTCTCTCAAATGTCTTCCCCTCCATGTCTTTTTGTACGCTCCAGATGCATAAATGCCAAACAATTGCATGAAAATCCAGCATGAATTGTTAACATTGTCTTTTCCCCTCTCTTTCTACTGTTCATTTTCATCCATGTATTTTTTGTTTGCCATCCCTTTTTTTTTTTTTTTAATACCTCATTTTTAATTAATTTGAAAACATCCTAAGCTGTGCAACCTCTGCGAGTAGTAACAGCGGATACCTGTCTGTTTCACTATTTAGTCCCTCCTCCAACCTCTCCGTCCTCCAAATCTGTGAGTACGCCAAGTGAGGCTGGGAGCCAGGACTCCGGGGATGGTGCTGTTGGATCGAGGTACGTCACTTTCCTTGTCATGTTCCTTTGCTCAATACTTGCATTCTGAATGACTAGGCTTTAGAAGAAATCAAGGTTAATTACTTGATTATAATAATATGAGGTTACAGTGTTGAATCTGTTAAAAGTGACTGTTTTGCAGAAATACTTTGTTTAAAAATTTGAAATGCAACTATACTTCCTGATTTGAAGTTGCCACCATTAATGTGGAGTTGTTTAAAGTCGCAAGTTTTAAGTAAAATTAATGTCTTGGGACAATAACAAACTCCAAAAGTCTAACTTCTGTGCTCTTCATGGCTTTTTCTAAAGGAAGATGGGTATGGATGATAGGCTATTTGCTTTTTCCTGTACCTAGCTGATCTAATAAAAGATATGGTCTTCAAACTTTGCATTACTTCTGATTTTATTTTTCCCTTACTCAGAATCATATTTCTCATTATTTTACTTCATCTGTGTAGCACAACTCCAGCACTTACAATCTCTTATTTTGTCAAAACATAACTCCATCTTAGTACAGCCACAGTCGTTTTGGTCTTTTATCAGTGCCAGTACTTGTCACATCTGTTTGACCTTTTCTTTGAATGTGATGGTTTGAGATGTGCTGCTCTAAAGAAGAGTCAGATAGATAAATATTTCTGTTAAATATTTCAAGTGGTGATGTATGGGTGATAAGGTGGAAAAACACTACTTCCAAAGGGTGTTTCTACTGTTTCCCATGCACAGTCTGCAAGTAAGAGCAGTAGCTGCCTATTGATATTGATAAGATATCCTCAGCAAGTGGTGTTTGTGTACTTGAAATTTAGTAGTATACATTGTGGATGAAGTTTAGTTAAAGCACAGTTACTGCAGCAGTTATCAGTTCCTGTTGTTGTATGAGTAGTTATTTTGGAAAAGGAGTCAAAGGTTAGAGTGCTTTGCAACATCTTTTTAAAAGACTGCAGTAACATCTTGTATGTGTGTGGATTATGCATAACTATATCCATCTTAATCTGAAAAAGTCAAGATACTGATGACCTGAACAAAGGTTACATGGTGCCTATTTCTGAGTAGAAATCATTAAGTTAAAACAGAATACATCAGACAGCAGATGTGAACCCAGACTTTTTTTAACCGTACTCAGTGCTGTAGTGTTAATTGACCAATGTAATTGTTTCTTAATTGAGTAGCAAGCAAATTTTAATTATTTTAAATTGTTGTTTGTTGCTTATTTGTCTTTTTTAATATATATATATTTATGTATGTATTTATGTTCACTAGAAAAAACAATAGGTATTTGATGGTGACTTTTAAAAAGAAAATACTTTCTTTCCATTCACACCCAATTTAAATTCAGTATGAAACAGTATGCATAGGCCACATAGCTGTAATGGAATGCCACATTGTGTACTAAATTTATTTCCATGTCAACAGTGCACTACACAATATGCATGCATTTGCTTATGAAACCTTGAAAAAACCCATATCCTGAGTCTTAAAAGCTTCATGCATTTTCAAACTTCAAATCTGTCTCAGGATTGTGACCTTTAAGGCATGGAAGTATGAATATACAGCTAAATTGGAGGCATTATGGAGTCCCTGTTGGAGTCCCTTTGCTTGTTCTCCCACCAGTGGATTCTTCCCTTCCCCAGTAAATGGGTGTCTGTATCCTGGTGTATTAGTACAAGTTCATACATCTTGAACATGAAAGTTGGACTGTATGATATCTCTTGGTGTTACATGTGGCATTTCATAGGTGGCTCCTACCATTATGAGATGTATTATAAAGCCTCCTCTGTGATGCTGAATATTGTTAGTAACTCTTTTAATAAGTAGTGGAGTAGTGTTCAGACTGTGCTCCTGCTGTCACTTCCCTCTGTCTTGCTTTCATTAGTAAAGAGTTTTGTTTCCTAGTTTGATCCTGGTTCTTTCTCTTTTTTTCCTCAGTTAAGAGTGCAAGTCCTACACTAGAAAAGAATACAGCTGGTTTGCTTTTAGGCTGGTGGATACTTCATAGAATTAGTTTAAAACCAGAAAATATTTTTAGAGATATAGGAAGTGTTAGGAAAATGTCTGAATACAGAGAAATCTGGACATAATGTGGAAGAATGGAAAAATTGTTCACTGAAGCTGTAGATATAATAAATATTCATTTAACTGAAGGCAAAACAAAAAGAAACAGTATTTTGAATCATTTTGGTACATATATAATAGGTGAGTTTTATCTTAAAATTTTACCTTTATTTTGAAAGAATATCTCTGAGAAATATTTAACTGTATCTCATGTATTACTTGTTAGCTTCAACTATTTTAAAAGACAGACTGTCCCTGGTCCTACTGAAGCAAGTTTTGAAAGTGAAAATAGTGCTTTGAAAGCAGGAAATCTGCCTCATTAACGGCTAGATCTAAAACAGGTGCAGAAGTTGAAATGTTTTATGTTTATAGCCTTTTCCCCAAGTTCCTCTCAAACACGAATGAAAAAGTTGAGAAAATATTTGTCAGGTATTATGGTGATGCAGCTTCTGTATCTGAAGTTAAGGTATTCTTTGCAACATGAAGGTTGAGGGGGTGGTTTGATTTTGCATATAATTGGACAACATATAAGCAGTATCCAGCTTCAAGTCTCAAGGCCAAATTAAACTCTCAAGCTTAAATCTCTTTGGTCAGGAAAGATAGCAGAGATCTAATGAATAAGTATGCTCAAAGTGATTCACTTTAGGCTAAAATGATGTGTTCTCTAATACACAAAAGATATGAAAGTATTTTTGAGATTTGGTTATTAAGCTATTGCTGTGGATGCAATTGATTTGCTATATATGAAGATGGTGAATTTGTAAATCCTAATTAAATTATGATTAATAGTTCTAATGCATATGTTCCACTAGAAAAGTTAACATGTATGGGATGAAAAGGTAAAATTCTCTTTTGTTGACTTATAGTAAGATATTGCATATTCTTTATCTTTTTATTTTAAAAAAATGCAGATAACATATGAGAATGTCAGAAAAAAACCCATGCAGGTTAATCTGCTAATCTCTTACAAGTGTGTTTCTAAAATTCTGCCTAAGCCTGATAGCCAGTAGACTACATGAAAATTTCTCAAGGAGGGATGAAGGCTAAAAATGAAGGTAGAGGGAATGTTGATTTCCCCCTTCCTATTTCTTCTAGTGCAACTTGAAATGGATCCATTCTGTTTGTTATTCCACATGACTTTGAAACATGTTATTAATATAAAGCCCACAATTTATAAGAGATTTTAAGTGTCTTAGATGGACTTGGCTCTAACTCAGATGACACTTACAAGCCCAAGGCAGTGCTTAACCCATAATTACTGCAATGTCACATCTTGGAAACTCTAGCAGTTCTCTATCCCAGTGGAAATGCTTTTTTGCCCCACTACCAAAAGGCTCATGTGTTGACTCGTTTCCTTTACCAATATGACAGTTTCTTTCACGTATTTACTGCTCTGGGCAAGTTTATGTTATGTTAACAAATCTGTCTTCATATAACTTGAACAAATCTGAACATATTTTAAAAGGAATTTCAAGTTTTTAGTGGTTCTTCTCAGTATTTAAAATACTTTTATTCGCCTTTCATTATGACGACGTTTGCAGACCTTTAGTTTTCAACCTTTGAAATATTTTAATTCTTTGCTAATAGCTCTGAATTCTGTTTGCTTCTTAACTTTTGTATTTACTGCATGTGTTATTGCACTGAATGTTTGCTGAATTTCCCTTAACGGATGTTGCATTGCCTTGTTTCTTGTGAACAATGAAATAACTATAAGCTTGCTGTAACTCTAGAATTTCATAGTGTATATTTGCTTCACTAATCTCTGGCCTTTTTTGCTAATGCTGCATGATTGTTCAACCTGGGGTACCAGGACGCTGCATTGGGATACTGATCCATCAGTTCTTCAGCTCCACTCTGATTCCGATCTGGGGTATTGCAGAGATTTCTTATATTCCCTCTTTCATGTGCTTATGAATAATAAGTATGAGAGTTTTTTCCTTTAAGACTTATAGTTGTTGTTGTTCAGCTGTTTTATAAGATATAGAAATTTGCTGTCCCTTGACTTAGCATGGTTTGCTTGCAATGGGAAATTTTTAAATCATTTAATATACATTAGATGTTTATTTCTAATAAACACAAATAAGTTTTGTTTTCTTTGTGTCTTTCATCGACAAAACGTAAACTTTAAACAAGTAATTTATTTAGAATAAAAAGGTTAGCATGACTGTATTTAAAATCAAAGTAATTCCTATTTTTTCTTACAAATATGTTTATAAAAGCTGTAGCTCATTATAAGCACTAACTAAAAACCTGTATTGTATGCTAAGAATTATGATTCTGCCCACCAAAACCTTTCAAAAGGAGTTACTCTTCTGCTTTTATCTTGGGAGAGGAGTGAATAATAAGAAACTAAATCTGATATAGGTAAATTGTTGGATCATTGCAGTATTATTACAGTACATACTGCAATTAGTTTTTACAGAAGGCTACAATGCGTGAATTAATGTGCAGGTTTTGGAATATATTATGTGTCATATGACACTAGCTGTATCTACCTTCATTAAAGTCAGAAAGCTCAGACATTTTCAGTATTGTGCTCTGAAACAATGAATTATGGATATATTAGTTGTCAGTGGGAGTTCCAGGTCAGCCTGGCAGTGCTGCATTCTAGATAGTATCTTACAGGTGGACAAAAAAGGGCAGCAAAATTAAAACACTAGGAAATGTTTTTTCCTTCAGTATAACTAAGTGGGTTTTCAAGCTTTATAATTCTAAAACTGATGCTGTAAAAGCATGACTTGTGAGGAGATCTGTACCCCTTGATAATACAGATGTATCATATATGTGGCAGTATTCTGGTCAAGCACAGAGAGCAAAAATTTAAAATTATATCCTAAAGTCCAGATATTTATATGTGCACCTCTTCCTTTTTGGCACAGATGTACAAATAGTTGCTGATTTTAAATAATAATGATAAAATAGTAGTCATAATCATGTGACTTGTTCGAAGTTTCCACTGGATTTAAATTTGATTAAGCAGTGCTGCATAATGACTTGGGTATTATTCTAGGCAACATGTGAAATAATAAAATTAAATGTTTTTTTCTGACTTTTAAATCAATTTTATTTAGACGTGGACCTGTTAAACTTGGAATGGCCAAAATTACACAAGTTGACTTTCCTCCTCGAGAAATTGTTACCTACACAAAGGAGACGCAAACACCTGTCATGACTCAGCCCAAGGAAGGTGAATGGTTAATTTATTACTATTAAGTTATTTTTTGTTTCTTTTAATATGATAATGATGACCAGCTGAATTAGAACTAGCACTTGTGATCTGGAAGCTTAATAAGGTAAATGAAGGTTGATATGTGAGATAATTTATATGAATTCTATTTTACTAAATTTTTGTAGGTTTTACTTAACTGTTACTGTCAGTCTGCATCTCCTTTAACATCATTCTTGCTACTAATACTTGGTACTTTCACACTCCTAGTGTATGTTCAGATTAAACACTGAGCTGCTGAATTAGCTGACAGCTGATAAATAAATGGGATATATTTTGCATTTATGACATTCAAGAATTCACACATAACTTGGCACACAGAGGACAGGGAGGTGATTTGAGGCAACTGGCATGGCTTTAACAAGGGCAGCTCCTGCCTGACCAACCTGCTGGCCTTCTACAATGGAGTGACTGCATCAGTGGACAAAGGAAGTGTACACACCATCTGTTTGTAAGCCCTTTGACATGATCCCCCCTCAACATCCTTCTCTCTGAATTGGACAGAGATGGATTTGATGGGTAAGGAATTGGTTGAATGGTTGCATCCAGAGGTCAATGTCTCAGTCCTGATGTACCTCAGTGACAAGTGATGTCCCTCAGGGGCCCATATTGGGACCAGTGTTATTTATTACCTTCATCACTGATGTACAGAGGGATTGAGTGCACCCTCAGCACACCTGCAGGTGACACCAAGCTGAGTGGGGTGGTTAACATGCCTGAATGATTGGATGCCACCCAGAGGGACCTGAACAAACTCAAGAAGTGGCCCAAAGGAAAGCCAAACATATCCTGGTCTGCATCCTCAGCAGCATGGAGGTGCTCCTGCCCCTCTCCTCTGCTCCTGAAGTGCTGCATCCAGCCCTGGAGAGGAACCTTGCACAAGGGCATGTGGTGACTGGGCAAGGGGCAAGGGCTTTCCACTGGAAGGGATTAGATTAGGTATCAGAAGGAAATTCTTTCCTTTGTGAGTGGTGAAGCCCTGGAACAGGTTGCTGAGAGAAGCTGTGGCTGCCCCATCCCTGCATGTGTTCAAGGCCAGGTTGGATGGGGCTTTGAGCAGTCTGGTCTGGTGGAAGGTATCCCTGCCCATGGGAGAGGAGTTGGAACTAGATCATCTTTAAAGTCCCTTCCAAACCCTAACATTCTATGACCTTACTTGAAGGCTGTGTATCCTACAACAAATGTAGCCATTAACCCCCCCTACTTCTTAAGAATTTAAATTTTTACGCCTGAAGCCTGTACTTTGAGTTTAAAAAGGAGCTAATTTATTTCTAACTTATGCAGTTTCTGTTTTCAGCAATTGAACACAGGCTTTCTTTCAGTCATTACTTGTTTGCTTTTCAAAAAATAAACTTTTCTGAAGAAAATATGGTTTGCTATCAGATTTGCTTTTCAATGCTGAAACACTTGAATTTATCTGCAAATGAAAGTATTAGTCTTGACCTAGCTTGTGTGTAGTTCTACAACAAAATCTCTCGGTTGTTTAATATAACTGACTTCCTATATACTTTGAGTATGTGTCTCTGTTAGCAATTTTAGGACCTACTTCTACATTCATAATTTTTCATTTTCCTGCTCTTTGGTATGTGAACTTTTGGGTGTCTATGCAAGACTGTATCTTTCAAACTTCATTATTCAGTGAGCCGGAGGATATGATTTTTCTCTAACTGTGTTTCTTTTCTGTTCTTCATTTTATCTGTATCTCTGCACAGGTAGGTGTTTGAGGTTTTCCTGCTTTTATTTCTCCTGTGCCCTCAACGTTTTCTTTCTCTGATTCCTCAGGTCTTTTTTCCTCCCCTCTGTCAGGTTCATGGAATCTGAAGACTTAGCTCACAGTTTATATACTTGAAGAGTTCTACTTCTGCTGCCTGCTCACAGTGGGAATTGCTTGGGATTGTATGATCTGCGTTTCACAGTAGATAGGCTGTAGTTGAGGTTTGCTGGAGTGCAGTGGAACAGTGGTCATCTCTATTTCTGCATTTACCAGAAAGCAGTGTCAATGCATGTATTCTCTCCTGATCCATTCCATCTTACAAATAATGATTTCTTGAGGGCCATTATAATTTTTTAAAATATATTTATTTCGTGTGCTTCCCAAAATTCACAGGTGTCTTTTCATCATTTCAGTGTTGAAGATCTTTTTAAGGTTTATCTTAAGAGCACTTGAATACATTCATAACAAAGCTCTACATTCCTATTTTACAATTATATCTGAAATGGGACGTAGGTTTAAAAAAAACCCCAAACATGCTGCATGCAAAAAAGGAGTCACTAGATAAGAGATATTTCTTGGTGAAAGGAAATTTTAAACTCTTTAAAACAATTGACAAAAGCAATATGCTGAATTTAGAGGGCTCAATTAGATATATTTTGATTCTGTAAAATGTATCTTACTGATCCTTGCTTCTTCTCAGTCGGAGTTGTGCTTTTCTGATTATATATACTGTAAACAAAAATAACCTTGCAAAGTACCCTTGAAAGTGAAGCTTGCAACTGAGCTTACACCTGCAGTAGCTCCCTTATTCAGCAGCAAGTTGCATCTGAGCTAGGTTAGCCCAGTGCTCACAGCTTCTTATGAAGTGAGGTGAACTGGACCCTTCATAATATATTTTGAGATTTTAAAATGCTGTTGGAGCTCTGCTTTTGAATAAGGAAAATAAAAGCAGTTTTATTAGATATGCTCTGCAGTCATTCTGCTTGTTTAAGTCCACCTGTGTTAACACTTAATCTGGTGGGGGCGGACAGCACATGAAATAAAACCAACAAACCCACAGCAAATCACCAAATGAAATAGTTCTCCTGGTTCCAGTTCTGTGTGCTGCAGTGGTTTTGTAATTACATTGTAAGCTGAATTAGGAAACATTCAAACTACAAGCAGTCTGCCTGGTGGGACAGATAGAAAGTAGAAGTAAACTAGTTTTAGATTAAAACCATTTCTAGTTGTTACAGAAATATTTGTAGCAACCCATACTAAGTGAGTTAAATAGGAGAGACTTCATGTCTCAATATAAAGATGCCTCAAATAAAACTTGACATTTGGAAATGCCTGGTTTGGATTCATGTAACAGTTAAATTAATTTTGAGATGTGGCAGCTTCCTTAGGAGGAATTTAGTTTAGGAATTTAGGAACACTTAGGCATTTAGTGTTCTAACAGTTCTCACGACTTCCATTATTTTATTGCAGTACTAATATGTTGATTTATTATGACCTCAGAGTATTTGAGAAACTGCCTTGATTTGAAGATTGATTCTTATATATTATAAAACAATAAAATCAGAATCTCCCCTAGAAATCAGTTATAGGGGAATATGATTTTGCTCAGCTGTCACAGTTAAAGCTTTCCAGGACTAACTGGGTACTTGCTGCTTAGTGCTGCTGTACAATACTGTGCCATGTGCAATTGCAGCTACAGCAGACAGTATTATTGCATTAAGTCCTCTCTTTGAGGAATAATTGTCTATGAACATCTCCAGGACACAGAATTAAAACATTAAGCAGAGTAATAAAAATATGATGTATAGAATTTGCTTCTTGAATGCTGATACAGTGAATGCAGGATTTATGCATTTATTTATTTATTTATTTATTTATTATGCATTTTAATATTTTTTAAAGAAATAACAGACCATTGTATATTAATGTAGGATCCTTGTGGGTTCCTTCCAACTCAGAATATTCTGTGATTCTATATTATGTAGTACGTGCCTTAAATGTACAGAAATACAAATAAGAAAACTTGATGTGAAGACATTCGACTTAACAAAAGCCACCCATTTCACAGATGATTTAACTTTGATTAACCTACTCTGCAGCAACAAATTACTCAGACAACTGGAACTACACTCTATAGTGCTATTGCTAGGTGCAGCCTAATTTACAGCACTGCTTTTCTATCTGTCTTGCCAAAATACATCACAATTTTGATGTTAACTCAAAGTAAAAATTCAGTGGTTCATTAAATCTGTTTTTAGCATTCATTGGCAAGACATTTGTTGCTATTAAAGATTGCATAAAAATAGCAGCTACTTTAGTGTAACCTTAGATCCCCTGATTGCCTGCCAGAAACAACATGGAGTTATCCCTTAGCATATTTTAATGAATATTCAGCAATATGTTGATGTGACATAGAGTCCCATTTCCTGTCTTTGTGGCCCTGAGACTCTTCTAAGTCTTTGCAGCCTTTTTTAATCTGAAATCATGTTTGGTACACTGACAATAGAAGTGGCTTAAAATGCCAGTAGATACAGTCAATAATGAATAAGGTGGATGCAGTTAGGGAGTGCCCTTAAGGTTTCAAATTTAGGTTGCTGACTTGAGGTAAATACAGTGCATGACGGTATCGTGGGTTCTTGACTTACTAGAATGGAACTTTTTCAGAAGTAGTATGTCCAATGCTTCAGTGTTTTCTGGGTGCTGAGTTATTGTTATGCTAATTCCTTGCAAATTCTGGCATCTGGCCTGCTATTAAATAAATCAAGATAAAGGAGAGACAGGAAAGGTAATTAAAACAAATATTTCTTACCTCGTTTTTCAGTCCAGCAGCTCAACGATGCCTTTTTTTGTGAACTGTGAGAAAGCTTTGTGGGTTTGGAATAGAAAGCATTTGAGTTTTGGATAATGAGGTCAAGAACTTGTCTATGTGGGGATTTCTTTTTTTCACTTTGGGTTTTTTCCTCCAGATACCTTAATAAGAAAGTTTGCATGTGACTCTTCTTTAGAGAGAAGGTTTTAGATTTATGCAGTTACAGATAAATCAGTGAGATGACATGTTCAATTTCAAGTCTGGTACTTTGAGAATATTAAAATAAGTGCTGTATCCTGCATTTAAATGCAGTAATATCAGCTGGCTGTATGCAGTGAAAGTACTATGAAGGAATTTAGAGTTCTGTATAATATATGCCATTTATGTTTCAAACATTAAAAGGCAAGAGCAATCAACTATATGATCTTTTGAATAAAATATGTAGATTAGAAGGTCATATAGCACTAAGGGGTTGACCATCTATGTTTGACAAGAATTTGACTCCTGTCACTGAAAATGGTACTTAGAATCAGTGTAGTATGACTAATGGGGGGTTGGGCTGAAATTTCTAATTTGGGACTTTCAAAGCTAGCATAATGTATCCAGGGTGACCCAAAACCAAATTTCTAAATTGGAAGGCATCATTTAATTCTGCAAGATTGATTGGCAGGGTGAAAAAGAGGAGATTTTTATACAAGTGGCCATAATTTAAATATGTGTTGTTCTCAGTCATGTGTGTTAACTCATATTAAATTTTTTAATTAATCGTTGCTCACACCTGTACTTATTTGACATTAAGAATTCCCTTCTTTAAAATGGCCACAAGTTATACAGTTTTCAGGTTACGAGTCCGCTGTGCATGCGAATCCATCAAAAAAGGAGCAGTGTCTTTCTGTTTCTTTGCGTGATTATTTTGCCCAAAAAAGCTTTCATTTTTTTTAAGTAGCACAAAAGCTGTAATTGGCATGCTTTGTAAGGAAGTGTCAATGTGCAAGAGAGTGGAGATCACTAAGAATTCTTTTACGGGTTCTTTCCCCTTTGCACCACCGCCTCCTCAGCAGGGTCACTGAGATCACTAGCTTTTCTTGAAATGGCCATTTTCACTGGCAGGTGCATTATACCCTGTATTTTCAGATTGTTTTTCCATTCTGAATGTTTGGCAGGTTGATTGCTCTGGCTGCATTGACAGAGAAAGGGCTGACAAATGCGGTTGGGCTGGCTGAAAAGACAGTGATTACTGTTTTCCTTTGTGGCTGATTGAGGCCCTTGAAAGGAAAGATTTTAACCTTCACCATTTGGTTCAAAAGTATGAGCATATATTGAAATCATTCATGCCATTTATCCTAGTTCTGTAAACTTGTCAGAACATAAAAATCGCTCAATTTCAAGTAATGTAGGATTGGCATACGTCATTATCATTTTGATTAAGTTGGAGTTTGTATTATTGTGTGCATTATACACTGTCATTTAAAGCTTTCTTTCCTGCAGGTACAGTTATATTTTTATTGCCTATACTATGGAGTTAGAAAGATTTTCAGACCTCTTTAAACCTATCACTATGTGTGTGGTTTGGCAGCTGGTATGGCCTACAAGCTGTATTTTGTTTGCAGGGTAAAGGCTTGTCTGTAGACCTCCTGGAGTGCTGGTAATTGCACAGGCTTGCCATTGGGGAAAGACATGATTGGAAGCAGTCAGGCAGAAAAATGTTGTGCCATCCCATTGCCACCTCATAGCAGAGAGACAATCCTTGCAGTACCATCTGGTTGTTGCTATCTAGTCAGCTGGCCTGGCTGCTGGGACCATGGCTTGGCAGCTGGTTCCCATCCCTTGACCACCCCTTCTTTTTTTTCCCTGTTTTTGTGTGCATGCATGTGGATTTTGGTTTTTTTTTTTTTACTTTTTGTGTTAGATAACTTTGAACATGGGTCAGGGAGATGGCTGCAACAAACAAGCCTAGTCCCTGTTGAATACTGTCTCATTCCTTTTGATGAGGCATGCAGCAGTCTCCTGCTGCCATTCCCTTATAAGCAGATGACGTAGCTGTTTAACCAATAAAAACAAGTCTTTTAAGAAGCTTCTTCTAGAAAGTGGATGAATATCCCACATATCCCACAATTCAAAGTAATTTAAAGGTATTTTCTGGTTTATGGTATTCAAAGAATAAAATGTAGACATGCAGAAAGTGGCTGTAAGCCTTGTCAGTATTCCTGAACATTAACATTTTATGTTATTCATTGCAATTAGGGAAAACACATTTTCCTGTAAAGTTCTCATTGCCAAACATGATACAGATAATGAGACTTGCATCTAGAATGACAGAAAAAATGTAATCTCTCTGCTATTATCTTTAGCAAAATTTGCCTCTCAGAATAGCAACCTGAAAGCTAATGTAAGCCATCTTCATGCCATGTGCAGACCCATTAGACTGATGCTTTCAGATCATAAGTAAGCAGCTGCTCTGTAGACTGTTTTAGACGTTTGAATTTTTCTTTATTCTGCAGCATTAATGTGTCAGTGTGTTACGCAGAACATGCATCCACCGCGTGGTTCTGTGTGGAATCATAAATGCCTGTAAGACAGATTTCCATTTTGGATTCTTTACAATTTCCTGCGTGTCTTATTTCAGTTTATGCAACTACATAACTCAGTGCAACTGATAGCCAGGTGGAGATAGTGTTCCAATGATATTTTGGTTTGTGGTAACTTTATCCTTGGGACTACATTTTACAAATGCGACCATTTTAAGCTACATGATCCCATTTCACATCAGCTTGTTTGAGATTCATGTAGAATGTTACTGTTCCCATGTAGAAACACTGACTGTCTCACCATAATGTTTCTCTTTAGATGAGGAAGAGGAAGATGATGTGGTTGCACCAAAACCATTAGTTGAACCTGAGGAAGAAAAAACGTTAAAAAAAGAGGAGGAGGAAGAAGGTACAGTTCACCTCAAGACATTCTAAGTGTGCTGTAAAGGAAGTCATCAATACTTTTTTAACTTTTTGTTCCATCAGTTTTAAATTAATTTCATTGTTGAATACTAGTTAGCCGGCAAAACATAAAATTCAAAAATTATTAAAACCTGTGATAAATACTGGGTTTCTTCATCGAAAGGAATTGATGAAAGCGTGCAGTCCAAAAAATGTCTGTATAAATTTTTTCCAGCTGCCCCTCATGAACTCACAGAGGAAGAAAAGCAACAAATTTTGCATTCTGAAGAATTTTTAAGTTTTTTTGACCACTCCACAAGGATTGTTGAAAGAGCCCTTTCTGAGCAAATCAACATTTTCTTTGACTACAGTGGAAGAGACTTAGAGGACAAAGAAGGGTAATGTGAATGTTAAACACTTTTCTGTAACTTTCCAATAATTTTAATTGAAAAAGTGATCTAAGATTAATATCCCCTAATTGTCTTTGTAGAGAGATTCAAGCAGGAGCAAAACTGTCCTTAAATAGGCAGTTTTTTGATGAACGTTGGTCAAAGCATCGTGTTGTCAGTTGTCTGGACTGGTCATCCCAGGTAAAAAATAACGCTTAAAGTAAACAGTTGATTTTGTAAATTGTTGTAGTTCTGTGCACCTATCCACAGTTGATAGAGGCTGTATTTCTAAATGTGTCCCTTCTGTCCTTCGTGGTTTGCAGAAAGTAGACAGAGCTGTTAATCTTTTGTGAAAGGTAGCGAAAGGTTCATATTGTGAAGAAAGTTGGTTTTGGTTTATGCACTACTTTGCAGAGGTAACTCAGCTTCACTAAAAAGAAAGCTCACTTCAAAGTAATAGTTTTAGAGTTAAAAGAAGGTTCTGATGAGAGAACAAGACTAATGTGTATGTTAATGCTGGTTTAGGAGCTAAATTAGTTTTAACTCACAATTTTTCGTGCCTTTATAATGTAAAGTGGTTTTTTAACCCTATTTTGGCAAAAGAAAACCAAGATTCTAGGATTATGTGGGCCATTAGCCAGTCATTTTGATTACTTTGAGGTTTTTTTTTTTTTCACTTACCATGCAGTATCCAGAATTACTTGTAGCCTCTTACAACAACAATGAGGATGCGCCTCACGAGCCTGATGGAGTGGCCCTTGTATGGAATATGAAGTACAAGAAAACCACCCCAGAGTATGTCTTTCACTGCCAGGTATGATTCTGTCCTGGGAGGGATTTTATGTTGGTGAATTTGGACAAGCACCTTCCTTATGTTTGTTAATACAATTCATTGGGATAGCATTCACTTTAACCACATTTATTTGGTTAGATATTGATATCTAGAGACTTCAGCTGAGAAATACTATTCTGTTTCAGAAGTTCTGACATCATTCAGAATTCAGTCTTGTTTGAGAACTCCTTTTTTTATTTAAAAAAACAGGAAAGCTTTCTTGTGAAATGGTTGAACCACAAAGGTTTGTATGTAAGGGGCTTGAGTGAGGTTGTATAATACAGCTTAGTTTATTGAATAAAATTAAGACAGCCTGAGGAAATGGAACGAGGATGAAAACTAGAAACATACGCATCAAGAAAAAGGCAGATGGGGGGTTTCTAGTAATTTTCTGAAAGATAAAAACATGCAAAGCTCTTCCATTATTCCAAGCCCAAGATACTCACTTTTTTTCCCATCATTTTGGAAAATTACACAGTTGAATCAAAATTTAACCTCATGTTGTCACATTACGGTCAAAGCCCAGATTGCAAAAGTAACTGTTTTATCAAAATGTATTTCTGCGTTCTCTAAGAAGTAATGACTATAGAATGTGGCAAAACATTATTAAAATCTTGTGTGTTACTGGGCCTTCCTTTGCTAAAAAGCTATACTAGGAGGAATACAGATGTATGCATGTGAAAGAGGAAGAAAACTTCATTTTATAATTATAAATTGAAACAAAAAGACTGTTGAGGGGTTATAAAGGGTGGGTGAATCCTTAAGTAATTGGGTAGTGAAATAATGTACTGAATAAATTTAGGCAAAGAAGTTCTGCTATTTGGCCTCATTTCCTTTAGTTTTAGACATAGTGTCACTGAACAATAGTATGTATATTTTGTTGTTTGTTTTTCCTCCTTTCAGTCTGCAGTGATGTCAGCTACATTTGCAAAATTTCATCCCAATCTGGTGGTTGGTGGCACATACTCGGGCCAGATAGTGCTGTGGGATAATCGCAGCAATAAGAGAACCCCAGTGCAGAGAACACCACTTTCAGCTGCTGCTCACACGGTAGGAGGTGAAATATCTTCAAGGACTGTGCCCTGTTGAGATGTGTTTAATGTCTAGGAAATTCTGTCCAGTGCACTTGATCGACAATGCTCAAATGTTTATGTCCATATTTTGGCACTTAGGAACCAGGCTATTCATAAAAACCAGAGTGTCAGAAAATTCAAGTATCAGTTTTATAGGGGAGTATCGTTTGTACTTCTGATGGGGATCAATCTCTTGTGCCTTGTTAAATGGTGAAGTTGTATATTTTACTGTACATTAATTATATCGGAACTGGTTATTACTTCTAAATTCTTTTCTGATAATATTTTGTTCGTTAGCACCCAGTGTACTGTGTAAATGTTGTTGGGACCCAGAACGCTCATAATTTGATCAGTATCTCAACTGATGGGAAAATATGCTCTTGGAGTCTGGATATGCTTTCCCAGCCACAGGTGAGATAACTTTTGATAAATACATATATATAGTGTCTATGCTAGATTAATATTTATTAAAAATTCAGTTGATCTCATAAATATTAATCAACATTTTCCCAACACATAGAATTAAGGTAGCTTGATATTTGATAAAATATTTCCCCACCTGTAGAATCAAATATTTTCTGTTGTTTCTTTTGTATAAGTGTTGGTGTACTTGTGTTAGTGGTGAACACAAATGTAGTAAGAAAACTTCCTTATTCCTGCCTAATCTAACCAAGTCAAATAAAAAGAAAACCCTTCTATTGTGAAATCTAAAAGATTTTGTAGGTGTTAATATTTCTTTGTATGAAGTAAGTTGCTGATACTTTCACTACAGGATAGCATGGAGCTGGTTCACAAACAGTCCAAGGCTGTGGCTGTTACCTGCATGTCTTTCCCTGTTGGAGATGTCAACAACTTTGTTGTTGGCAGTGAAGAAGGCTCAGTGTACACTGCATGTCGTCATGGCAGGTGAATACAAACTTTAATTCTTCAAAGGAAATAAAAATAGTAAAAGGATGAGTTCCTGCATGCTTTACACTCAAAATTTTTTGAAGTTCATACTTTCTCCTTTGCACTGAAGGAGTTCAGAGTAGCTCTGTCTGAATTCCAGTGCACTTTTTCCTGAGTAAGAGCTTCATTTAAAACAGAAATGGTTGGAATATTGGTTTGGTATTATGAGTTGTGTTGATGAGGATAGCACAGGTCACTGTGGTTTTATTCATTTGAATTGTAGCAGAACATTCCAAACTTTGTATCAGTTTTGTAGATAATTGTACAGTAACATCACGCACAAATCTTAAATTGGCTAGCTGTTCTCCTGCTGTTCAATCTATTTTGAAATTGTCTGACTGTATCTTATCAATTGCTTTCTTAAACACAATTGAGTGTCCAGGTTTCATCTCAAATACACATCACCTTGCTGCACAGCTTTTTTGGTTCCAAAATACCCAAAATTGTATCATTTTGTGTAACATCCTTCCCATCTGTTTCCCTCCTTTTTCATCACCCCTGATAGGAGGCTATTAGGGATATATTGTTACTGGTTTATGTCTGAACCTTGTGCCCTTAAAGCAACTTCTCTTAATTTAATGTGAGTTTTATGCTTATTCCTGAGACTGGATTTTGTTCTTTGTATGAATTGAAGTTGTAGCTGTTGGTTGGAGGACAGCGTAGGTAAATGTGTGGACTGGTACCTGAATGAGTGTCCTGTCTCTAGGATACATTTTGGCACTTACAGTTAGTAGAAAACACATGTTGAACTCCAGGTCTGTTTTCAAGCCTGATCTTCTGTGATCCTGCTGTGATGAAGCTTTTTGTAGTGGGGCAACTCTATAAGGCAGGAAAACCTTCTTGTGGCTGTATTTAAATTGCATTTCAGTGCTATCTCTGTGTGCAGATGTTTGGTTTCCAAATCAATTAACCTTGGTTGTATATTCTGAAACAGCAAAGCTGGAATCAGTGAGATGTTTGAAGGACACCAGGGACCAATCACAGGTATCAACTGCCATGCAGCAGTTGGACCTGTAGACTTCTCTCATCTTTTTGTCACCTCTTCTTTTGACTGGACAGTAAAGCTTTGGACAACGAAGGTAACTTAGATAGTTCAGTGGTTTTCTTCATAGCCCTTGACACAAGGTGGTGCTCTAATGTAAGCTACTTAAGGAAGTTCACGAATCTGAAGTCAAATTGTGTGAAGTTTTGAGGTTCTTAGCTGCAGTCCTGCAAAGAGGAGACAGCTGATGAGCAGAACTAAGATTAACAGCATAAAACTTCGCTTTCAGCTTGTACATCATTTGTGTATTTCTGATCCATTCTTTTCAACCTTTTGCCTTTTGTTATCAACAATGGTTACAATGTAAATTGTAAATCAAATGTAAATTGTGTTATAAAGTCAGTTACCTCATATATTCACAAGGCAAATGTTTTGCTACAATTTTGTAGAGAGCTAAGGGACAGAACCAAAACTAATGTCAGTTAAACTTGATGAGGCACACAATTGAAATATCTGTCATTTCCATTGCCAGAATTACTTCTTTTTCTGCTAGTCTGAGCCCTGAGGAATGCAAAGCAGAGGAAGCAGAGTTAAAATCTTTGAGAAATAGTTACTGAATTATCATTGGCTTGATGTACAAGATTCTTAAAGCATTAAATTAACAATTTACAATTGGCTTGCTTACAAGTAGCAGCCAGCAAAATAGCTGCATGCTTTGGAAAGCATACCTTTAATAATAAAAAGCATTAGGTTTTGGCTGGCTTTTGTTTATTAAAAACCAAAAAAAGTGGCATTTTTTTAAAGCAAGTCAAAATGCAAATCACTTTTTACTTATTGCTGGTAATACCATTTAAGTTCTGTATTTTGCTTTACCTGTTAGTTAAATAATTTTGAAATGTAGGGTTTGGGTATTGAATTCTTATCTTTGCTTCTTTTCAGAATAACAAACCTCTCTACTCCTTTGAAGACAATTCGGATTATGTTTATGATGTGATGTGGTCTCCAACTCACCCTGCCTTGTTTGCCTGTGTGGATGGGATGGGCAGGCTTGACCTGTGGAATCTTAACAATGATACTGAGGTGAGAAGTCAGGTTAACAGTCAAATGTAGCTGGAAAATGGTTTGTACTCTTAAAAAAAAAAGTCATATCTTTACCATAGTTTGGGGGTTTTTTTTAACCAAAGGTTGGTTTTTTTGTTGTTGTTTTTAAATATTCTGTAGTTCCAGTAGTTTCTGTGTAGTAGGTAGCATTCTTTGATTGCAGGGTTACAAATGACTCCTCTTAATGAATAACAGCAGTAATTTAATTGTTTTACCTATAACAACAGAGCAAAACATCTGTTGGTGTAACACTGATCCATGTGTGAAAGTGATTGATTATAGACCTCCCACCCTGAGGCCTTGTCAGCCTACAGCTTAATGGTGTGAAGAAATCTGTTAGCACACCATCACTGCTCCTATTGCCACAGTAATACTGCAGTGAAAGTGCCAGTTGTTTCTAACTTAGTGAATTGAATGTTTGGTTTTCTGGTGTGGGTTATAAACTTCATTATAGCAGAAACCTTTTCCAAGGTTTGCTGGAGGTACATCAGAGGAGATGTAGGAGATACTTAGGATGTAAGGAGATACTTAGTATGTAAATTTTACCATCTGAAAACTACATGTAGAAGAAAGTTGTAGGACCATATGCCAGCCTGTGGCTTTAAATTGGAATTACCTGTTCTAGCCTTTTGGACAGGCCTTGACCTGCCAAAACAGCTGATTTCACCCCTACCCTCTGTCATAATCTTCCTGAGATCCCAGGGTGCCTCTTCACTGCCTGAATGTCTGGGCCTCCTGTCCCACAGGAGGAGTGCAGATGTTTGTACTTTGGCCAAGGGACAGATGTGTTGTTTTGATGATAGCTTAAGGCTACTGAGGTCTTTGTATTGTGAACAGAGTCTTTGATCTGCGTACCATGCACCAGCCGAAGAGTTGGGCACTTCTTTTGATGCAGCACAGATGGCCTAGGTGTGTTCTGTAATCTCTAGCTTATGGAAACCTGATGCATTTTCAGTAATGTGTTTCAAATTGGTACAGGTGCCCACTGCAAGCATCACCGTGGAGGGCAATCCTGCTCTGAATCGTGTGAGATGGACACATTCTGGGAGAGAGATTGCTGTAGGTGATTCAGAGGGACAAATAGTTATATATGATGTGGGAGAGGTATGTATGTCATATATTGTGCAAAACACTTGGGTTTCTTTATTTAGGAGCTTGCCTTTCATTTTGTTCTCCTGTTATTAGAGGAATAATAATTAGGTTTTATTTGTATTTTTGAATTCATATTTCCTAGTAGTGTTTTATTCAAGGTGTTCTAGCGTAACTTTTTAGCATGCTGTCATCCAATCAAAAAGAAAATGCTTTACCGTAAGGCTGGTGAAATAAGACTCATTGTTATTTCCACAGAAAATTTTATCTTCTATGTAACTGTGGCACATGTGAATTCTGATCCTAGCTTGAGAAGTACCGAAAAAAAAATTTTACAGTGGAGCAGCCTCAATTTTGCTCTTACAGGGAAGTGGTTGCTCTTGCAAGTATCTGTGCTGCAGTAGCACATAACTAATTGATGGTATGAGGATATAGCATTAGTATTCCCTTTGAAGGCAGTCTCTCAGGTGGAGATACATAGCACAAGTCTATAATAATATAATTTTATACTTCAATGCAGGGGTCTCAAATTCTGCTTCTTTTATTAGTTAGAGCTTTTGATGCTTACGCTAAAATAAAGGTAAGCTTATCTGGAACTGGAACCTCTTGTGAACATGATTTAAGTGCTGTGCTGAGCTTTATTTATCAGGAGGTTTCAGTAACACTGTCTGTGTCACAGCAAATCGCCGTTCCTCGCGGGGACGAGTGGACTCGGTTTGGCCGCACGCTGGCAGAGATCAACGCCAACAGAGCTGATGCTGAGGAGGAGGCTGCGACCCGCATCCCAGCATAGAGCCCTCCAAACAGCCTGCAGGGATACACTTGGGAATCACTGACTGGATGCAAATCCTGGAGTGTCAGTTCTAATCCTAGCTTAGGGGAGGAGTATATGGATTCAACAATGGACTTTGAAATGTATTAAGATCACTGAAAATTAGATCTTGCATTGTTATGTTTTATATCTAAATTACAAGCACATTCTTGGATTTGTGTAACTTTTAATACCATTAAATATGAGTTTGCAAGGATCTTCTTTTGCTGAAACACTAACCTGGTATAAATTTGCTACTTGGCTTTGGTAAAGTCCAATCTGAAACAGTATCTTTCTGAAAAGTTCTGCTCCTAAAACTTTCTGCATTACAGACTAACCTTCATTAGGTAGTAAATCTCTGAAGCATTCTTTAATTTGAACTCTTCAAATTACCCATGATATGCATGCATATTGTTCAAAGTTTCATTGTTTATATATAGATAAGCCTCAGACTCTGGTAGTGGGTAATATATGTGAATAAAAATTTGTCTGTAGTTACAAACTTACATGATATTCAGACCTGAATTAATGAAATACATATTTAATACCAATTTTCTTTTGTTTGAATTGGTGCATTAAAAGGTGAGACTGATTCATAAATAAATACTATGCGAGCACTTGTCAGCTGCCCTGACCTCTAATCTGTGTCCCTGCAGTAGTTTAAAATTAGTTTCTGGGAGCTGATCCTTTTGTTTTGCTACATAGATCCCAGGCTTATTTTCTACTCCCCACCACCCCTTACTGCCATGGCAATTGGCCAATAGCAAAAAGGCTCCTGTTACCAAATTTTTCTTTTCCAAAGGATAAGAAACTAGACTTTAACTTCATTTCTACAGCATGATGATTCTCATTCTGTTAACTACAGACTTGCTACTAATTTTCTGTACAAAGTTAAAGATTTTTATTATTATTATTATTATTATTGATTTTTAACATTTTTATTGAAACAAAACTTCTTAATGGCTTGAAACAGATGGAATTCCTGTTAAAGGTTACTATTTTTTCTTTCTTAGCACATTATGAAGTTTTCTATCAAGATGGGTTGCAGGGGTGCTATTTCTTTAGGGTTTTTTTTTTTAATAAATACTCTGAGTTTTACTGATTAGGCACTAAATCAGTTTTGTAGCCTTTAACTTGGGACTCTGCACTTGTTCTTGATCTGTTACAAGCTTATTGCTTTGCAAGAAGAGCTGGGTTTATATGCTTTTAAAAATAGGAAATAGATTTATATTCCTTAATCAGTTTCATGCCCAGGTGTATTGTCATTGTTTCTTTGTTTAACTTTGCTGTTTAGTTTTGTTTTTTTTTTTTTTTTTTCTCTTTCTCCTTGTCTTAGTTCTGTTATTATGAGCAGCTTATAGAGACACAGCAGTAACAGCAGTGATGTCTTCAGAAAGTTTTCTTTTTTGGTGGGTCTGGAAGTGATATGTTTAGGCTTTAGACTTTTAGCCTAAGTTTAGGCTTCCATTGGTGGTAGCATTTCAAGAGTGTGTCCCCCTCCCTTTTCAATGCAGCCATGCTGCTTGGTTTGCATTTACCCTGTGTGTTCTCCTCAACCCTACAGCAGCAGCTCTGTTTAGCTAAGCATGTGAACTGTATAAAAACAGGCATATTATGAGATGGCTTGTACCTTTAGGCAGAAGAATTCTTAACAAGCAGAAGGTCTCCTAGTTTGATGGCTTTGGAGGGAGGGGCTCCTTGGGTTTTGGGTTGGTTGTTCTTGTGGGGTTTTTTCCTGAATTACTTTTCATTGAATATGTTTCCTCACACTTTTATTTTCAGAAATCCAGTAGGTAAGGCTTTCTTTTGCATACATGCGGATCACATGGCATTAGTTTTGTGTAGTTTCTACCTTCTAATAATTTTCAACTATTAAATTTAATAATACTGTCCTTATTCTTGCTTGTGGTCCTCCCTCAAAGAATATCTGACTACAGAATAAAAATGTTGTAAAAGCCATACCTGCAACATTGAGACCAAAAGTGATGCTAGATGCTGTAAATGAGGATTCTGGGAGCCAAACTGTCCAGTTTTGGAGCTGCAAGAAATACAAATGCTGTTGTGCATTGTTGAGTCTCCTAAGGTCTTGATTGAGGCAGTCAACAAGCTGTGACTGAGATAAAATACCAGTGGGTCCCCACCATTTTTCTCTCTATTTAGAAAAGCACAGGAAAAAAATCATAGATTCAGGAGAGAGTTTCTGGAAGCCCGTCTCTATACAGAAAACAGTACAGAACAAGAAATTCCTTAAACACAATACAACAAATAAAGAAGGAAGCCTTCTAATGGGGTTATCTATATTGCAGAATAGTGATCAAACTTTCAAGGTCAGTGTATTGTAACCTCTGGCTCACTAAGTATTATTCAGCACCAAAAATAATTTTTATCTTCCTTAGAGGCTAGGGCTGGAGCAGGGCTCGTCTCCGTGTAGTGTTCAGTTCTTAAAAAGGTGTTTCTTCATAAACTGACTTAAACCCTAATGGGTCTGCTGTCAGGTAAGTAAGAAAACAACCTGAAATCAGTTCATACCCCTTGGATTTGCTCTATTCCAGGATGTTTAACCAGGGTTACTGTTAAGAAACATGTAAAACTTCAATAAGCAAGGCTGGAAACCACCTCTCTCATCTCTGGCTGCAAGGACAGTGGGACTGATTTTCTTCTACGACAGCAGAAATCTAAACTCCCTTGTTTCCTCTGACATTTCTGCATTTAAGTATTATAGCAGGGAAACTTCTGGCAGACACTAAGCCAGAAAGAAGATTTCAAGCTTTCACTGTCTCTTCTCCTTTTACTTCCATTCACCTGTAAATATAAACAATCAGTTTTGCATATAAAAATAATACAAAAGTAAGTAGGTTTTTCCCCCACAGAATAACCTAATCTCATGGTAAAACAATTTAGAAAGGAAGAGAATGGTTCAATTTTTTGTAACAAGTTTTCTATTCAAGAAAAAAAAAAATGCACTCTGAGTAAAAAACCCTGTAAAAATTGAGTGTGTTAGTAACTGGCAAACCTCTCATTGTGTGTTGAATATGCTACCATAGAAGTAATATCTATTATACATTAGTATTGCCATGTATTTTGAGAGAATTTCTTGTCATGAAGTAGTGCTGCAGAATAAAATATTGCATGTGCTCATCTAATTACTGTGTTCTCTAACACTTACGAGCCAGCACATTGCATTTCAATTCCTTTGCTGTAACTAGAGTGAAGAGCATTTCCTGCAGAGGCTCTGTCCTGTCCATTTATTAAATGGGTGCATCTGATCTTCACAGTTCCTCTGTGGAGGGAAAAACAGTCATACTGGACAACTTCCTACAAATTCAAAGAAGAGAACTGACACAAATATTTTTAAACATTTTATTGTCACGATTGTTAACAAAACACCTTCAAAACATCTGTACATTTCAAACTATTTTGAACTGCAATACCCATTATATAAATGTATGTGTATAGATGCCCTGATGTCTCTGTACAAAGATGTACAATATGTACAGTAACATTAATTGCAAGCTGTGCAAGGCAAAGTCTAGGCTACAGCTTCATGCCACTGGTTAAAACAAGGCAGAGAACCACAGCTTCAATCAGTTCCTTGTGTATAAATAAATAAATGCAGGTATGTATGAATATTTGAAAGGAGCAATTAGATTTGCAAGCTCAGTTCAGCTAGAACACATGCAGCTGACTGGAAAAAAATACAGCAGTACTCTTGTGAACTCTTCCCACTGCATCACTTTGTTCATTTGAAACATCTTCTCAGGACTCAGCTGCAACTTTGTGCTTGAGCTGAGGTGGTGGCAGGAGCTCGAAACTTTGGAAGATATAAACCAAATTTATTTTCTATACCAGCAAACGTAGCTGTAGCAAGTCTGTATCCTCCTATATGTGCAGGGTTGACAGGAGGAAGATCTGAAATTCGTGTTTTTGGGGTAGATTCTGTTCCAGCAGGTTTGCTGTTTGAAGAAAGACAAAAGGTAATTTTGTTAGTCTAGATTTCATAAGAAAGGACTTCAAATAGACTTACTCAGGTTTGAATACTTAAGTCTTTTGTCTGAATATGGAAGACTGTTAGAGCTAATTTTAATTGACAGCTGTTAACTAATATAATTAATTATGGTGAAGTGAATGAGGTTGGACTACTACTTAATTTTAAATCAAACCCAAAACTGAAGTTACATTTTTACTGATACTTTCGTAAATTCTTTTAGTTTCCAGTGTCACAAATGGAAACATGGACAAAACTATCTTGCTACAATGGAAATACAAATTAGTGTACTGAAATAAATATGAAATGGCTATTTATCTCCTCATCTGTTTAAAAGTGGCATGCAAGTTTCTCTCCATTATATAAGGATGGGGGGAATTTTTATATGCTGAAATTTTAAGTACAGGTGCTCAAATTCCACAAGTTTTAATGGGTCCCATGAATGAAAAAGTTTGGGGTTTTTTCTTTAAGTTTGACTGTTATTTTGTGCAAGCTAAACAGCAAATACTTACTGGCCTCCAAAATCCACATACAACCATCTCTGCAGAAGCTCGTAAGTGACCAAGGTAACACCAAACTGGGGTGAAGATCTGAACACACGAGCTGTTAAATATTACGAATTATAGTGTTAAACAAATCAAGCAATTCCTCAGGAGAGAAGCTAAACATTTTTAAGAAGGTGTTACCTTTTTCACAATCAGACCTTGTAAATACTGCTCTGAGTCCTTAAAAAAGCAAGTGCTAATTTGCAGATTTGGGGTCAGCCTTAATATTTTTTTTCTCACCTGCAGCTCCCTTCCACAAAGCTGAAGGGCCTTCCTCCCTCAGAATCTTTCTGAAGCAGTCAATAACTCCACTGTATGTTGTCTGACCAGCGCGAGCTGCCACTTGCAGTCTTGTCTTGATGACATCAGCAGGGGTTACCAAAGAAGCAGCAGGCACACCTTTTAGAAGAAAACCATATTTAATTTACACAAAGGATCTTGTAAAAGATGAAACACTTACAACTGAAAAATACAAGTGAAAACTTTCATATTTTTTACAAGGGCTAGACACTACAAAAAAATGCAGGTTCTTACTCTTAATGCTCCTATAAACTGTCGTGCCTGAGAGAATCGTTTTGACTTTCTTCTAAATTTAAAGGCTCAAACTGGTAGTAAAGGAAATAAACTATCAAAACCCATTCTCGGCATCTTCTAGTGGTCTGGCCACAGCAGTAGTTTGAAACAAGATAAAACTGGTTATATATGTAATGTATAAAAATTAGTTGTGCAAATTTACTGTATTTGTTTATGGTCTACAACATTACATAAATGATTGATTTGGAAATTGAATTCTATGTATCCATTTGTTAAAGGTGTTGATAAGAAAAACTACTGCCTAAAGCCCCTGTTCTACAGCAATATGTCTAAACTGCTGTTTGAACTGTTCTGCAGGAGAACAGATGCTGCTTACTTCAGTAGGCAAGCCATAAAAAGACTGAGGACAGTGAAGGTATTTTACAAGTCTGCTTAGTAGCAACAGTATGATATTGGCCAACAGTGATGGAAGAACAGATCATCACTACCAAGGCACCACTCCTGGCTTTCTAGTCAAAGGAAAGGAGGTTTTCAGAAATGTACTCCACAGTATGTAACTGTGTTATCTGAGATGTTTCTGAATACTTCTAAATACTATAAAAACTTCATCCCCCTAAAAGGAGGAACCATCTTCTGACTTAAAATCATGAAATTAATTTTGACTTCTGTAAAACTTTTTCAACTGGTTAATATTGAATTAAAAATGTTAACAAGTCACTGATTGCATAGGTGATGATAAACTCTCAAGTGTCACAGACCAATTCAGGAGGTTTTACAGGAAAACAGAAGCACTGCAGTTAAGCCTGATATACAGACAGCAATCATATGCAGATTTTCCTTACAGGCAGATCCCTTCAGACTGTATTCTTGCCTGCTGTGTGCGTGTAACCGGGATTGAGTGACCAACTGAGAATCTGAAATTTGCAATTCAGAGTGGCAAATTCCTGTACACGCTATAAAACTGGGCCTGTGAGATTTACATATATTTTTAATAGGGTTCATCCCTTAGTACGAGCAACATAGAAACACTAATGAAACAAAGAGAAGTTTGCAGTCTAAAAAGTCTTATAGGAGATACAAATTAATAATATAATATAGAAGTATTGTATGCGTACAATAGGCTAAATTATTTTCTATTTCTGGCAATACTGAAGAATGAACAGGGCTACAAATCTGTTATATGTTTCCTAGGTGGTCTCTCTTCCCTCTGGCACGAGGAACACACCAACTGGCACAGAGAAGGTGCAGCCAAGCTGTGTGAAGTCTGATAAAGGAAGCATATTCACACACAGGCACTCACAATTGATGTATATATCTATATAGTGATTCCTTACAACTAATAGCAAGTAGCAAAGGGTCTTGCTCAGTCCAGTGCAGATTCTGACACTGAATCATTCACAGTTGCAAGGCTGTGTGCAGATACCTAATTTTCATCTGCTGAGCTCATCCTTGGCAGCGCACAATCTGGCCATCTCTAGCTGCATGTTTAAATATTCACCACTATAATTCCTACATCCAGTATTTTTATACCCCTTGCCGTTAGTAAAAACTTTTTATCACAGCTGCATACTGTCTTTATACTGAACTTGTTTGAGATGCTGTAAAATATTTTAAATTTCAGAGCATGATACTTCAGCTTCTTTACAAACTAATGCCCTGTTTTCAGCAATTACATTTGAACAAAGTTTCTTTTCAGTTATTCCAGAATCCAAACCTGGGTAAGTCATTTTCTTCTTAGCTCTTATGATCTCTCATTTTATGTTCATCAAAGATTCAAATTAGCCTTCAACTCTGAGAGCTCAGTAACAAGGAAAACCCCATTGAGACAGACAGATCAAATTTGACTACGAGTTGCTGAGCTGCATTACGCTGTTTATCCACATTATGCAAATGTAATTAGCTCTCATCAAAATTACATCGCCTCCCACTAAGGATAACAGTGATCAAATTTAGATTAAATCAGATACAATGGTACAGTACCCTTCCTTTATATGGGGCTACCAAATGAATATTAAGTATTACTCACTAAAAGAAAAAAAAAATTACTTTTAGGAAACATTCTGCAAAATTACCTGCAATGGCTCCAGCTGCAAGGAGATTAAGCCCTCCCACATGGCCATTTTCATCAGCAAACATCAGTTTACTATGAGCATAAACCGGAAAGTAGATTGCAGAAAAGGGAATGTCTCTGAGGAAACATGCTTTGGCACCCTGACACAGAGAAAAGACACATAATGCAAATGCATTCTGTAAATAAGGCTAAAATGAGCCCTGAAAGTACAAACTTATTAGATCTATCACATAAGTAACACAGAAAATAAAATGTCTCAGGCAATACAGGGAACCTGAAAATAAGAATAAAGCATATCTAAACTAAGTGTCTGGAATGAGGAAGATTCAAGATTCATGCATAATTTTGATAAGTTATACATGACATCAATCCTGAAATCAGTACTTAGGATAAATACCTTTTACACACTATGTGTCCAAAGGTAATGAAAGAAGTGACAAAGATCAGTCCTTATGTCTTTCTGACAACCAGGGAAGCAGCAAGACAAGTCCCTGCCAGCCTTTTTTCCACCAAACACAAAGGTACTACTAAAATAGCAGTGAGAACTGTAAGACCTCACACTGATCATCATCTGTTTGACCGAAGAAGCTGCACTGGAAGATTAGCAAAAAGAGAAAAAAACCGCTGCAAATCAGGTGAAGTTTAATAAGGAAACACAATGGTCGTGAATCTCATCTACCAAATTCAAAACAAAAGCTTCAGCTCTAAAAGTAAATGGTATATAAAGTAATAGTATTATTGCAGGTCTATGGGCAAATCACATAAAGCAACGTTTTATAAGTGCAAAGCTAATATAACTGCTGAATTTACGTATTACCCCTTTCACTGGCAGAAGATACAGAAAGAAACACTATTCCTTGTTTAAGGAAACTAATAGCTTCTGCTCCATTACACCTGATCTGTAATGATGGCAGTAAGTATACCTGCAGGGAAGGAATCTGTTGACTGGCATTCTGCTGAAGTACCACACAGAACAGCCTCTTTTTCAGTGGAATTTAATGACAAATCCCACCACTTAAGTTCTTAAAAAATCTGAATCCTACTAAACTTTACTACTGTTCCACTGGCATCAAATTATTAAGACAAAGAGAATATCCTGCTGCAAAGATAACAACAGAGACACAGAGATTCAAAATAAATATAAGAAAAACGCACAGGGAAAGCTAAAGAAACTTTTCACAAAACCCCACCAAATGAAATGAGCAGTGCCAGAAGCCAGCAGGTCTGCAATACAGGACTCCCTGTAGCTTGGCATAAAAGCCCAAAGGATAGAATGGGGGAGTATTTTTTTGTATCCCACTGCCATTAATATAGAAGTGAGTTTTCTTCAGTTTTCCACTGTGGGGCTACCCTGCAGGAGGAGATTGGTTTTAAATTCAAAAGATGTCTTTGTTTTTAACAGTTTTTATTTCAACAATATAAAAGTTTAGCATAAAATGATGAAGGCACTCAAAGCAGAAGTACGTACCTTATAAAGACCAAGAAAGCCTAAATCTTTTATAACAGAGAGAGCACTGACTCTGGGTCCTGTAGTAATTTCTCCTGCTACCTGCAACCGAATCTTTACAATCTCCAGAGGATTAGTGAAGATGACCTGGGAGCCTCCTGCCTGCAAACCAAAGGAAAAAGAAAGTAAATTTCGTTACTAGAGCATGTGGTGACATACTGACTTTTGTAAGGTGATGAGTGCCTTCACTTCTCACTGGATTGCCTGATATGCTCACATAAAAATACATGAGAGATATTTAATAAAGCACCTGTCTGCAAGTCAAAAGCCCCAGATCAGAAATCATGGGTTTGTAAAAATAGATTTTTACATTTATATTTTTATAGGCCCCTGAGATGAATTAATTCAGTTTGTCTCTGCTTTTCTTCTCGACATCACTTTCTAGAAGTCATGGCTGTGTTTAAAAGTCTATTAGATATTACAGGAAATATGAAATTAAAATAATCATTAGACTTGTGCTACTAGAGCATCAAATACACATAAAGAAGACCTTATGTTTATTCAATAATAATCCATCACCAATGTGTAGACATGCTATTTGCATTTAGAAGTGATGCTGTTTAAAAGGTAAATTTGCATTTAACAGTGTAATTTTAAATTATTAGAAAAGGTGTTTGGAGTTTTGTTTAGCAGCCTGTAATAGTCCTAAGTGGAAACAAAATATAAAATTTAAATAGGAAGAGTAACATTTGAAAATATGATAGTAGATAGAAACAGGAATCATATCTTTGAGCTGAGCATGACAGATTTTACTTGCAGGAAATAATGTGTTGGCAGTGTTGGAAGGACTGTCTTGCAAACTTCCTAGCAGTAGTGTTTTCAAGCTGCTTCCGATTCTGCACTTTAGCCAAAGACTTTCAAAGAACTGTGTCCCCAGGTTTGACAGAGATTCAATCTGACAGTTCAGTTTTAGATTTTTAAACCCTGTTTAAAATTACATTTTAGATTTCTTCCTGGTTTGCTGTAGGTACTACCATTCACTTCTGAAGAAGTTTGTGGTTCATCCCAATTCAGCCATATTTTACTAAGCTTGTTATCTTCTCCTCTTTCTAAACCACCTTTTTTCATTTAAAAATTAAACCTACTTCCTTAAAAATTGTGGCATATAACTACTTGAATACAGCTAACTTTAAAAAGAATTTCTTGCACAATATAAAAGCTCCTCTTAATTCTGATCGATTCCCCCAACCCATCAAACTTTAGTGAGGTAAACAGATGCAAAACATCTGCAATTAAAACTTTTGGCCACTGCTAAATTGCCCAAGCAATAAACTCTTTTTGTGATGCTGAGGGAGGGGGGTGAGCATACAGAGGTGTGGTGAATTAAAACCAATAGTCTGATACAGCAGCTCCTGGACAGCCTGTATGGTGTCCTCTGCTAATTGATTGACAACTAATGAATACTAATCATTTCTGCATATAGGGCAATCCTCCTCTCTCCAGCAGAGAATAAATTTGAGATTAGCCCTGATGCACAGTTTAGAAACTGGCAATCTGAATTATTCTAGTCTAGAGACAAAAGAGCATTGCAGCTCTGGTCAGCTCTTACTGAGAATGACCCAGCACTTCAGCAGTTTCTATGGGCTGGGGGCAAGAAGGATCAACACCTTCACTGAGTATCCCACACTTCACTGAGCACTGATAGCCTTTTATGGCAAGCCCTGTTTATTACTTCACTCAATATTGACATTTAAAGTCATCACTGCAACAGCTTTACTGAAGCACCTTGACCCAAACAGTGGGAGATCAAGGTGCTTTTGATTAATTATCTCCATTGCAGTAATTACTGTCTTTAACACTTCCCACTCAAATAATCAGTCTATACAGTTAATCTTAATTTTATTCCCTCACTCCTTCACCTCTCTGAAAGCAAATCAAAGCCTGCGTTTTTGTGGACATTTGTTGGCAACCATCAGGAAGATCAGGAGAACTCCCAGACCAGCCAAAGTGATTCCCATCTTCTCTGGTCCTTGGACTTACTGCACTGTTTTTACTCAGTTATCTGACACCACTCCTATGTCCAAAGGCATTCTTTAGACTTTCTTTACTTCTCATCTCACCTTGTCCAGTTCATACACACCTATGCATGAAAGATGACATGGCTGTTTTGCTAGGCAAAGTTCCACTCTAAATAAAATTTATAAAATTTGCATCTGGCAAACTCTGTTAACCTTTTTATTTTGTTGTTTGTATTGCATTAAGCAAAACCAATTTCAAATGTTTAACATTCCCCTGTATCTTCTAAAAAAATAATTTTGGTACATAAAACGTTAAGCAGCATATTCCAGCTACATAATACAATGGATCACACAAAGACATTCAAGTAACTTTAGATGCAACACTAAGCTAGAAATTCACTCCTTCTAGACAATTACCAGCTACAGCTATTAAATATATTATTTGTTTACATGTATATGTGAAATTCCATTTTTTATTTTAATGTTAAAAATTAGCACACCCTGCAGAGCAGCCAAAATAACTCTTCCTATTTGCCTAACACCCACCACAGAAACACAAATAGGCCAACTTGTAAACATTTCTATTTTCTACCCTGAATTCAATCTTCCTGCAATTAACATTTTCCACTCTTAGGTGCACAGCTGCCTACCTTTGTTAAAATCAGCCACAGCCCTCTTCTGATACAGAAAGCAAAAGACTCTGAACACAACGCATTTTAAAAATTTAGTAGCAACACTAATTAGAAGTACAGTGTTCAAAATTCTATATAGTTAATATGGAATTATGTATTCCAACAGTATTATAAGATGTTTTGGTGGTCAGGTTATTGAGCAAACTAAAATACAAGGAAAACCCTACACTTACATTATAAGTAGAAAACCCATTGAAAAGCTCTTTAATTACATCAACACTTTGAACATTGAGTACTTACAGCGCTGACAGACTTCTCAAGAGGCAGATTTCTCAAAAAGAGCTGTAACTACCTAATATACTCCCTATTAGCAGTATGTCCTTCTATCCAAGTCTTGACTTACACTGTTTTACTTGGAGCTCGGCAAACTTTACTGCCCAGCAGTGATTTGGTTTCACTCCAAGAGGAGCACTGCATTCAGTGGAGTGGCACAAATGAGTTAGGTCCCTCATCGGATCACAAGTACAGACAGGACAAGCTTTGACTTCAATAGAGAACATGTAATACAAGAAATTGCACTTTTTCACTGTGTATGCTTTAAAGAATGAATGCAAGGGTGTTTTCTTTAGTTTTTCTGTGTTTTCTATTGAGTGAAAGGCAGCTATCTACCTGACAAAGCATGTGAGGCAGAGCAGAGTGCTGCCTTGGGGAGCAGAAGAGCACTCTGCAGAAAAAGATGCAGAGGAGTGACACAAAGGATCTCCAAGTAAAAACGAACTGGAAGCGTGTAGGTTTGCAGTACAAATCTCGGCGCTCCTGTGCAAATCATTAGCAATCAGCATCATTCTTCTTCAAAGTCTCTTACTTCAGCTGTCAGCTATGTGTGTTAAATCCATGTGCACACGTATATGCACACAGAGGTATACACTGCAGTCCCTGAATTGCTTTGGAGATGGTGCAGTAAATCTAGATTGCTCTCTCATAAATCCTCGCTTCACACATAAATTGCAACAGACACTTTAAAAAAGGTTGACAAATTTGTTTCTGAATGGAGGTTATTCATACACATCAAAAATACCAGTAATAAAAGCTTCTACTTAACCTTAATGTCATGTAAAATAACTCTACAAGGAGCAAATAAAGGAACTAAATCTGACAGCAAAGGTTATGAGAGAAAAGATGTAGTTTGAGATCCCACAGCAAACGCCCCGTGACATGCCAAAGGCTGAAGGAAATACACAAATGACCCTGCAACATGAGACCTCTTGCCCTTTCCAATTCCACCCGAGAGGCATATGCTCCAAAGGGGAGAGGCCTACTTCAAGCCCTTCCTTCCTTCCTTTTAGAAACCACCACATCCTGGACCACAACTATGTCCCACAGAAGCAGCTAAAATAAGATGTCACTTAAAATAGTCTTGTTTAAAAACATCAAAAGAACTTGCATTTCTTTCTCTAGGCAAAGCTGACATTGTTCATGAACCTAGAGTGAGCTTACTGTCTCTTTTATTAAACAATCATTTTCTCCCTGACTTTAAACGTCCACAACAGAAATCAAGGTTAAGTAATGAAGTTTAAATTTGCTTTTAACTTCGTTTTTTAAAAGTGTAATAAAAGAAGAAATAGATCTTCTAAGGTTTTGAAGGAAAAGCTGTCTGACAGCTATAACTCTGTATTTTGTGCTTGTTAAACAAAACCATTAACATTTTACATTACTTTTTCCAAACTAAATATTTGACGCATTCCTATTTGCCTGATAAACTATATGCATTTTTGTGTGTATGCATGCATATGCATAAATATATATGAAAACTATTTCTTACAAGTATACCAAAAATATTTAGACTGAATCTTAGATTTCATGTTTATGAAAACTTCAAAATCAGTGGTAAATTTGAACCTCCCTATGTATGTATGTGCAAACACAAACACACATACACACATCCCTTCCTCTAATTATCAACAGATGCACTGCCTATGTCTCCAAAGGTTCTCAAAGCCCTTTCTGCCTGGCACCCCACATCATCTTTCTTCCTACAGCATAAAGCAAAACCATCTTTCTGATGAAACACAATTCATCCATACAAAATGCTAAGCACCATGCACAGGATAGGAAGAATCCATTTCTTCCTGTTTTGTAACTCACAGGAATTACAGCCTAAAATCACAGTCTTTGTCTACTGTAACAGTACTGTAACAGTAATCATGAATCATTTACACAACATTAGATGTCTACTTCAACATTGCTTCCCAACTGAGGATGAGCAGTTCCCTACAGCACCTTGCCCCTCACGATGTACTCACATGTGTCATGCGTGTAAGCTCCTCTGGGAAGCACTGTCCATATCAGGCATGCGTTCTCTGCTTCCCAGGCCTCTGTCGGGATAGAGGAAAGCATTGCCAAAGCCCCACTCAGTCTCCCTGCAACTCAAAGCTAATGGTAGCTGAAAACTTCAAAGGCAGGAATGCAAGTTAATCACTGAATTACAATGAAATGTAATTCAATTAATTACAGTAACAGTAGGGAAAGAAATTGTTTGCTCTGAACATGTGTAAATATGGAAAGTGCTGTTAATGATTAGCAAACCAGCAAACTTCAGGCAGGTAGGAAGATGGGATATCAATTTCATCCATCAGGGACAAGAGCCCTTTCACTGACAGGTATGACCTGACTGCTGTAATCGAGCTGCCCCACGTAGCTGCTCTGCTGTTTTGAAATACAGCTACAGCTTGAGAGCAGCTGGGAATATTTGGGCTCTGACAGAGCAGACCCTGCACTTCTCAGTGACATTTACATTGCCCAGCAGCCAGCAGGTAGGTTTGAAGGAGCATAGGGCACGGGCTGCCTGCGGGAGGTCCCTGCCCTGCAGTAAGGAAGGAAAGACAACAGACAGGCAGCTGACCATATAAACAGGCACTGCCCGGGCGGAAGGCTTTGGTAACTGCTGTGAGAACGAAGATGTTTCTCCCAACTCCCAATGTGACTTTATTCCATAAGCTTACAGAAGCTGAGAATGATTGGAGCCTGACAAGTAAGATTTTGGCCAAAGCGATTCAGTCTCTCGGTGTTAGTGTTTCTGGAGGAGGGATATGTTTGTGAGCGGCTCCTGTGCTGGACAGCACAGCACTGCTTCCAGATACTCCAGAGCTGAGGAGACTGACCAGCCTACACCCTTCTCCAGACGTGGAGGGTCTCCTGAACCACCACTGTTTAATGTCAAAGGTTTCCCCTGTCCTTACATGTGGGTCTCAGAAGACAGTTACACCATACATAGGTTTTGATACAGCACTGCCATCCAGAGAGGAGAATTTGCCATGCCTGCTGGAACCTTTCCCAGGCTGCCTCCACTTCCTCACAAGAATTCTTTTGATTGCTTTTGAGGACTGTGGCATGTACAATGTGCTTTTGTATACCTTGCAAGAGGGAAGGCTTTTAAAAGTATGAAAGGTCTCTGCTATAAACTCTTTAAAATGGCTGAAAATATGCCTTGCTCATCTTGTTCATGCACCAGCAGTTCCATACCAGAAATGATCAAAAACTATATTATTCCTGCTAATGAGGAGATAGTTCAACACTAAACACAAGTTAAGTGAGGGTCAGAGACAGTAGTAAGTCCATCTCTCAAAACTCTGCGTGGGCACAATGCTATATTTCTTCTGATATTATGATAAGGTAAAAAAGTATGTTTTCATTTTTGCCTATATTTATAGTACACTATTAGCAAAATATTTAAGTGTTGAATTGTAACAAAAAGCCACAAAACCCCAAGTTACCCAAATGCAAATGTTGAAAATAATTTTGGCATATACATTCTCACATTAACCCATCATTTTGTACCAACAGAGAGAGAAGGAAGAGAATAAAGAAAAAATGAAATGCAGCATCACCCAAACACAAAGCTTTTCATGCTCCTGCAAGGAAATGGACTAAGCTTACTTGTGGCCCTTCCTTTGATATAACTGTTGGTTGTGCTCCATAATATTTTGTAGAAAAACAGAACAATAACAGAAGTGTGAAAAACAACACTATTTCCAAGCAAGTCAACATAGAAAAGAATTGTCAAAATGAGAACAAAAAGGTCTGAGGATGAAAAAAAGAAAGACTAAAATCTAACTGCCCCTGCTCTAGCCAGCTGATACTTTCAGACTCTTAATCCTACAGGCTTGTTAACAAACACTCTGTTATTTAGAAAGAAGTGGAACTGCTATAATTGAACTAAGAAGCAGTAGAGACAAAAAAAATTCTTCAACTGGTAAGATAGAGGATGATCCAGAAGAAGCTACAAAGAAACATCCCTCAGGTTGCTAAACTGTGACCAACACTTCTTCTGTAATTTTGTTTCAAATTCTCCCAGAATGAATGAGATTAATATTATCTTGAAAAAGGAAATGAAAATATCAGCTCAGACGGTCAGCTACAAGGTGTTGTGTTTGGACAGACTACAAATCTGCTCATCTTTGAAAAAACACCCTAATCTCTGAAAGCTTATCTGAAACTCAATTTCTCCCCAATTTTTGCATGTTCACTACAGTAAGACAATGACATTATTTTGAAAAAGGAGTACCTAGCAAGTAAAAAAGGCCGTAATGTAGACTGAATTTAGCATTAGATATTTCAGTACAAAATAACGCAAAATAATAAAATTAATTATCAGATATTTGATTTTAATTGATAATTTAAGCACAACACAAATGAATTATATTCTCTGTCGTTATAGATTATCTGTATTTGCTTTCTGTGTTACTGAGCTTTCTAGAAAAAGGTTAGTCTTCTGCTAGCTACACATTGGAGCTCCTTTCTCACATTTCTCAAAAAATAAACTTTGTACACTGACAGGTGAAGACTCAAGCATGTACCAGGCTGCCAAATTCAATCAGGCAGAACTATAAGCAGTCTCCCTTCAGGGCTGTTTCTTTGAATTAAAAGTTTGCAGAGGTCAACAACCTTTCTGCCCCAGGTTTTGTTGTAAGCTAAGGAGGTTTTATACCAGCCTGTCAGCCTACTCAACTGGAAGTCATTAGTGTTTTCTGCTACAAAAGAAACCCAACTCAAGCCTTAAATGTATTATATGGTTAACAACTGTTGGGGAATCCCACAAATGAAATTAGCCAATGTGCAAAACCGAAAGAAATCTATCATCAGTATCAATTCAAACCACTTACAGATTGCTAAAACATCTACTGAATTACAGCCCTCGATTTCAACAAAAACATAGTTTGTTTTTTAACTGCATTTGGATGAGGGATATAATTAGCATCTGGAGTACCATAGCTGCATTTTATATAAAGTCATTTAAACAGACAATTCACTCATACATGTTACCTGAAAGGTAAGGCTATGTTGCTCATTTTTCCATATTTTCACAACAGTAAAAATTTCACATACAGCAAGTTGAAGAATGTATTTCTTTTCCTTCTTCATCAAGAATTAGATTTTCTTAACAAAATTTTCTTTAAAGAATCTTCATTCTAGATATCTCCATCCCTCCCCTGAAGGAAACTTAATCATGCCTATAATCCATTCTCAAGGAATACCTGTATCTTCCCAAACTAATGATGAATGGCAACCCAGTAGAATATATGGAAAGGGAGAATAGGGCACCCTCTTCTTTGGGCTTTGTGAATAAAACCACTGCTGAAACTGAAAGTTACAGACTGGGCCAAAACATGTTATTTAAGCATGTCATTCCAAGAGAACTTAATTCTGAAGTATGCTAAACTTTCCAAACAGAAAAAGTACTTTTTTTAGTTCATATGACTGGGAGAAAAAAGAGCACTTTTGTTCAAATCGACAAAGCACACCCATTAAGTGTCATTCCACCTATTCTGGACATGCCTGAGAATCAATTTTTCCTAGGAATACAGGACAGATACTTACACAGCCTCCAGCAAGGACCTCTGCAGGGAATGGAATGGAACCATCTTTCTTAGTAAACTTGTCTCTGACAAAGTCATTAACCTAATAAAGAGACAATATATTACACACTATTTTAAGTTATTTGTCTTCCTTATTAATAGATATTAAGTACATCTGTAGCCATATATATTAGAATGCTTGTAAGTGGTCATCTTTCACACATTTAGGAAATAAATCCTGTGCGTGTTAACAAACAAAAGCTTGCCAGGGAGGAAAGAAAAAAAAAATAAAAGATACGTACAGTTAGCTTAATAGCCTTTTCTGGAGCAACACCTATCAGCTGTGGTAACAAGCCTATAGAAACAAAGACATCATAAAGCAACATTATCTTCCTAATAGAGAAAATAGTATTTTATCAGTGCTGTACAGAAATGCCTTTCTGCACAGGGAATAAATATCCTTTGAGGTGGATGGCATTTAAGTATGGGATGCTGCTAGAGCACGGTATATTCATACCAGTCTAATTTGATATTACAATTTCAGTTAAAAATGACAATGAAATGTGTGACCAGATCTGTCTTCCTCGACCAAGTGAAGCCTGATGCTGTTGCTGTACAGAAGGAAAAAAGTTTAAGGACCAAAGATATACCTTGGATATGTCTACTACATAAGAGTTTCTTTGACTTTTTTAGCCCCTTAGCATCATTTTCCTATAAAGCTTGGATAGAATTGTGAGATTTACAAATGACTATGATAAATTATCAACTCACTTCTGCTTGACTCACTAACCTGAATTTTCTGAAGACTCAAGTCAACTGAGGGTATAAAGGATTTTCTATTGTTCAGTTCAACATGTTAGCATGAACTTCTTTAAACCCTATTGCTAATAAGCATTTTACCTTACTAAGAGGAGGTATTAGCGGACAGAAACTGATTTTGGCAAGGCCTTTGCTCCTGGAAAACAGCTACTATCAAAATGAACTGTCATTTGAAAAACGCACATATGCTTTCCTAGGAACTAATAGGTTTAAGAAAAAAATCAGTAGATGGCAGTCTTAACTTCCTAACATAATACATTAACAGCATCTGTTATTTTTAAATCCATTTTCTCCACCGTTGTTTTGGCATAGGTGTGGATCATAAAACTTACAAGAAAGTTGTTTTTATTAGATATGGTCACTTCCTAATATTATTTTGTCAAAATATCAAAAGTATTTGGCAGTTAACTAACAAAAAAAACCTGCCACGGCAACAAAACTGCATCAATGTCTTTTTCCACTTCAAGTATAGAGAAATCATTGCTAAAAATGTTAAATGTTCAAAATTCCCAGAAGAACTCATTCTGAAGAATTTTTATACTACTTCCTTAAAAGGAAGCTCAGAACAAAGCTTAATAGAAAGTGCAGCAGTTAATGTATGCAACATAGTGTTTTCTTCCAACATAGTACTTTCTGTGTGATTTACAGACTTACTATGCTGAGGAAAGGTAGTTATTAAACACAAAGGAAGGTTGACAGTAACAAAAAGAAATTGTGCCCTCCCAGCCTGAATTTCTGATCTACCATGAAAAGACAATCCAGTTCTGCAATGCCTATACTTAAAAAAATCAACACCATCAGACAAAACACCGCAAGACAATCCCTCCAGTCCCTTTTTTTATGTAGCTGAACTCATTGGGCACACACATTTTGGTGTACCAGAGAACCTGGGACACTGCATGGTCTAGTGAGGGACCTGAGAAGAAACTTTATTAGCTCTGAAGTTGGATAACAAGACTCAAAAGTGTCTTTATTTTCTTGACCAAAAATTTCAAGATTTTATTTAGAATTATAATATTTCTGTTTTGTGTTCAGTTCTATTTTTTCAACTGCAGGAAACAACTACATGGTACCATTATATTACAGTATAGATGCATTGCTATATTACAATACAATGAGGATAATCCAGCTCAGGAATGTAAGAACCCAGTAACAGACCCACAGTCAACTCCATAAGTGTTTCTGCTGTTTTATTTAACGTATTTCCAACAGGCCATCAAAACCTCTGGCCATTAACTATACCAGTTTCAAAACAACTACATGAACTTCTTATCCTAAATAATCTTAAAAATAATAATTAAACAGGCTATTAAAAGGTTTAGCAAACTGACATTCTTTCAAACAAGAACATTTTTTTTAAGTATAAAACACTGCTTTTAACTCATCAATGGAATCCTCCTTGATTTCAAAGTGTTTGAGTAAGGTTAGAAAACAAAAATAAAATAACAAGTTATTTTAGATGCTGCTGTGCAAAACCAGGGTGGGGTCACAAGAAAGCAGTACTGTAGAACAGCACTGAAGAATCAGTCTCAGATACAACTCAAGTATTTGCTTTTATGAAATATTTAGCATTAAAAAAAGGAAACAATTTACCAGTAAGATAATTTACACAGACTACAGCTATTTCATTAACTTTGCAGCAATGTATTCCTTCCCTTACTTACTTGCATAGCAAAATCCTGAAAGACCACAAAACACTCTTTAGCCAAAACACACAAACTTTCACATGCAAAAATTTCTTAGATACTGTCCATAAAGGACACTGTCCAGTGTCTTCACTGCCAGAACACATCACAAAGCAGAACAAAATGCTGTAGACATCATGTGAGTTTGCTGCAGCTAAAGAAACAGGTGTGCCAATTAATAAATACCTTGCTGATCCTTATGAAAATTGTGAACTTTGTGAAGTTACGGGAAAATACAATTAAAAACAAAAAATCAACTATCTCATCAGAGGGCTGGCAAGCACGTACCCTGTATCTAAGTCACCTTACCAATATGATTAAAACTCAGCCTGATAAAAAACTGAACTCTTAAGCTTAAATTTTTCAAAATTACAATTTTCTGAATTTCACTGGTGATATTTTAAAGTAAAACAGAGCAACAATTCAAAAGCAGAATGCAACTTCTGTTCACCAGATAAAATTATAAAACAAGTCCTACTACCTGCAAAAGTATGAGGCATAAGATCTTGCATCCAGTTTACAGACATTTTCCAATCTTTTGTCTCTTAACAAAAAATATTTGCTGTAAAACCAACTTTATTCCTCAAATGCTAATCTCTTCCTGATGGCTGACCTCAGCCAAAAGTTGCAATCCTCAGTTAGTGAGATTACAATTATATCCTCAAAAATCAGGTCTTTAAATCACTTAAGCAGCAAGGAGCAAATCACTAAAAACAACAACAAAAAAGCCCAGTTTATCCCAGCAATTATTTTATGATGAAAGGTGCGCAACAGAAGATAAATACCAAGCTCAGAAATGAAAGCAAAATTAGACATGATAGCAAGTATTCTGATTTTCCCATAGAAAATTAGTTGTTGAGGTATTAAAGTAGAACAAGGGGGACAGAAAATTTTATATATATATATATATATATTTTAATTCACTTACCTCTGTAAAGACCAAAAAAGCCTTCAAAACGCAAAACCTTTTTAAAGCAGTCAAAGCTGTTTTTATACATCAACTCTCCTACGACTGAACCTGTGCTGCGCTGATTCTGCATACGAGTTTTCACCAGGTCTATGGGATACACTGCAGTAGCACCAACAGCTGTAAGAAAGCATCTGGAGTATTATTTCTGCAATGTCATTGTTGATGTAGTATACAATAACTGTGATTATTTTTTACAGAATTTATTTAAACACAAAGAATATATAAGCTGGTAAGACCTCTGGTATGTTAGAGGTAAAAAGAACAACAATAAAAGTCTAGGAAAAAAGTCGAAAGGAGAATGATTACACTGTTACATAAAATAAGGTGTGCAGAATGAAGAACACCTATCTGAATTACCACTAAGGAAATTTGTTACTGGTGTAGCTTCAAAGGACTGTGGAGGAATTCTAGAACCCAAGTGATAAGGAAAAAAAAGGGAACAGCACAACCAAAATGGTCCCAACATCCGATTTTACAGATTTTATCTGACATACAGCCAAAACATCCACCTTAGATGAGATCAAGTAGTCTGGTAAAACAGTGTTAAATTAACCCAAGCTTGGAAACAGAAAGCAGAAATATTACTCACCCCCAGCAACTGAGCCTAAAGTGAACCTGTAAGCTGACTCAGCTATCTGGAGCCAAATAGGTCTGCCTAATTCTCCAAAAGATTGCTGTGTGAGGGAAAAAGAAATGAAAAAAAATCTTGAAGGTCTGCGCAGGAAAACAAAGGCATCTGTGAATTGCTTTCATAATGGTACAGAAAGAATCTGATAAAAATTAGTAGCTTTATGTTCAGGAGGAAGAAAGAAAAAATAATTGCTAAATAATGTCTATTGTGCCTAATGGATGAAGCACATTTTCCAAATAATCATTTTAGAAATATTCCTTACATATTCCTGGTTGTGCCAAACCAGTACACCAGTATAATCAAAACAACGATGCTCAAGAGATAAAGAAGACAAACTCTAAACAACTTTGCTATTTTCTATTCTGTTGCATTTGAAATTGTAAGGCATGGAACTCCCTTTTGACTCAAACAAAATTCAGTATTTCAAAAGGAATTCACAGAATATCTCACAGACAGGCTCTATCAGCACAGGACATATTTTAAGATCACATATCCACTAATGCACAGCACAAACATGAGATTTCATGTCTTCAAAACAAGTAAAAAGTCAATTATTCCTAAAGGTATTCTCCACAAGACTTTTTCATGCAGTTGCTAGTTTACAGAGCAATGCTGACCTCAATCATTTCAATTACATACCCTATTATAAATGTGTTAAGCATTCTCAATAATACTGTCTGCACAGAACATATCTGCAGAGACTCATAATTATGTTTTTAAATAGCTATTAGAAATAAGATAACTGATGAACAAGATGTGTTCACAGATTTGCATTATAAAATATATAAGATGGGCCAATTTTTCATTCAAACATGAATATGACAATTAGAGAAGAATTGTATTATGCATAACTTGTATTACGTATAACTTGTTTGTGCTAAGGGGCCCAGATATTAAATGTTAAATTTCATAGTAAAGCAGATATTAAAGTCCACTTTCTAAACACAAATCTATTTTTCCTAAAAGTTCCCTGTGTTGTTAGCAGATGTGCTCCTGCCAGCCCAGCTGCAATGTCCACAGACCCCAGACTGAAGCATTTCAGGAATTTTCACAAAGATTCCCACAAACCACACACGCACTTCTCAGCTCCCTCTCCAAGGCTACCCAGCCAAGGTATACTCAGGTCACTGAAGCACCTCAGAAAGAGAGCACCTGCCCCAGCACAAGCTATTCTGGTGTTATGCTGGATCTGCAAAAACCTGCCTGAATTGCATAAGGTGTTACATGGTATATACACAAGGCAGGAAAAAGCCTACGAGGTCAAGATGAGATCATTACCTGTAAAAAAACATGGATTATAGTTTATACCCTTTTTCCACAGAATTAAAAGGTACAGCTAAACCCACTTCCCTCCACAAGACATTCTCCTCCCGCGCAATATAGCTTAACAAAGAAGAATAGAGAAATTCTAGGTAGCACCAAAATTACACACTGCACATGGAGACCAGCATAAAAAAAATCCTAAATCTAATGTACTGCCTTTACAAGCAATAGAAGCAATAAATCCAAAGAATATCCTCATTATTGTAAAACCACTATGATTTCCTATTAAAAAAACTAAAAAAACCCACACACACTAAACCCCCCAAAGGATAATGAAACCAAAATAACCACGAAAATAAACCGTAAAATTCAGATATATTTCTTTTGATTCATGTAAATAAAAGACACATGCAATAATATACCCCAAAAAGCCTTAGAAGCAGAACTAGTTCTTCATTCCACTGAAATTTTCTCCTAGTTTTGCACACCTGCTGCCTTTCAGCTGCTTTAAGATTATTCTTTTTATTTGAAGCTTCACACGGTTCTCATCAAAATCCAATCATTGCATTTAGACATTAATCTTAGTGAATGCATCACTGAATGTTAAAAATCAAATTCTTTCTGAAGGAAATGTCACTTTTATATTATTAAATAAGTGTTCACAAAGTTTTCAGTTTACTTGTGTGTTCAGATGGATATGTAAATGAATGTAATTAATGCTATAGCTTTCAAATCATGAATATTTATAAAGAGAAAATTACTGTAGCTGTCATCCCCATAGGATATTCAGCTGCTAAGCTTTAAAAAAAATCTTACACAATGAAAAAAATTGACAATAAAGTAAACATGGTTGAAAGCAGGCTAATTTTCATTTCTAACCAATCTATATAGAGTGATTTTATGTAAAAATTTAGAGTTTTCTTTACAGAGGATTTTTAAATCATATAAAACTGATTACAGAATTGGTTTCATTTCCCAGGGACAGCTGAACCACACTGAGATGGTATTTGCTCTTCATGAACTGACATCTTTCATTTTGTCAATACACTTAACTTACTGTTCACTTAGGATAAGGTCTAATAAAAGACTGTTCCTTATAAACTAAATTAAATTAAATTATTTTTCTGGTGTATGGTTTTTAACACAGAACGTAGAATAAGATGAAAATATAATGTATTACTTCAACAGTGTGAAAAGAGTATATTCTGTTCTAGTGATGAGGGAAACTTTTACCAGTGAGCTCATTTTAGAGTGCCAAGCTACAAAGGTAGTTTTGAAAAGTGAAGTAAGTCAGTATTTTGTCCACTCAGAAAGGTGAGTACAAAGACACTGATTAAAGCTGGCAGTGGAATGTCATTACAAAACTTCTTCAAAAATATTTATTAGCCTGGATAAACATTGTATCCACATTTCTGAGGCATTCCATTCCATCATTCTTGTCATCAGGAACCCACAAGAAGACTGTTATCACTAAGTAGGCTTTGGACATGTATTGGCACAGGCATGTCCAGCTGCCTAAGGACAACCAAGGACATTGGAGCAGTAACATAAAGAACAGAGCAGACACTGCTTCACACTAGTTGGTTTGAAAGAGAAGCAAATTATCAATTCAGGTCTAATAACAGTATCTAAAACAATGTAAGTAAAACACAGGTACAATCTTTGGTCTTACCAAGAGGTCTTGTAAGAGCTAAATCTTTAGCTCTTACTTTTGTAAAAGGAGCCACTGAAGTAAGATTGTATATTCAACACCCAACTGCACAGCCTGGAACTCTTATGCTGTACTATCATGTGTAATGTTTAAGGAAACTTTGAAAAAAGCAAAGCTATCAAACATAAATGTAAAGCTCTAGTGAAATAAAGAGTTGACATTCTACTACAATATCTTTCATCTTCTAATTCTACCCTTTTCATCAATCCCAATATACTTGAAGTTCCCATCTACTGTCTAGATCAGATAGCCAGCAAGTACAGTAAAACTCAATTATCATTGTAGATAAATGGGTAAGCCAATCATTTCATCCCATTTTACAAAAAAAGAACACATTTATAAAGCTTTACATTTAATATTCATTGTTTTTACTACCTGTATTAGGTTGGTGTGGCAAAGCTGGGGATGGGGCATAGAGGGGTGGCTTTGTAAGAAGCTGCCAGAAGCTTCCCTCATGTCTGACAGAGCCAAGAGCCACTGCTGGCCAAGGCCAAGTCCATCAGTGTCAGTATCACCTCTGGGATAATGTATCTAAGGGGGAACAAACCCTGTGCAATGGCAGCTGATAAGAGGAGTGAGAACATATGAGCTGGTACAAAGGTCAGTGAAGGAGCAAGAGGAGGTGCTCCAGGCACTGGAGCAGAGATTCCCCTGCAGACTCTGCAGGCCCCCACACAGGAACAGGTGGGTGCACCCCAAGGAGGCTGTAACTGCTTGGAGGAACCATGTGACTCTACTCCTGAATGACTGCACCACATGGAAGGGACACACACTAGAGGAGTTTGTAAAGAAATGGGTTCCACAGGAAGGACTCAAGCTGGAGGGCTGTGTCCTGTGAAAAGCCTTCTCAGGAGTGAATAAATGTATTCACAGTAAGGAATCCAAGTATCCATATATGCTCGTATCTAGACATCTAGAGACAGGCCATTCAGACATCCCATACCTTATCTATACACATACAGTATCTAAAAGCCTGCCCCATTTCTATCCTTACAGCAATACACACAGCATGTTCCACTTGTCAGGAATCTGTTTAAAGCACATTATTCTTATTTTTCATTTGCAAGTACATGCTAACATTGACTCAATTTCAATTTTTTTTTCTTCTACCCACCTGCCTCTGGAGCTCTGCCAGGTTGTAAGGTAATGCCCCTTCAGCCAGTGGTGCTATTCTCTCAATATCTGCCAAAGTTAAGCGCCTTTACACAAGGCAGAGAAAAGCAAATTATGGTTAGATAAAGCATCAGACATATACAGTACAGTATTCCTGGCCATACACCACAAAGTACATCTGAGTTTAAAAAGACACTTGTCATATCTGAATGCAGATCTAAGTCTACTAAAGAATGCTTGGAGATGAAGGGAACACAGATTATTCAGAAGCAAATTCTTCACTACTAGTCATAAGGAATATAATACACAAATTAAACCATTTCTAGCTATTTCTACATAAGATTTTGAATGCGTTAAAGATCCATGCAAAACACCAACTAGTGCATTTTAGTCTTTTGGGAGTATTGTATTCTACTTCATATGTATACCTATAACACAAAAATTAAAAATTGTGCCTGGCATACACAATTCACTTACAAAACCCATGCACACAACAAAATCAGTTTACATTGAATAAATTACTGTAACAAAATATAACGAAACACAAAATCTTTTAAAAGTAGGACAAAAATAAGAGGTCACACAGGAAACACAAAAATTATGATTGCAAAATGATAAAATTCATGATTATGTTACCCAGTAACACTGTATAAGTCTGTAAGTTGGTAGAGAATATCTATTTCCAGTGGTGTAATTTGTCCAAAGTGGATTGCAGAGTGTGTAAATTCCTCTGGATTTAAAAGGTAAAGAGAAATACATTTGTGTTATTTGTCAAATTTCCTCTTTGAATCCTTTCAAATTATTTTAATATCACAAAAAATGAAGTCTATCACCAAGAAGCAATATCCATAATGCAAAGGGAAAAGGTATCTTCAGGAAAACATCTACCCTGAACCAGGCCTTCCCAACACAGACCAAGTCTGACCCCACAACTCTGACTTATGGTAAGTATTCACCAAAACCAACAAAAATCCTCAAATTAAGCAAGCTTAATAAAATGACACCCACAATTTGTGATTCTTGCTTCTTAAGTTCTGCAAAACAGAGCAGAACAATGGTCAGCTTTAAGGGAAACTGACTCATCTACTCCCATCATGTCCAGACTTCTTCCTCTCATAGCTCTGAATGACTCCAAGCTTAGGTATGCATCTGGCCAAATTACAGAACATGTTTGTGACATAACTGGCAAGTTGCAGTTAACAAGTGTGAGCAGTGAAAACACAGCAGCCTTTTTTCTCAATACAAATTCAAGAAAGATGTATTTATGCATCTGTACCAAAAAACATTGCTATGCAATTTGTTAGGACAATTTGGAGGATGAGAACAGGCATTTTATGCTTTCCTCTAGGGAAAAATATGCAGAGCATATGAATATAAGCTATACAAGGAAGAAGAAAAAAAGTAAAAATAACTTGACATGCTTTTTACCACACAATAGTTTGGCTGGTCCCATCCATACAGGTAGGAAAATTGGTGCTGAAATCTGTCATAAAATGGCTACAAAAGCAATCTGCTTATGTCTGTGGCAAGACTAAAATACATCAACCTTTCACATGCACAGGGATTTGTTATCTACTAACTGGCATAATCTATATATAAAACCACTGGGATTTTCAAACTTAACCCATTCCACCACATTCCCCAGGAACTTCCTATCTCTAAGCAACAATGCATCACTTTCAAGGAGCTGTAAAATCCTCAGTATTGTACTGATTTGCAGTTACTCATTCAAACAATAAGGCCAAACAATAAGGCCTGCCAGAATCTTCTCCTTAATGAGCTAACTGAAAAAACTTACTAACCTGAGAGGATGAAAATCACTCACAGCTTAAAAAACACTTCCCCAGTAGCCATAAAACTCACTTCTGACTCGGCCTTAACCCACATGCATCAACAATTACAAAGTGGACAGAATTAAAACATTAATGAACTGAAGGAAATATATCTTACCTTTTGTGACTTCAATATCTCTTCTTGTACCTGCTATATTACTGTATATCTTCCTAACAAGATCCATGTTATTCAAAAGGGCATTAAATGCATTGAAAAAGGAGAAGCTGACCTGATGTGATACTGTTCCACCAGCTACCTTTAAAAATTAAATTAAAACAGTTAAGTGCCTTAAGCACTTTTACAACATCTTATTACAATTATAGAAACAGTCATTTGAGCAAATTATGAAAGAATTAAAGATATCTTTATATTCCTGTAATTTTAAGATATTTTAGACAGGATTCTATTTTTGTGATAAAGATTGAACACTAGGAAACAATTAGGAAATAATCATGTAAGTAGGTTATTATTCAAGTTATCTGATAGACACATTAAAAGTGTCACCAAGTAATCTTCTGAAAGAGAAATGCATGTAAATGCCTTTACATAATGGCACTAACTGATTTCTTGCATCACATACATGAATGACCATGTACTTCAAAGTCTAAAGTTAGTAGATACACTAAAGTTTATGAAGACAGTATGCCTTACAAGTAAGGCAAGGCAAGATTTATAGGTAAGATAGTAAGATAAAAGTTATTACTTTATCTTTTATATAAATTTCTTTTTTATTTTTTCATAATTTGCATATTACATGCTTTCAGATTATAACTTGTTTGTTATTATTTTACCTATAGATCTTGCCAAACTATTAGGGCTGTAACCATTCTACCTCTAAAATATACATACTGATTTTCCAAATTTGTAATTGAAAAAGAAAAGAATGCAAGAGTATATAAAAGAACAAAACTGTAACTAGTCTCCAGCTCCTGAGATGTTAATTATTCAAACATAAAAACTGGAGTCTTTTGTCCTAAATAACTTCTGTTGGATTTGATGATTTTAAGGTTCTTTTCCTATACGGTTCTACAATTCTATGATTCTTTCTGTACCAAGTAGTTTGCCCTGCTCTAGTGGAAAGTATGGTAGATTAACTCAAACTGCTTCCAATGGCACTTTAAACATGTAAACCAGACTGCCAACCTTTTCACTACTGCCAAGGAAAGCTGCCATGTTTCACCCTGCCCACTCTATTACGAAGCTGATAATCTCTAGCACCAAGGCAGTGAGGGATAAAGAGGTAGAAAAAAATGTGGGAGAGAAGCAGTGCCATCTTCAAACATCACAGCTATTACATACTGTATTCAAGGCACTTTTTGTGAACACTTACTGAAACTAAATTTTCTTCCACAAATGGAGTTAGCATATGGGAGCGAATGGTAACCATGATCTCATTGAAGTCCAGCCCAGTTATCAGACCACTTTTACTTTTGTCCTTCAATGCAAAGGCTTGTCTTGCATGTTCTGACTGCAGCTCCTAGAATGAATATTCAGAGATAGCAGATTAGAATCCACAGATTCATTCATCTGTCAAAGAAAAGCTTCAATTCGATTGTAAGGAAATATGCACTTTCACAAAATGATTCAAGAAATTAACTTCATATACTCATGTCCTGCCTGATATCTATTCCTTAATTAAACACTTAAGTGCTAGAAAAACTTCTGATACTGATCTTGAAAACACAAAGTGAGCTGATCTCTTACATATCAAAGATGAAAGGGGCTATTATATACTAACTTATTGGAAAGTCCTTGAAAATAAACAGAAGAACAGTGAAAATTATGTAATATAGATTTAGATTGCCCCAAACAGCTATCTCCCATAATGTCACAAATGGTTGCTCATTTCAGACAATTTAAAAACTCCTATACAAACTGTAAAAACCTTCATAGAAAGATCACTGTGGTAACCTAACCTCAAGATAATAATGATAGTTGTAAATTCTTTGTCCAGAAAAAGTTGTTTCCTTCTATTCAAGCAAACAATAAAGCCCATTCAGCTGTCATTCAAACCTCTAGAAGCCACTAAAAAATAACCATGTTCTGACAGACAGTACGAAGAGGGCAAACCATCTAGCTTATATCACCTTTACAGTAATTTCTCAACTCTCATAACCTCATGAACAGTATTTTCTAGCTCAGGGTACAACAACCCCGCCCTTATTCATGCCCCAAACCCCAAAAGATGGTGTTACACCAAAAAAGAAAAAAAAAGAGAATAACAATCTTATTTAAGAGGGATAAAAATATCCAAATTGTGTACATACTGAAATTACTGTAACCTATACTAGCCTTTCATACTAAGGAGTTTTATTTTTTGTAACAGTAAGAGGCTACCGTATCTTACATGGCAATATCTTGGAAAAACAAACATAAAACCAGAACAGACATTTATCACTCTGCTCTGAGTTCCCAACAAACCACTTTTGAAGCAGGTGCAGAGGAAGGCCATAAAAATGATAGAGGACTGGAGCACCCTCACTAGGAGAAAAGGCTCAGAGTTGGGGCTGTTCAGCCTGGAGAGGAAAAGAAAACAGAGGGCTCCTGGGAGACTTTACTGCAGCCTTTCAATACTTATGGGGGGCTTATCAGAAAGATGGTGAGAGACTTTTTAGTAGGGCCTGCTGTGATAGGACAAGGGGTAATGATTTTAAACTAAATAAGGGTGGTAAAGCACTGGAACAGGTTGCCCAGAGAGGTGGTAGATGCTTCATCCCTAGAAACACTCAAGCTCAGGTTGAACAGAGGTCCGAGCAACCTGATCTAGTTGAAGACATCCCTGTAGATTGCAGCGGGTTGGACTACGTGACTTTTAAAGGTCCCTTACAACCCAAAATATTCTGTGATTCTATAAGGTATTTTTATCTTGGACAATAATTACAGATTATATCAAAGCACATCTATCACTCCTTATTTTTCAGACAGTACATACAAAACTTTTTTTTTGTGTCAAAGGCAACTCTAGAAGTGTATAATTTGTTTTTCTTCACATCTACTAGACAGGCAATTATAAGATATATCACAAGGTGATCACCGTATGTTAATTTACGGAATTCAGTACAATTACCAACAACTCTGTGAACTTCTTTTCCATGAATTACAATGTAAATTTCTCCTACTTTGCTCTTTCTCCATCCTTTATAGGTGACATCTTCTTTTCCTTCCTTCTAGTATAATGTTCAATTCACAGTATGTTTTAACTATAACTTCTTGGCTTAGCACAAAGTGCAGTTCAACCAGTGAAATTCGTTAAAGCCCAATCCCTAAAGGGTAGTTCAGCAACATCACAGGAAATCAGCTTTACCTCCTGCAAGCTGGCTGCATTTAAGAACGAACTCCCAGTATATGTGTGGTAGCATGCATGCCAGTGAGAGAAAAAAAAGCAGTAAGTATTAGAATGTTTATAAAACTAAAGAAATGTTGCAGAACTTAAAACCTCTACAGGGGAGTTTTTATGGTCAATAACAACTGACTATATTAAGGATGTTAACTTTCTCTGGTAGAGTTTAGTTTTGCTATTGCATTCCTATGACAGAAAAAGCAGACCCTCAACCCAGTTTAACAACAATCAGTAAAATGGTTAACTGCATAAACAGTATGTTTTGTCCCATTCTTTTAAAGGATGATATTCAAGTTACAGCAAAACGAACACACACTGCTTACAAAATTGGTATGGAGAAGTAACAGTTCCTCATTAGCTGTCAGGATTAGTATCAGATAAAGATTATTACTACCAGAATAAGCTTGAAATTTATAATGGTATTAGAGTATTATTAAAAATGAAATTAATTTCAGTTCCAACTTTGGAACAAGGTTAATAACTGACCTGAAGAAACTGAGTGAACTCTGAATAGTTAAGGTGCTTCTTCCTGTTATGTCCAAAATGCAGTCGAATAAACTCACAGTCCCAGTTGAACGGAATTTGAAGATGAATAAGAGTTTGTTCAAATATTTCTTTGACATTTGCTTTGGGGAGGGAAAAACAACAGGTGAGCCTTGGGGTACAGTAAATCTACAAACATTCCAGAAGAAATACAAAAAAATTATTTCAGCAGTTGTTTAAGCAGTGTTTTAGCTTGTTAAGAATAATTGCTAACCAAACCTTTACAAACCTGTAAAAGAACACATTTAAGACACAAATGATACTTTTTGTATTATTGTATAAAACTATGGAGTGAGTGTTTTATTTAGTTTTAATTAAGAAGCAATTTCCCTCATACATGACAAATAAAAGCTATTTTGCATTCTGATATAAAAATCAATAGTGGTCCTCTGTCTCTGCCAGGAGTCAAATTAAGCCCTTTATCAAGAGCACAAATACCTGCACTACAATCTCAGGCAATATTTGTCACACTAAGTATGGTTTGATTGAAACTTGATTATTACAATCACACTGTCTGAATATGGCTATTGAAGATAGGTATAAGAAATGACATCTAAAACATATCATTAACTCAGCAGAAAGCACGTTATTAGATGCTTTTGATAAGGCCTTAGCACAAAAATCAAATCCTATAAAACATAATTGGTAGTCTCAGTTATTAAAATGTTTTAAGATAAGTGAAGATAGAGATGTCCTACTTTAAATAAGTAAAGAAAAAACCTGCCATTTCAGATTATGGAATTCTCCACATATATACTGTACAACTGAAATCTCAATGCTAAACATATTATCTGAATTCAGGCAAAAACCTCATCTGAAAAACAGCATGCATTATTCATACACAGCACTGCTATGCTGCAAAATGAGCCTGCTTTTTGTGCAGATTATTAAACACATGAACTGTGTAACAGGACATCTACCCGCCCCACATGAACACTTCTCAAAATTTCCCTCACAGTACCTGAAACGGGTTTATCAACCTGGAATCTTCTAACAACAAAACAAAATGTGGCATGCAGTTAAAATTTAAAACAAAATACAAAACATTTCAGTTGATAACACACTTTTTATATGTTTAAACAGTTTTGCGAGACAAAATGCAATGAGAACCTTAACTATCATTTGGTAACTCTATCAAGACCTATTTACTTCAAGTAAATGTATTGCTTTCTCTATGCTAAAGGACTACTTGATTCATTCATGCTTTTAATTCTGTAGTTTATTAGTTATAAAACAAATCTAGGAAATCCACTGTTCTTTATCTTTTCAGTGAGAAAAGGATAGGAAATGCCCAGAACATATGTCTCAAAACAGGGCTATACAAAAATCAGATTCCTTGGCTAGATCTTCTCCTTCAGTTAGACTGAGATTACATATTCAAAGGGCAGATTGTGGCCAGTGATTAACCCTTATGTAAAGGTCAAACACAACAGTCAAAACCCTACAGTTTAAACCAGTCTCCAGTGCAAGGTAGGCTAAAGGACTTGTTTGGGTCAACAAGAAACCTAAAAAACTATTCTATTTGTAACTGTCTACTCATACCTACTCACCAGTATCAATATTCAAGGGGAGGGTTAATAAACAAAGAGAAAGCACCAAATACATAGTGCTAAACTATTTTATTTTGCCATACTTCCTCTGAAAGTTCTGTTTGCAGCAGATTCATTCATTGTTGTTGCAAATCAAGGAATCATGGTATGCATATTTAAATTCCCCACTTACCACTAATTCACTGCAGCTTCTGGCCAAGCTAGAGTCTCCATGTACTACAAATGCAAACAGGTGAGTGCAGCTTATTATGGAGCTGGCAAAATGGCAATGAACCTTGAACAGAGCAGACGACAGGCTGTCTTCATTGGCTCTATTGGCTTGCCTACTAATGTACAAACAGGGTGCCAACTGGCTACTACTTACGTGTATGTAAAACTGACTTCTAAAACACACTGAGGTCCCCGGATGAACTTAGAAAAGAATGTGCTGAAGCAGACAGAAAATTTAAATCTTATTTTCATTTATTTCAAATAACTGCTTCTCTTAACCTTAGAGAAAGGTAAAAAAAGCCTCACTTTTTTCTTTAAAAAATTTATTTTATTCATCCATGTTCACTGAGACAGATTTTTTCACTCGTCTTTAGTGAGACTTAAGCACCATGTGTCTTCGTAACTCTCAAGCATTTAACTGTATACTACTTAAAAGAACAAGGATCAATTTCCAACAATTTTTTCTTCATAACATTTATGACTACTCATGAATGTATCTCAAGTCAAGATTCTTCAGCAACTTTTAACTAATAAGTTATGAGTGTTATTGGTACTTGATGAATTCCAAAAATGACTAGCTAACTTAAATAAGCAGTATCTAAACTAGCTTGTTGCCTCTCTGAAAACTGAGAGGCATTTCTCTTTTCAAAGCAATCTCTCACACTCAGTATATTCTGCATGTACTACAATAGTCTTGAGTTTGATGATATGCTCTTGTATATAATGCTTAATTACTTCCATGTTGTTTTGGTTTATGAAATGCTTGGCGTACAGAGGCAAAACTGTGCACTTGTACTGAAAAATCACTGAGCCACAGAATTGTTTGAGATGGGAGGAACCTTAAAGATCTCCTATTTCCAGCCCTCCAACATGGCCAAGGACACCTTCCATTAGACCAGGCTGCTCAGAGTTCCATCCAACTTTTCCTTGAGCACTTCCAGGGACGGGGCACCCACAACCCCTCTGGGAAAGCTATGCCAGTGCCTCACCACCCCCACAGCAAAGTAATTGACCCAGTTAAACCCATGGAACATTAAATACAATTTACCAAGACCACCTGAGATTCTCAAACACCTCGTTAGGTGCTGTAACTTACTATGTCTACCCAAGAGTAAGGGTACTTTCTTCACAATACCTTTATACCTTTATATTTTAAACAATACCTTTATAATCCAATTCTGTTGCCTCTTCTAGTACATTAACAGAAATAGCCATCACCACAGCTAACAACTTGTGTGATGAGAAACAGCAAACAGCCAATCACATTGCAGAAATTATATACAATGTGATCATCACCTACACTTTCAGCACTCTGAATTATCAACAAATGTTCAATTTTATTTATTTTTCCCCCACGGCAGAAGCAAAGCATGGACAACAAAGAAAACAGGCAACATTAATGTACAGATGCTGGCTTGGCTTTTTTTTTTTTTTTTTTTTTGGTCTTCTTCAGTCAAAACCTAGTAATGCCTCTAAATTAAGATAAATTACAAGTGTTTCAAATTTCCAACAGAGCTCTTCTGCAGGGGGCAAACAGCAAATTATTTTTCAAGACTTTCATTTTAGTAGGACATTTTACAGAACGCATTCGTTGTCCCTGTCAATACATGTTGCTCATTTACTAATGTCTTCTACTCTTTGCTCACCTTTCTGTAGTGGAATTCTTTCCTACTGAGCTGATAACTTTCTTTCCAGGCCTATAGTAATGCATTTTCCTCTCAGATAGGCATACAAGTCAGCAGCCTGATGACATACTCAACTTACCATCAGCCCCAGGAACAATAAACCTACTACTCTAGCGCACTAGTACATTACCTCCAAGGCGACACACATTCTTGCAAGATTGCTTCAGAATTTCCCCACCCAATCATTTTAAACAAATTACAGATTCTTGGAGCAGCTATCTGCAGGCAGTACACACATGACTGGCTCAACTTCCATCAAACACCATTACCTATCAGGCTCAGAAAAACGATACAAAACCCCAAAGATTCTAGGCAATAATCAATTTCATATAAGGAGGAAGAATACTTTAAATTATAAACACTATGAGGTCTCATTGGTGGCCCATTGTGGGGATGAGCTCAATACTACAAGTAAACCTTGCAGCAGTACCTATTATTTATTTTGACTTATCAGCTCCCCAAGAAGCAGAGTGGAAAGCTCATACAATTCTAGTGCCATCAACCTGTTAACAGGGTTTGCTGTTCTCTCGCACCAGTGATAAAAAGCAATCACACTTCGTAGGGACACAAAAATATAAAAGTGCTAAGTTTTAAGCAGCAGCATAAGTATGGTAAAGATTTGTTGTTTAACAGGGTTGTTTTGGGTTTCTTTAAATCTGTCTAGTCAGTAATCTACTGTCCAATTTATGCATATTGCATGCCTAATGTACATAATGAATTTTAGCATTTACATGTTGCTACTGTTCACTATTTCTGCTGGCAGTATATTTTTCACTTTGAAGGATTAAATAAGGAACCACATTTAAGAGCAGAAAGATATTTTTGTAGCACCAGATGCAGGAGAAGCATATTAAAAGTAATCCAAATGTAATACAATAATTACTTTTATGTGAGAAAGTTTAACTAGAAATAGTTACATTTTATTTCTACTCTTATTTTAAAAGGATTACTGATTCTATTGAAAGATGAATGACAGCCATAATAAAAAGCTGTCAATACATGCAATTTTAACATGAAGTTCTCCTCTTCTGTTCCCTCTTGTTGAACTATGGTTTTGAAAAAAAACTAGTAGTAGTATTAAGAGGGGTTCCCATTCTGCATTGCTCACAAGTATTCAAAACTGTAGTTCAAGCATGAAAGATCATACAGCACTAAACAAAAGGAAAAAAGAAAAGTCCTAACAGTGATGTTTCCTATGTTACCTGCATGTGTTAAACAAAAGACACTGTGAAAACAGGCAACTAATGTAAAACAGGAGGCCAAAAACAATAGCAGTTCTGTTTTATAGCACTTGATGGAAACATGGATTTTCCCCTCATATCCTAATGTCTGTAATCATGTGATGAGTACTTTTATGTTTATATTTTAAAATATATTTCCAGTCTTTATGGTTTCCAGTAATATTTTCAAAAGCAGAACTTTTAAGATTAATTCCAAATCCTAGCATTTTCAACCCAGCTGCCCTTTTATAAATGGTGAAGGAGTACTAGAAGTGATCCCTGAGAAATAATACTCATAAGTAAAGTATGAACATGTATTCAACTCCTTTCTCTTGTTCTTGCTTATATTCTCATCTTCATGTTCTTTGAGAACACTTTTGAGTGTTCTCAAACTCTATGTCCTGATTAAGGGAAACCTGAACTTTCTCTCTCAAATTAAAACTTATCTAAGAAAACAGACAGGGCAAAACTTCAGTATCCCTGTATACTCAAATTCTGAAACTATTAACCTGATGTTTATTATTTCAGTTCACCAATATTGTACAATTTTCAGACAGTTGCATTATGAGTCATCTGATTGCCTTCCTCCCCCCAATGCCTTTGAAGATGCTGTTATACTCTGCAAAATATTTGTAATTAGATTTCAAGTGCAGGGTGTTTTTAGAAGCCTTAAATTCAGTTCCATAAATATTTTCCAATTATCTCCAAAATAATTCTGAATACAGAAGAAACACAAACATATTTTAGTTCTGTCTTTCTAACCATACCAGCATGTGTATTTAACTGAAAAAGCATCTCTGAAACTCTACAGTTTATCAGAGAATGGCTTTCTTTGTGGTGACTCTACAAGGAAGAACAGATGGAAAATGCCTTGAAATTGTGTATTCCAATTAAAAGTGATGCAGTCCAGATCATTGTATGGTGTGCCAGAGAGATAAATTACAAAGAATCCTTTTATTTCCAGTTAGACAACCTAATTTTTCAGAGAAGTGTCGCAGATAGTAACAAACTTCACCTTTTAAACACAGTAAAGATTATCTGCTTCAACATCAGAAAAAAACAAATAGTTTGAGCAGATTCAATATTCAAGTTTGCTTTAACCTGAATTCTCCTCAGAAGAGCTGCACAGAACAGATATAAAATAATATTCCCTAGTACAATAGTACTAATTTTATGGAGTGTATTTGAATATTTCACTCATGTTAAGTAGCACAGTCAATACATCCCATAATCAAAGGAGCAAAGCGCTTGTCAGTTTTCTCTGGCTACAGACAACAATCTGAAAAAAAAAAATCACTTGTCTTCATCACTTGTCTTTAGCTGTTAGCATTTAAATATTTTATGGATAATGAATATTGTAAAGGCTCGGCAACAACACATTTTGCATAAAATATTCACCTAGGAAGCACTGATGAAGATATAGAACCACTTGGTTAGGAATACATGCTTTTTCTCTATTTCTCCATGATTAAAAATTTGTTTAAACTACACTGTCACTTGTATCAATGGGTTACTAAAATAGTCATTTGACTGCTTTTTATTCACTAAGCTGACAGCAAGTCCAGTGCAGCTGAAACACGCAGAAAGTACTAAGCATGCTGAGCAGCTTGCTCAGGAATAGTAGGTCCAGTTTCACATTCTTGCAATGGACCTAGTTTATACAAATGCTGCAGAATACCAACTACACATTTATGGCAGTCATTCATACAGGATTTCTGGATGTCCAAAGCTCCTGGAAAAGTGCCCCAAACAGTAAGAAAATAGTAGATGACATAAAAGTGATAGAAGGCTTCATGTTGCAACGTATGATAAGGCAGATAACAACATTGATTAACATAGCATACAAGTATTTCTACAAAATAGTTTCTAAAATCTTCTTCTAAGACAGTTCTTCTGTGACACAATTAACAGATTCATCACTGGAGAGTTGGAAACTAAGTATTTTAAGAGACAAGTAATAGACAGAGGCTCAAGAGGACTAAAACGCTGAATTGCTTGAGAATGGTTTAAGATACCAGTAAACAAATCCTGAAGTGAACCCAACCAGAGCAACTTGCTTTCAAAAACAGAGACAGTTCTAAAATTCAAAACCACACTTAACTTCCCCCTTAACTTCAAATTAACTGAAAATTTGAGTATGTTTTGATAACACGTTATCTCACACAAGGCCAGCGTTGGTTCTAGTTACAGGTCTAACAGGCCAAAATTGATTCTGTCCCTTGCTTTGGATGCACTGTGCAGAAAAACCGCAGTAAATCCATGTTGCTTCTGGCAAGACTTCCTGGTTTGAGATAGCTTTGGCATCAATGCAATCACATTCACAGAGCATTTCATCTGAGCTAGAAAATCTTGACTTGCGTTTACTCTCACAACCAACAAGGTTCACCTGCAGACTGGATACATTACAGTCTATGAAAGACCTGACTTGTCTGATAGTGATTCTCACACCAATTGGCTAAACTTATTCCATTTCAGAGTTATTTCCAATAATTTACTAAAACTTTTAACTTTAAAACTGATGTTTCCATAGCGTCCTGTTTTTACATGAAACTAAACTCCGTGCCTTTCTGTTTATGTAGTATGAAAATGAAAGGGTGCAGGTCTCATTTATAAAATAGCCGTAAGACTGACTTGGAAATGGACTGCAGGGTTACCATGTTCTGCAGATGTCACATATCATCATTCACATTTTTCACAGCTGTATTAATATGTATGATATGCATATGAAGTAAAAGTAAGTAGCCAGTGTTACAAGCAAAGACAAAAAAGCAACAGTAAATGTGGGAACTGTAGCACAAAAAATACGTAACATGTTATGTTAATAACATAATGTTAAATACCGTAATACAGTTAATTTTGTTTAAAAAAATCCGAGAAACCAATAATAAATTTAAAACTCCCTCAAGAATTTCCTTTTCAAGATTTATCAGCCTTACAAAAAAATCAGCAAAAAAGATACAGAAAAACCCACCAATTTTCTGTTTTATAATTTCTCTTGTTTGTGTTTTCTTTTAGACTTTAATTATATAAAAATAACAATCCTCAGTCTAACTGAGGAATTTGTATACAATCTGAAACGGCTTATTGTTCAGTTATGGAACCAGCTATTTCAAGTGTGTTCATGAGAGCTACCAAGTTCAAACCCGAATTTTGTAAGATTATTAAATAAACCATTCTTAACACAGTCACACTGATTGTAGTAGTTTGTCCAATTCCTAATTTCTGACTTCACCTTTATTTAAATTCTACAAGATTTTCTTCTCAAAATGTTGTGCATCCAAAGTGTTTAGTACCTGACTCTTCAGTTAACGATGTAATTTAAATGGCATCATAAGTCAAACTACTTGTTTCCATAAAAAGACCTTCACTTTTTTTTTTCACAACAAGTTACAGCAATTTTCATAATAATGAAATAGTACAAACAGCAAGTGGTTACAAATCCAAGCATAGTTTGTATTTTCTTTATTGAGTGCTTTATTCTTTTGGATAGAAATAACATTTAATTCTCATTCCATTTTATTAAAATTCTTACCATTGATTTATCTAATTTTCATAAACATGAAGTTTTAAAAATAAAGCCTAGTCCTCCTTAAACTGCAATGTTAGTAACAGTTATTTAGAAGTATCACTAAGCAGTATAGTTGGCCTCAAGACTTTGGTCTAATTACTAACTTATGTGATTAGGTAACAAAACCAAAGATCAGATTTTCTTCCTAATTTTACAAATATATGATCTAGTTGTAAGTTACACTCATAACATTAAAGATTTGCTCCTCAAGAGAAGGAACACTACCACAGGAAATCAAATTATTAGACTACCTGAACTTCTATACTGAGCTCTTACTGTATGAAATGATAATTATTCAAATATATGTGAAGATCCAGAACGTATCTTATAACTCCCTCAAGGTCGAAGGAGTTTGAAGTTCAGGATATAGAATTTTACTTAGGATGACACTGAACATCACTGTATTTACTACTTCAGGAAAATGAGAAAAACCTTGATTCAAGAAGACAGAGAAAAATGTATTTTGTCTCTGTGTACTTCTTAAGCTTGAAGAGAGAGAGATATAAAAGTTCTACTCATGCAGAGTCTTAGGAAAACAGTACAGTACTGCACAAAATGCATTCCTATGCATCTGTGGTCATGAAACATTATTATGATAGATACTATTTTAATCACTTTCTTAAAACTGTTTTTCTTTAGGTATTCTTACCAAATGTTACTTCTCCATTGCCATTCCTGTCAAATAACTGAAAAGCAACAATGAATATTGCATCTGGAGTACACAAAACTGATTCAAATGCCAAAAATTCTTGGAAGGAAATTAACCTAGAAAGGAAAACAGAGAAGTTATAAAGATTTTTTTTTAATTGTTCATAATACCAATGGTAATTTGCACTTGATACTCTAGAAAAAGTGTGATTCAAATATTAAACAAAATTCTAACTTAAAATAATTAACACTCTAGAGACTGAAAAGTATGTTACATTTAAGAAGTTATGCAACTGAGTTTCTTCCTCTATGAAGCAACTGAATTCTCAGTGAACACCTACAAGTTATTACTTTTTAATTATAAATGTAATCAGTACCTGAAAATTAAGACATAAAAACACCACAAAAATTCTAAGATCATGAAATTTACAGGTCTGTCATTGAATTACTACATATATATTTCTACTTAGAAAAGATACTGTAATGCAAGTACAGGAATACACTATAAAACATATGTTTTTTTAAAACAATACATAACATTCATAAAAAACAAACAGTTCAGAAAAAGTTACACTTTACTATGCATATGGAAAGAATACTAAACTCCAAAATTAACATGAACTGCCGAGTCATGTACTCAGGGACAAACATAAAAACATCTGGGACAGACATGACAAGGCAGGGAAGGATCTGAGTGTAACAGCAAATCACAAGATTCTGAGCTGTTTATGCAAGGCAGTCACTGTGCACAACTCAGGATGCATTGGTAAATCCAAGTCCTTGTGGTCATCACGTATAAATTCAGATTTGAATGAATACAAAAATATCTTATCAGGATAATACAGGAGTTACTTTTCTAGAGGAATGCTGCTTTTTCTGTCTAACACAAAAAAACCTTGTAGAAGGCATCCTAATGCTGTGTGTATGAACAGCTGCAGAAAGATAAACCTGAAGCTAAGTGTAGATAAATGATAATGTTAGTACAAGAAAATAATGGGATAAATAACAGGATATATATTTTAGCATTAAATTATCAATGGGAATAAGAATTTCAATTACATCTTTTTAGGTTAAACAAAAAATTTACTGTATATCAGTAAATGCTGTTAAAGCAGAGAATGTCACTGTTTTCCTAGAAATTTTCCTAGAAAATGTACATAATTGTTCTCAACTTAGTACTCATCATATGAGATCATTAGCTCATAGTGGTTACTTCAAACATTACTGCCTACTGCTAAAGAGCCAAGTTTAAAGCATGTTCCCCTCAGGGAAAAAAAAAAAAAAAAAAAGAGAGAAGAAAAATCACAATAGTCATACTTCATTACTATATATAATCTTTCTCTGTCTAAGTACACATTAAACAGAATTGAGATACTTTAAAAAGGTTAAATACATTAACATTCTTGTATATATGCACTGCACAAGAAAGACAGGAAAAAACCTAGTGACTTTGAACATCATTAAGATACTGAAAATACAAAATTATCATATTTACCACATGTTAGCCAGAAAAATCAGAGATATGAGAATGGCTCTTCGCATGCAGAGTCAATTTCATCCAAAGGATGATCTTGATAAATAAAGGGTTAGTATCAAAGAAACAAATGTTCCTTTAAAACAACTGTAAATACTATAATTTCAAAGTTTATCTCACATATATGCATAAAGCTGACATACAAATTAACTCCTAACCAGGAAGCTTTTTAACTGGCAAAATCAAGTGTTGATCTCTGTAGAATACATTCGTAGAAGCCTGAACCTGAAAGACGTCTTCAGCAGTCTCACTACAAGAGTGCCTACAGCAAAAGGAGATAGACACATTCAATTTCCTCTCCACATATTCAACTTGCAATGCCTAAGAGCAGGGATAGCCTCTGTGATCCTCCATTAGCCACTAGGGCAGAGATAACAGAAGGTGGATTAAACAAACAGAATGATGGAGCTTCCCACCCAAACACTACTCAAGTATCATCCAGTGAACCCACTGCATTACAGAGCCAGAACAATATCAAACCACTCACCTTTTGTTTTATCTGTAACATTTTTAAAAAATTTCTTTTCCTCTGATTTCTTCTGTACTGCTACCCTTCAAAAGCACACAAAGTAACCCATGTGTTTGCAGTTCATCTCTGCCTTTCCTTTTTACCTACAAGTCTTCTCTAATTTTTCCCCACACAACATAGCTTTTTAGACATTACATATAGCTCTGTTGTGCCTCTCCATTAGGTGAAATATCAACTCTTTCTTGGGGACTTCACTTAAGAACACATTTCCAGATTTCAGAATGATATGCTGATAAAAAGAGTACCCAGAAACAAGCAGTTAAAATGAAAAATTTTGAATTACTACTGTGAAATTCTGAAGGTTTGAAGGGGGAAGAAAATATTTTAGCTGGTTTTAGCGCACACACACACACACACACACACACATATATATATATATGTATATGTATATGTATATGTATATGTATATGTATATGTATATGTATGTATGTATATATATATATGTAAGTATATTCTTCAGAGAGAGTATTTATCCTAATTTCAAAACCAGTGCCTGCAGTCTGAAGACACGGGAGTGCTTTCAGCATCAGTGAAATCCTATTGTACTAAATAGATAACAGGCAAGTTTAAACCAAATTCTAATTTAGATGTCATCATCACATAAATTTCTAAGACGCCCTATAAAACAATGAGGAATAAACATTTTGGAAGTGGACAGTCATCTGTTTTAAAAGCTACCTTAGTTAGTTCCACTACAGCAAACCAGTCTTGTACAGCAGTAATGGGAGAAGGCAATAGTGCTGTGGAACAGTTAAGTAAGGATCAAGTTACCACTAAAAAAAAGTAAAAACACTCTCTTTTTAAACACATGCCTACAGAGAGACAGTCCCAAAATGTGCTGTTTCTGTAAAGTGCCAAACTTAAACCTAAAAGAAATTAAAAAATTTTAACAATGGAGGCAACCATTAACAGTGAGTATTTATTTCAAGGGCAAGCAAGGCTAAGAGAATATGGTAGCAGATACAGGAATGAAGTTTTGTAACAGTACCCACAGCTTCTCAATGACTTGCTGCATGACACTGGGATGTCATTTAACATAAAAGTATATGGACAGAACAGGACTACTGATACTTCATAAAGTAAGTCCTTGAACAGATGCAATGCATCCTGGAATTCAGTTGAAGATGCTATTGAATATTCGTGCTATTAGAGTCTGGATTTTGATATATTACAGCTTGCTACAAATGAAAGAATGTGCATGTAAAAAAACCCTGATGTTGATACTGGTCTATAACAAATTCTTCGCATGAAATATACATTAAATATAGATTAAAACATCTAGAAAAATGTTTCAGATAAGTATTCAAACAGATAAACATTTTAGACTTGGAACTATAATGGCAGTGCAAAATAAAAATTCCACTCTTCCCATGAAGAAGGTGGTAAAGCACCTTCTTACCCATAAGTGATTATCTCACTTTAAATATTACTGAGATTTTTTTTTAAAAAGCAATGAACAAATCCAACAAAAATCTTACAGGGAAAGTAACAGAAAGCAATCCCTAAAAGTTCTGTTGTGGCAATAAACCAAAATTATTTCCTACTGTAAGAAAGACCCTTTTATAAGACATTTTCTGAAGACATGCATACCATAAAAGATAACCAACAGCTTTCAGAGAAACAATGTGCTAACCATGTTGGTTTACTTTATCAATTAAACTATTATCTGAACAGATACATACGAAATTACTTTTTCAATCCATAATAAAGCAACTGCAGCCATGTATTGGAAACAGAAACAGGTTACTAAGATTTATCAAATATATGTATGATCAAATATACTCTCCAAGTGCTGCAGTCTTATGAAAAGAAAATTCATGCAGCATTACATCAAACAGGAAATCCTGTAGTTGTCATATAGTGTAAGAAGTATACAGCACAAACAATTTCATTTCCATAGCACAGATACTATGCAAGCTGCTCAGGATACTAAGCAAACTAATGAAAAGTTCTATAGCAGAATGCAGGAAAACAGAACCAAAATTTAAGTAACCAAGGAAGTTAAGGAGCTTTCAATTTAAAATACGTTATATTTACATATTTACAAATGTATTTTATAGTATTTTAATAGCATTTTCTTCTCAACAAAATAACCACTCACTTCTGCATTCTTGACCTCTTCTATGATCCATCTTTAACCTTCTCACTTTACTTTAACAATGTCCAGGCCTCCTACTACAATCCAAGGCCAAAACTAGAAGCCAACACACAGCAAAAGAAAGGGCTCCTTGGAAGACAAATGAGTTACAGGGCACTACCTCAGCTGAGCAGACATTTTGTAAACTGGTCTCAGGGAACTGTCTAAAAGCAAGCAGGAGCATCTGTAAGCAGAATTGGAAAAGCTTTAGGTGGTGTCACCTGATCTTCATCAGGCAAACAACTTCTTCCTTCATAAAATCACTAGTGTCTCTCCTAATAGTCAGCATTTTTAAAAAGACAACAGTGGTTGGATTTGAATTGCACACTTCAGAAGTAAGAAAGCTCTTCCGTATTTTTGGTTTTAATTACAGGTACTGAAGAAGCTATATTGTACCTGATGATGGATGCAGACATACAGCAAAGAACTTTTCTAAGACAACCATACTACACTTAACTTACCTGCAGCTCAACTTCCTCAGCTTTTCTAGAATTTAACAAAATATCATCAAAATAAATCTTAGCTTAAAAAAAATCCATGTTAAACAACATAATTTTTTCTCAGTTTTCACAAATTTATAGTTCAATGTGCTCGTGAAAAAAACTTCTCATGTAAATAAGCCTGAAGTGTAATAAAATCAATTATGTATTTTCCAAGATTAAATTATCAAACTCAAGCACTCAGACATTTAACAAGTTTCAAATGGAAAGCAAAATTCTCACCCATCCTTAGTCTGATCTGCCACTCCAGCCAACAGCTGCACTGTTTTAGGATTGTGATGTGGATCCGTATGAAGTCCTAGGTATTTCTGCACAAAATCCTCTGGGGTCATGTAATGCTCACCATCTTTCTCAACGCTTGCATACTAGAGCAAAAATAAAAAACCAAAGCCACACAAACAAAAATTAAACCATTTAGATGCTAATTACTGGTGATGACCAAACTAGTATCTTTACTGAATATAGCTTAAAATGATGCACAACTGTCTGCATGTAACTGCTCTGAAATTAAGGGGCTGGATTAAACTAATACTAGTACTAGTTTTATACCACCAACAGTCAGATTTCCCTGTACAATAGATGTGCTCACATAATGACCAGTACCTTCTAATTAAAAGACAACTACATTATTTCAGAAACTGTCAGGTAATTGCAAAAATTTATAAAAATTACAACCACGCCATAGCATTACATATGCAGCTCCACTGAAAACAGCACATAAACTGTCTTACAATTTCTAGTAGCAGGTATCTTCTGAATAATTGTTCCTGAGTTTTGCTATCATTATTTTGGAAAACATAAATTGTTTCTTTTCTCTTTTTGTGAGAAATATATGTTCAGATTAATTTTTATCTGAAACTAATGTTGCTAAGGAAAAATCCACACACAGACAGTGCTTGCTTCAGCATCTCGTGTATCTCTTCCACAGTATCAGCCCCTCACATCACCTCTTCCTCTTCCACCCCACAGCTGCAATGACAGCTGTTTGCAAGATGCACTATAAACCAGGTTACTGAAATTATGGAAAATTAAAATAGAGTATTTCCATTGAAACAGGAACACAAAGCAGTGGACAGGAATCCCTTCATTCAGCACTGCTGCCAATGTGACAGCACAACGAAACTGTGGCTTCCTTGAATCTACTCTGAAAAGTTCTCCTCAGCCATACATACACAAGTGACTGAAAAATACTGACGCACAATTCTGCTGCAAGACACAAAATCCAAAGAGAATGTTATGTAAAAAGGCACATGAAACTATGCAGAGTATGGAGCATACCTTCAAGAATCACTGAAGTCAACTGTATGACAGTAGAGTGGGTATCGAAGACAGTCAAAAAATCTATACACCATCTTTTTTTTCTCCTAGACATCAATTCCTCTGAGTTTATCGTAAATAATAATTTATAATAATACCTTCCACAATAAAAACTGCTTGGGGGAAGTTTTGTTAACAAAATTTTGAGACAAAAATAATTAACTGACAGATACATTGAGCTCCATATGAGAAGGTCATGGCATTTTGGAAGAGTTTGGCAGCAAGTCAATAAATCATGGCCCAACAAAATAGGTAAGCATGTAAATACATTAGTCCTATGTTTGCACCACATAACTTAAGACATTTCCAGCCCAAAATAGGCAATTTTAAATTATAAACTAATTTAAAGAACATAACACATCAATTAAATCTGTGTTTTTCTCAGTTTGGAACTCTGTTACTTTATAACACAAAATTCTTAGTATACATTGTAGATTGCCTCAGGTAAGTAAGTACATGATGAATTTTCATGAGACTTTCTTTGAAAACATCTTCACATAAATATACAAACCCCCTACTATAGTTTACAAGCTGGTGCTAGACTTTCAGAAACAATACTTTGGAAATCTCTTTTTGTTTCCTTCTCCATCTTGCTTGAACAGGTTACAATCAAATTCAACAGACAGGGAATAATTCAACAATATTTTCCAGAGGCTGACGTGTGTCTTGTCTAAGAGAAATAATGAAGGTTCAGTAAGAAATCTGGTAACTGTTTTTCCACCCAACTCTTTTAATCTTTTGAGATAATTTGTTTTAAAAAAATGTTATTTTATGGTTGTTAATGAAGCCTAACAAACACCTAAGAGATAACTTATTTGATGGCGCACAGACATGAAATTTCAATGTCTGCATTTCATAGTTACAGGATTAAGACAACCACCACATCTTTTTAAAGCATATCAAACTTAATCTTTTTAACAGTTCAAAAGAGAAGAAGCAGATAGCACACTTAGAAATTCTGAAGAGAAAGGTATATATTGAATATCCTTTAAGACTCAACATAAACTGCATAGCAAGAGGGCAGGCATGTACAACATTAGAAGATATGCATGAACAGAAGGAAATTTAAGTAGACTCTCTATGATTAAGGTGGATGGTGACAAGGCCTAGAGCCATCTTCTCTTCTAACCATTTCCAAGGGAAGCCAAATTTAGGAAGGAATGCACGACCTTTAGCTGAAGTTCACAGAAGAGGCCAGCACTCTCAGCAAAGAGTACAACATATCTGATTCCTAAACACTTGCAGTATTTCATAAGACTTTCTACAACTTAGTATTGAAAAGAAGGAGTCTCTTTTAAAGCCTACACTAAGTTTGATTTCAAAGCATCAAAGAAAAACACAATTTTAAACTCAACAGAATGCAGAAAAAATACAAACTCTTATTCTCTTATTCTATACTTTTTTTTTTTGTACTGCAAAATCTCAGATATTCAAAGGGAGAGAGCTTTTCTATCTTTCATTCCTCAGAGCACCAAACAAGCCACAACTTCACTTGTACATTTCTTTAAAGAAACAGACAGGGGGAAGACTAAAAAGCCATTTTTTAAGAAGTCTGCTTTTTAGGTCAATAAAACATGTACTGTCTTGAAGAAAATGTCAACATCCAGTGGTCCTATGTTCTTCCTCTCCACTGTTGTCTGTCTGACCACTATCAAGAACTTCAATTGCTTATTTCCAGAAGCAAGAACTTCTACTGATTGGATGTCAAGAATCATAAAGAGTTCACATTTACAATTGAATAGAGTGTTTTGACACCTCATTTCACTTTTTTTCCATTCAAATGTGCAAAAGTATCTTGCAAAAAGTTGGAAAAAGATGTTCTAGAATCACATTTTTACACTGTATTAACATATTTTTTAAATTATATTTTCATGTTGGTAATTTTATTAACATACTCTACTGTAACCATTATCTGCAAAAGCTGAATGCCATGTCAATCAAAAATGAACCTGTTTTGGAATATTTTATACTAGAAACTAAATGTTGAGCTGCCACACTTCACCAGCATTCTGTTTTTGCACTCCAGCAATGTTACAGTGTAATCCAGTATGCAAAAGAAAAGGCCACCAAAACTATGGTTGGTCTCCCTCAGGCTAAAAGGTCTCTCTGACTACTCATCATAAGGAAATTGTTAAATGGTACAGTAGAACCAGAAGATAGGTATAAATAGTTAAATAATAGGGTTTATTATTCGCAGTATTAGCTCTAATTTTATACTCTTAATTTTTCAAATAGAGAAAAGCTTCTTGAATATGCTAACGCTTAACATTAGGGGAAAAAAGATATTTTAGTCATTCTGAAATATTGGCTGCCCTATTATGGACCTAAAACACAGTTCTTGTTCTTGTTACTCCATATGCCTGATTCAAACCTTATCATCAAAGTTTTAGGATTGACTGTATTTTCCTTTTTGATCATGCTTTACTGAAACTAAGGGAGTGGAGGTATCTTCATACTATTATTTATATATGTTAATTCAAAGGCACTGCAAGGGACAATATTACAAATTCTATAAATCTTGAGAAATCAATTTTAAGTTCTAAAAACATTGCCAGTGGTCCAACCATTTGTAAGAACACATAGAAATCCCAAGGACAAAACATACAGCCATAGAAGAAGAATTTTTTGGAATTCTGCAAAGGTGTATTTTAAAAAAAAACAACAGTACTTTGTTATAATTATTTGCTTCTTAGAAAATCAGAAAATAGTTCAGATTTTAAAAGATTTAATATTATAATTTGGAAATGGTTATCACAGTTTGTGCCAGCAGCATTTTCTCCTCAATGCCTGACAGCCTCTTCAATACACTGTGCCTGCAAAGTGAACTTTTAAGGCCCCACCAGCACAACACACGTTCGACGCCATAGCAAACTGCTGGAAGGGCAAACCACGTAAGTCTGACACTCAAACAACATCAGCTCTTTTTACCTGCAAAAAAATATTTCGTAGTTCAGCAGGATCCGCTCTTTTGGTTGAATGCACCTGTAAACACAAGCAGATTAATGCTTCGCTTAGCCGGGCTACAGTGAGGGCACAGCTAAAACCCGCCGCTCGGGCCAGAGGAGGCGATGGGGGGTCCCTTGTCAGCCCGACAGGCCCAGCTCAGCTGTCACCGCGCCGCGGGACGGCACAGGGCTGTGTGCCGGTGACAGCTGTCAGCACCGGGCTGGCTGCGAGCGGCGCGGCGCCCCGGACCCACAGCACCACCGCCACCGCCGCCCCGGGGACCCCGGCCCGCGCCCCCCGGGGCACATCGGCGGGCGGGGGCAGAGCGGGATGCGCTGCCGCTCCCCCGGAGCCGCCCCGCCATCACCGCCCCCGTGGACAGCGTTCCCCGGCCCCCGCGGGAATCCCGCAGCGGCGGCGGCCGCCTGCCCCCGCCGCCCGCCTGCCCCGCGCGGGATCCGCCCGGCTCCTCCTGCCATCAGCGGCAAAAGGGGAGAGAGTCACCTTGACCGCCATGCTGCGCCCGCCGAGCAGGAGGAGCAGGAGGAGCAGGAGGAGGAGGAGGAGGAGGAGGAGGAGGAGGAGGAGCCGCCCGCCCGCCGCGCCGCCGCAGCAGCCGCCGCCTGAGCGCAGGGCTGTGGGGTGAGGCACTGCCCCGCCCCAGCGCAGAGCGAACGGCGTGTGCCCCGCCACGGCAGCGGACCGGCTGTGCGGGGCTGCTGGTAGCACCTCCGCGGTGCAAAACTGAGCCTTTGTAAATGCTGCCGAATCTCACTGCTGCCCTAACAGATGTAGCCGTGCCCCTGAGGGTCAGCAGAGGCGTACCTGTTGGCTTTCAAGCGCCAAAAGTGTTCGTGGACTGAGGTTCTGGCAGCTTGGCTGCAAATTGGTTGTAGCTACGTATCTCAAACATAGAACCAGAGGCTCAAAATCTGGCTGGAATTCAGTAACTTCTGACAAGGTCTTATAATCCTTTATCAACAGAGCATACATATGCTTTCTACTTCAAAATGAAAAGTATGGTGTTCACAGCCTTAAGAAAAGGTAAATTTATACTTTGTTTCAGCAGTTCAGTCACAGTACTTGTAAAATAATAATTAACTGACTTAAATAATACTACATATCTTGTCTTGCTCTGCTATTTCAAGGGCCCAACAAAGCATCTTTTATTAGATGCCACTGGAAAACATTAAAAAAGGGCAGATTCTGGTACTCCTCAAATAACACAGTGAGACATTAAACTACAATACAGCAACTGGTAGTTTATAATGGCGGTCATGAAACAATGACTCACTTAAGTTTAAAAAAACTTTTCTCTAGAAAACAATTTTTTTAGTTACATGTCAACAAAAACTTTCTGCATATAACTTAAGAGTTTACATACTACATATATGCCTATGTCCCAGCTGACAGCAGGAACAGTTTTGGTAAAAATCTGCCTATTTGCTAAGCATCTGAGCACCCAAATATTTTGTTCAGCAAATCCATATATACACATGCTAGCTGCAGAGTGTCATGGTTTAACCCTAGACAGCAGCCAACCCCCACAGTCACTCCCTTGTTCCCCCACCAGGACTGGTGAGAGAATTGGAAGGGTAAAAAGTAGGAAACTCCTGGGCTGAGATAGAAACAGTTTAATAGGAAAAGCAAAAGCCACACATACAAGCAAAGCAAAATGAGGAATTAATTCACTGCTTCCCATGGGTAGGAAGGTGCTCAGCCATCTACAGGAGGGCAGGGCTTTCATCACCGGTAGCAGTTACTTGGGAAGATAAACATCACCCCAAACATCTTCTCCCCTAATCCTTCTTCTCCACAGTTTATATACTGAGCATGATGCTATCTGGTCAAAAATATCCCTTTGTCATTTGGACAGCTGTCCCAGCTGTCTCTTCCCAACCTTTCATTCAACCCCAACATTCTTAGCAGCATGAGAGTACAAAAAGCAGCAAATGCCTTGGCTCTATGTGAGCCCTGCTAAGCAATAACAAAAACATCTATGTATATCCTCCCTGTGTTCAGCACAAATCACAGAAGAAGCTGAGCTGGAAGGGACCTTCAAAGATCAAGCCTACTACCCCCATATAAGCCACTGTGAAAAGTAATTCTACCCCAGCCCAAACCACCAGAGTACCAATGTGCATCAAAGGCCAGGCCTTTGAAAGAAAATGGCAGGAATCCCCATGGTCCTTCCCGCAATGGTTGCAGCATCAGCAAAGAGCGTTTGGGGTATTTTACTAATGACAAAGCTCCGGTTGTTTGCTTGGCCAAAGCTAAACTACAGCGATGAGCAGCGAGGTCTGTGCGTGAAGGAGAGGAGCGGAGGTGCTGGACTCGGGTGAAGCGATACACGGATTAAACAGACTCCACAACTAGGGATATAGTTATGAAGTGGGTATGGATGGGCACCCGGCACAAGTGAGATAGCTCTCGTGAAAACTTGTACCGCGAGCCTCAGTTTGACCCACATCTTTATTCACAAAGACGTTCCATATGCAATACATCGCACAGCTTTGCCATGCATTTTCAACCCCTGGTCCTGCCTGTCCCCGCCTCGCACGGTAATTAGATCCACGCCCTTCTGGGCATGTGTTGTTTGCTGCGGTGGTCGCACAGGGGGCTCTCGTGGTCTCTGAGGCTGAAGACTGTGGTCTTCCTCATGTCTGAATTTTAGATATTTTCTCCTTTTGTGCGTGCGCTTTTGGTCCCTTGGTGCTTATCTGAGTGCCCCTGTCGCCTCAATCCGTTTGGAGACAGAGGAGTCGCCTTATCTGGGTTCTTTGCATCCCTCGGTCTCCTCGATATTGTTCTTTATTGCAAGAAGCTTCAAAAATCTGCACTTTCCTATGCCCTTTGCACCGTGGCAGAGGTTAAATAAAAAGGTTAAAACACAAAATTCTACATGCTGGACCCCCACAAATCTCTATTTCGCGGGGAGCGAAGGCTGCACCGTGCCGCGCTCGGCGCCGACCCAGGCCAGCGGCACCGGCGGCGGCACGCGAGCGGCGCGAGGTCCGGGCAGCGCTGGGCATGCGCGCGGGCTGCGCGCGCCGCACGGAGGCGGCCATTGGCTGCCCCCCCCCCCGGGTTTCGGCGGGCGGAAGCGGAAGCGCGTGTAGCGCGCGCGCTCATATCCGCCGTGCGGGGCGCGCGGGTTGATTCGCTTGTGCGCGGGCGCTCGGACATGGCGGGGGTGAGCACCGGCCCTGAGGGCAGCGGGCAGGACAGCGGTTGGCAGGGCAGCGGGGGCAGGGCAGCGGGCAGGGCAGCGGGGCAGCGGGGGCAGGGACAGCGGGCAGCGGCAGCGGGGCAGGGCAGCGGGGCAGGGCCAGCGGGCAGCGGGGCAGGACAGGGCCACGGGCAGGGCAGCGCCGGGCGACGGGCAGCGGGGCAGGGCAGCGGGACCCGGGCAGCGGGGCAGGGCCGCGGGGCTAGGGCCGCGGGACCGCGGCAGCGGGACGGGCAGCGGGGCAGGGCGCGGGGCAGGGAGCGGGATCGGGCAGCGGGGCTAGGGCCGCGGGGCAGGGCAGCGGGACCGGGCCAAGCGGGCAGGGTCAGGGCAGGTGGACGGGCAGCGGGGCCATAATGCGCCAGGGCAGCGGGGAAGGCCACAGCGTGTGCGGCCCGCGACACGAGGGCTAGCGCCGGGGACCGGGGCCGCGGGAGCCCCGGTCGGCGGCCGGGTGAGGCCTGGAGCCCGGAATGGGGTGTGCTCTGTGCGACCGGCTCCCCGGTTTCTATTCTGCCTGTCTTGGGGCTTAGGGCCCACGGGATGTGGTAGCGTTAAACCAGAGCGTGTGTCCGTGACCACGGGTCTGCTGCGGTGGCAGGGAATTAAAAACCGAAACTGTTCTTACTCAAAGTTTGCTGCCCAAAAATAGGAACTTTGTTATGGTACTTTTCAATGACGGGGGGCTATGTTTGAAAGCATTGGAACGTACCTGAAAGTGAAAATGGCTTCGGCCGGAATTAGGCTTTGGAAATAGATTAAAGAACAGTTTATTTCATTTTTCTTCCACATCCGCTCTGGAAGAGTAGTGCTGGCTAATAATTGCTTAGTGGTGTATGTGCCACGTAGTCATTAACAGCTGCGTTTATGAAAGTGAACTTAATGCAGACACTTGAAATGTCCTGACAATGTGTACTTAAATAACATGTATGCTAAATTCTTATTTCTTACGCGACATCATTAAATACGTATTTAATATGGTAATATATATATAAATGTACATATTTTATATATAAGAATATATTCAAGACAATTATTTAATATTTGTTTAATTATGGTAGTAACTTAGAACACTTAATATTTTGTAGTAATGCTTTAATTTTCACAAACTAAAAAGCGATACTTGTTTACGTTTTCTAGGTTCCAGAAAGTGTGTAGAGATAGATTCTCTTTATTCTTGCCATTGATGTGTTGTGCAGAATGTAGCTTTTTTAATCTTTCTTGTTAGGTGGTTTGTGTAGTGTGTTGTTCTTCGTTTATGACCCATTCTCTAATATGTTTTTTGGATAACTAAGTGACAGATGGAACACCTTTTAACTTTAAAAAAACATTTTTTTTTCAGGACTTACTGCTACTATGGAGAAAAAGATGGGCTGAATACAAGGGTAATACAATGAAGGCCATTCAGTGAAGCTAGGTTAATACCCACTGTTTAAACTAATGTATTAAGTGATACTGAAATAGTCTAGGACTTCTTATTGAAATACATAACATGTAATATATCTGTGTCAGTTGAGTTCAGTTCTAGTCTGATTACTGATTTGTATCTCAGATCAAGGACATGCATCTAAATCTGTTATAGGATGCCTTGGTTTCATTCTATATGCCCACCCTTCATAGTGTCTTAACTGAAGTTGTCCGACCTAGTGGAAATGTGCATGAACAGCCAGCAGGCCATCTGTGGATAAATTGGATAAATTGAAGGTGGTGACTTGGTCATGCGTCTATTTTTTTTTTCTTTTCCTTAGTTCGCTTTTCCTGAGGATTTTGGAGGATGAGAACACAACCATTTAATCCAGAGTACAGCCATCAAGTGTTTGGATATGAGTAAGTAAAGCTCCCAGATTCAAATTTATAGGTCCCAAGGTAAAAGTTGCTTCAAAATCTTTTAAAAACCTTTAAAATCTTAAACCCAAGGCAATTTTATCCTAATAACTGAGAGCAGGGGAAGAAGACCTGGTCAGGCCATGAGCACCCAGATTTGTTCCAGGAGAATGCTGGTATCAAAGTCTTGCCTAAATTGTAGTAGAAAAGTATTGTTCTTTATTTGGAGTATGCTGAATACTTAGGGTCAATTTGTTATTTTCAGTCAAGTAGAGTGATATTAACAAAATCTGGCCATAGGTTAAAAAAAACACCACCAAAAAAAAAAACAACAATAAAAAACCCTAATGAAAAATCAAGCTGCATGTTTCCGGTGGACTTCTTTAAGTAGTTGGGTTTTTGAATTTCCATTTCCTTGAAAGCATTCTAAGTTACTCCAATTAGGGATGTATTAATATTACAATGAGTATTAATCTATAGGCTATATTAAATGTAATAAATTAGTTACACATTAGATGTCTACTGCAGCTATCATTGACCAGAAGTATAATCTAGTAATCAGAATGTCCTAGTATGGTTAGTTGAGCTAAACAGAACAAGATCTTCTGGACTTGCATTTCAAATTTTAAATTATAACGGTATTACCAAAAAGAGAAATCCCCAGTTAAAAAAACAAAAGTTTTAGCTAGGCTTTAGACAAAAAGAAAAAAAAAAATTGGCTGTTTTCTTTGTGAACATTACCTATTTTCTGCGAAGGCTGTAGAAATTCTCTGTATTCTTTCATAAGAGGACAGAGTTTGTGTTCAGGCAGCTAGTATTTTCAAAGTGTAAAAAGGTCTTTTGTCTTATATACTTCTTTTGCATGTACTAATTTTTGATAGATTGGATAACTAAATAGATTGAAGTGGTATTCCAAGAATATTATAATACACTGCAAAGTCACTTTTTAATAAACGGTAGCAATCGATTAATGTAAATAACTGTTTAATGGTTAGAGGATGTTGAAAAAGCATAAACACAGTATTTAGTTGTTACAGGTATTCAGTCTACTGAGCTGTCACGCAGTAAGGACAACAGGCACTGCCTTACTGAGTTCAGAATGTTTCATACGGAGCAAACTAGTAGAAAGCAGTGTAAAGGAAGTATCTCTGTCTTAATAGTGCCACGTCAGTGATTCCCTTTTCCTATTAGGAAGCTTACTTTACCGCTTACTGGGCAAAAGATGATGTGAATGTCACATAATGAAGCCACAGTGATGTGGATGTTTGTTGTGTATCGAGTTCCTGGTTGTTATTTCTCCTTTGTCAGTGAAGTGCTTTTGGCTACAAAGGACTCAAGATCGTCTTGTATTATATGCTGGAAACCTGTCACTCTCTTCCGCATTGACGTACACATCAAAAGTAAAATGAGAAGACTTTGCTGTGTGGAGGTAAGTGAAGGTCTGATTCTGTCTTTAACATGACATTGAGAGGATTTACTCAGCATGGATGGGCGTTATAGGTTTAGTAATTGCCACCTAAAACATGGCTCAAATTAAAAGGAAGTAAACAAAGCTGTTTTGCTAAGCTAATCAAAAGCTTTTGAACTTTTTCATTTTTTTAACATTTAGAATTTCCCATTCTTGTGATGACAGTACAGTTCAAAATCGCACTACGCTGCAAACAGAAACGTGCAGATGTGGACGGGTGCTGGTGCCAAAAACGCACAGTATCCACAAAATAAACCTCAAACTTGGCAAGTCTGATTACATAATAATATGTGTGACCAGGAGGAGGCTCGCATTTGGTAGGGTTATATGATGGTGCAGATCAGTGAGAAGGAAAAGTTTCTATAAGAACTTCATGAGATAGTATTGCTTTACTGTGACCTCTCTATAAAACATGGAGAAAAAGTAGGGCAGAAAAGAGCTATATAAACATCTGTATGGTTATCTAGTAGCGTTACATTCTTTCTGATAAAAGGAATGGTGATAATATGATTACCTGCAGGGTTTTTTTTGTTGGTGGTTTCTCTTTTTCCTGCAGCTTTTCTGAGCTTATGCGAATACTTGTAAGAAATAGCGATTTTTTTTTCTTGATCTACTGTCTATATGTTCTCCTATATATATGACTTCAGACTGCATTTGTATTATACTTTCAAATATT